>CM027469.1:12237493-12837493 GCA_015776775.1 Magallana hongkongensis
AGGGAAATAACTCTATCTGTAAAATCCATTGCCTTAATAAATCAATCTTTAAAAATATGCAATGTTGATAAATCTGCATGAAATACACTCTCTGCAATTTTCAATCCCCCACACATTTGATCAAGATCTGGAATTCCGTTTCCACAGGTATATTTTATCATAAAATTCCCTTACTCTCTAAACAGCACTGAGGCAACCTTTAAACAAAGTAAAAATGCTGTATGGAAAAGGAAAGAAAAAAGCCAAACCCCCCTCCACATGTGATTAAGGGGGCAAAGGCCTGACACCTGTTCAGTGTCTACCTGTATACCTGTACAATATACCTGGCCTTACCTGTCCCTAACGACCATCGATTAGCCCTCAGGTGACAGAGGGATCAGGCCCCCTTGTGTCTTATCTCTACACTCCCTCTCAATGTTGGAGCCTTATGTTCTGTTGTTATTGTCTAAGTTGTGTTATATCAATACCACAAACACTTTCCCCTGTTCTCATAATGTGCTCTTCTATTTCTTTTACATGGTTTTTCATGGCGTTCAAAAAATAGCTGTTGTTTGGGAGTTTTGTGTATCATGCTGTTATCTTATACATTATTGTGTACTCTTTATGAATATTCATTAAATAAAATTTATTTCAAAGACTCATATCACTTAAATAATACAATAAAATTTTATAACGTGTTGGGTAACTTTATCTGATAGAAGTCAGAAATAAATAAAATTCAACAAATCCAACAAAAGAGAGAGAGAGAGAGAGAGAGAGAGAGAGAGAGAGAGAGAGAGAGAGAGAGAGAGAGAGAGAGAGAGAGAGAATGAAATCACTTTAAAACAATACCAAAAGCCTAATCAATTAGTATAGATTAACACTGACATATATTTTTGCATCTCTTTATTTTAATCTCATCAAACCCTTCTTTTAATTATGATAATATCATATGGTGGTTCCATTTTAATGGGGAATAATGATTTATGAATGTACTTGCAGTCTTGCAAATCAGAAATCAATTCATTTTTGCACATTGGGAAAATTATTGGGGTGTTATATAGGGATACTTGCTTTTGGGCCAAGTATTCAAGGAAATAATCATATCCGGAGGAATAATTGGTAAATGTTACCAAGGATCAGGAATGTACATACTAAAAGTCTTGTTTTTTTTTAAATCCTAGCAAGCTCAACAAATCTTTGGTGATCACAAAAAATATGAACCAGCTAGGTAAAAACACTGGGGCCAAGCCCGTTTTAACATTAATTTCAATGTAACCATTGAAACTAATGTTAAAACGGGCTTGGCCCCTGTGGGTAAAAACAGTTATTAATTATAAAATGATTATTACTATTTGTTTTCCTAGTATTAATACAATTATTTATAAAAGAATGCTTTAATTCAGGGACAATATTAATAATTTAGTTTCAGCTGAATTTAAATAAGAACCTGCGTGTATTATGCATGGATCCTCGTCAAAGTTGTAAACAATTGAAATTTAAAATTACTGTGTCCCTGAAAACCTCTCATTCATACATTTACATAATGTATATAGAGACAATTTCAAATAACAGAGGAATTTAAACCTTAAAACTCTGACATGACAATGTTTTAACATCCTGTAGCCCTGCTGAAACCAAAGATATTGGATAATGATAAATATATTTTACATTTCAAACCTTTTTCATTTTTAAACATGCTAGCTCTTACTACCATATAATTTACAGAACCAAAATTGTTCAATTCCATTGAAACAACGAAATGGCCGGTTTCTTACATGTACATGAAAGCTACAAAATACTCCCAGATTTTGTTACAAAGATGTAATGATATGAAAATGACATTAAACTCCACAACATTCTTCAGCATATTATAAATACTTACATCTTAACAGAATGGTTTTAAAATTCCATTATCAGAAAATGTCAAAACAAATGGATCCGTCATTAAGAAAATCCTTTACACAGACCACTTATGAAATGACCCGCATTCACTGGGCAAAGTAGCAACTCCCCCACTTGTATTTCCGTTCCTTAATATCTATAATAACACCGTCGGCACTTTAAAAATAAGACGATAAAAAAAAAATTTTCAAGTCTTCTATTGATTGAAATATAAACCGTGTCACTGTTGAAAGAGGCCGCAATTGAAGTCGCAACGCCGTGACCACTCAAAACTTATACAGTAATTAAAAACCCAACAGACACGGGCTAACGATTCCAAAACTCGCTGAAGGACGACCAGATTTTTTTCTCATATAGATGACATTGAACGTCCAAAGGAAGGGTTGTTTTAAATGTATCGGGTTTTTAAAGGATTGTAGTACAGTAAGTAGAACTAATGGAAGGATATTTTATCTCCCTCTCAAGTAACAACACGAAAGGAGATTACATATTACCAAGAGTCTCGTATTAAAGGGGAAAAGGGCCTTTCACTATTGTTGCATAGATAAACTTGTTAGGACATATATATACTCATATATTAATCAGTTGGAAAAAGAAAGAAAACGTAACATTGCATTGCTGCTGTCCAATACACTAATCTTTAGTTAGAGAAATATCTTTTAATGAATTGATTTAAAAATGCATGTACTAATTAACCTAAAAAAAAAAATTATGGAAAATTTTTTCCTTTTTTTTTGGTCTGAGAGGTGATCTGTTGGTGTCAAAATATATACTAGCATTACACTTTAATATATGCATTAATTTGACCTTTAAAAAATAAATTAAATGTTTTAAATTGCAATTAATTGAAGTTCTGAAGTTTAGAACATATGACTCTGATCATCTATACCGTAGAAATTCAATCAATGGTATTGAAAAAATTTGTCACAGGCTTTACAAAATCAGCATTCCACCAGTAGATATACATGCCAATTTATTGTTAAACTGACATCCCACACAATAGAGTAACTGCAGACCATGTTAACTTAAACCATTAGCAAATACATACAAACTATTTATGAAATGTGAACCGATCTAATAATTAATTATACAAATGCCTGTTGTTTCTTAATAATGATGCAAATTATACAATTCATATATAATGTACCTGTTGCAAAAAGATCCTAAAAATGCTCCTAGACCTTTGCTGTTTATCTAACCAGCAAATATTTGCCTACCAAATTTACTGGTGTACCGACTGACAGTCCCCTAACAGGAGAAACTGCAGGCCATGTTAGCTCAATCCATTAGCAGGTCACATATAAAATGCAGTGATACAATTTATATCTCTCTATTCTGAGATAAAAATCTTATGGATTCTTTATAGACTCTTGAAAGTTCAAATAACCCTTCATCGACCGCCTAAGTACTGTTGACATTCTCTCTCCAAAAAGGCCTTCCCAGTTTTATCATGTTACGAAATATTTTTCTCTTTCACTACAAATTTCTCTCTTGTTCCGTTTTTGCTATGCAAATACAAGAGACAGGAATTTATGACGCTTGTAAATGAATAATGTAAACACCAATTGCCCTGTCTCTGTTAGCAATTGAAACATTTCTTAAACATGGACATGATGGAATGGTACATGCATAAATATTTTTTTCCAATTTGACCAATGCTTGGAAATTTAACATTTTAATTTTAACTTTTTTTTTCAGGCGATAATTTTAAAGACAAATTTTGACATATACCATTAATTTGTCATGGACATTTGACCATTAATTCTTTCTATAGCATACCAATTCCCAGGTTGACATGCAATAAATTAGCATGTTTATGACAGATATGCTCCAAACATTAACAACCTTGAGTTTTATCACATTAAGCTTGAATAATTACTTCCATAAATCATTAATGCCAGCTAACTTAATTGCATTTGGACTTTTTAAAGTGTCATCTGAATACAGAAATTGACTATTCTAGCTTTAGTTATATGCTTTTCTCAATGAAAACAATTTTACAGTTGAGATGGTCAAATTGGTTATAGAATATTGGCATCAGATAGCTCAGTGGTACTAGAGCATCTGGGTAAATATTCTGGGAGCCAGGGTTGAATCCCAGTCTGGTACATCATTATTTCTCCAATCCCATTACTTACTGATAGGTCAACTTCTGCCAGGGGAAAGACTCTGCCTTAATTGGGTGATCTTCGGGGGTGGGGAAAAAAATGTAATGATCAGACAGACTGGTTTGAATACTGGCACCAGATATCTCAGGCGGAAGCGGCACCTGACTAGAGATTCAGGGGGCCCAGGTTCAAATCCTGGTCTATATATATAGTCTGTTATTATTTCTTTCATCATGTGACACAGTGTATGATTTTGTCATATTGATCGAGTTGCCGTATACTGTGATTGACCCACAGGGGCTTGTGTAGAAAAAAAATTGTTCAAATAGTGTGTACCTTGGAGGAAAAAAACCTCTGAGGTACCCATTTTTATAGTGATGTTTTATTCTTCTGCAAAAGCCCCTGTGATTAATCTGCAACAAGTTAAGGTGCACATGTGAGACATTTTTACAAATTGGATATTGGGGATACAATCTTACGTACTTCCTAAATAGTACAAATATCTAAGATATATTGAGGTTAAAACACTTATTAGAGAGTGTTTGGGTCTTCCAACTCATTTTGGAATGTCAATGGTTATAAAAATATGTAATTAATATAGCATCAAGTCCATAATACATTGTATGTCTATTACAATAAAGTTAAAGTACTTACTAAAGAGATGTATATCTGATTACAAACTGGCATATTTAGACTCAAGGAATCAAGCTTGGAGACAAAATAATAAGATATATGTTATATTAATATATCATTTAAGCAAATTGTCTGTCACGATATAGCTATGAGATTTTTTCTAGGTAATCTTATTTGGTCAAAGCAATTCAAGAATGTAAAACAGCTAGATCTTGTATTCTGCAATGCCATGAGCAATAACTTGTATTACATTCTTGAATTACAATATCATTTAGAAATATAATATAATCAGATGTTTACACATACAATATTATTGTACATGTACTATTATAATACAACACTGCAGTAGAAGTTTGATAAAAAAAAAAAAAAAACCTCATAGAGTGTAGCTCTTCAAATTTAGAGAAGAATTTTTTTCCTTCAAATATGCCTTAGAATGGCTTCATGCAGGCTTCAGTCAACTAATGTCAACTGTCATCTGAGAGGTCTACATATTATATCTGACTTTTCATAAAAGACATCTCAATTTTGTGTCACTCAGAGTTAATTTCCCTTTAAATCAAGATTTCCAAGCTTTTTACCTTTCAATTCATCAAATTGGGGTCCAACTGCTGCGAGATGGAAATATTCCTTTGTTTTGTGTCACAGACCAGAAACATGTGTCATTGTTTATGTCAATAGAAACCACATGGGGCACTTTGTGCTTCCGGTCAAAAAGAGGGGAAATAGTGCAAGTAAATAAACGTCGTTTTGAGAAAGAATGTTCAGGTTATGCTTATTTTCGTGTTTGTCAATATGATATATACTGTATACGGGTGATTATTATTCAGAAAGGCCCAATATAGCATCGAAAATGTATAAAATCTGTTTTTTGTAAGAAGCAAATAATTTCTTTTCCGGACAAAAACGAACTAATCCCAACATGATTTTGCCATTAGCACATAAGACAACCGCTTACTAGAAACAAAGCAAGCTATACTATTTTATATTTCATAAAGAAAACAAATCTCTGTGCATTTTTTCGACCAATAAGCCTGAATACTTTTTTTCAAAAGATGATTTTTACAGAACGCGTTATTTTTAGAATTTCTTGAAATATCGCTTCGCGTATTTCCATTTCTTGAAAAACTCCTCCATTGTAGAAGACCCTCTAGGGGCTATTGGAAAATGTCAACAAATGCACATGTTTGATAGACCGAGATACACACCGGCATATTGTAAACACGTTGTACGGGGCTTATTATTGTTTTAAAGACCAAGGAATTCTAAACCAAGATGTAAGTTGGGTGTGGTTAACACAGGTACAGGCTTTTGGAGGGAAATCGACATTCTCTTTTACATTCAAGCTACACATGCAATATATATTCTCATTTGAGAAGTGGACATGCAGGCATATGGCTATGCCTTTACCGCCTCTCAAAAGAGAATAATGCAATATACTGATATATAGGCATGTATGTAGTTTAAATTATCAGATTACTTGTTTTCAACTCTACAATATGAATTAAGATAGGTATTTTATGGATATGACAAAACTCTGCTCTCATGAGGAGTTGGTTTCTTTTAAGGGTTCTATGACTACTGTACTGCAGTATTTAAATCATGGTAATGTATGTCATATATTGTGTCAGTTTAATCTTGACTTGTGCATGAATTCTTTCACAGACATCGAATTATTAGAATTTTCTTCATATCAAGGTTAGAATTAATATACAATGTATGCTTGTATCATTTAATGTGCTCTGGGTATAATAACATATAACAGGTGTGACTGTCAGTCAAGGTATATCAGTAAGGTCAGAGGCCTTGGGTTTGAGTCTGTGACATGTGGCAGTGCCCTACCTTCAAAACCCCCAATGAACATGTTTAACATATCCTTAACTCATAGATTGAATTCTACATGTAATTTCTGCCAAGAAGGAGAGTGTGTCACTGGGTTGACAGGTGGGTGACTGTCAGTCAATATATCGGTTCTGAATAGCTCAGTGCTTACAGTCCTGGCAGGCGAAGCCAGAGGTCCTGGGTTGAGACTTAACTTGGTAAGTCACCTGTTTGTGTGACCTGTTTGTGCATTGTCTCAAGTATAAATGTGCAATGCATTGCCAATTCAATCTGTTCCTTTTAGATTCACACATTACGTATTGAGAGTTAAGAAATTTTGTAACATGATAAAGACAGTACTAAAGAATTTTAATACATGTAAGTAATTTTTCACTCTGATTTTAGACACTTAATCAGTTAAAAAGATGATGGACTTGGGTAACCATGGAAACAATGCCAACATGACACTGGTCAAGCTGAATCTGGAGGGGTTTGATGATGATGCATCAAAAGAGGGAATCGCTGTCGAATCTTCGTAAGTCAAGATATAAAGCGTTTAAGCTGCTGTTTTGCACAAATACATGATTGAGAAAATGGGCTTTTATCCTATTAGACTCTGTCTTCTGTATTTTTTTTTTCAAGAATGATGTTACAATACATTATTGTTATTCATGCTCTCGGTCTTTACCACAGACAATTATCATGATATGAAAGGCAATTTTAACATTTTACTTTGATTTTATGTTTTAAGTTTGATTTTTTTTTTCAGGTTTGCTTCAGGAGAAAACAGTCTAGTTATGACCCCCACCATGTCAGACCTACCCACAGGTAATTGTACTCACAATTTCTGTCTGTTTTCATTTCTTTACTACAAAATACTCTTACAATGAATTCATGTATATAGCTATTAAGCCAGTTTCCTAATCATATCCCTAATTTTAAAATTGTATCATATAGACTTACTGTATTCTATTATAGACCTGCAATATTAAAAAAAATATGTATACATTGAAATAACATACACATTTGTATACATATTAAAAAAAAATAACTTATTGGATATAACAAATTGAAACTGTTTTTCCCTTCCCTTTAACTATTAGTACATGTTTTACTATGTTGTTGTTTAAGAACTTGTGTCTCATTGTGACTTTTCACACATTACACAAATCTTCATTATCAGATCTCACTGAACTTTCAAACATTCCCTGTTCTATCCATTTTCAGTGGGGCTACAACAGACTACAGAAGTGGAGGGAGTGGCGCCTACAGAGGTAGGGCCGATTTTTTTTTTATGAATTTATTATTTAATACAAGAACAACATTTTTAATGACATTGGTAGGACCTATTAATTAGAAGCATGAACATAAGCATCCCTGGTTAAAAAAAATTACACTCATTGAAGATTCCCAAATAAAAGCCCTCGGTGTCTTATGCAGTATATATGTTAAAAGATGTAAAACTATCAAGTGTCAAATCTTCCAGTCCATTTATATATAAAGAGTTGTCCATCTTGAATTGCTTATGAAAAGTATGGTATAAATAATAAATGTCTCATTTCTGTTATAAACAAATTGTTAGATGATGTACAAAGATTTTTGGACTGTTTTTTGTTTGTTTGTTTTTTAATGTATGTGAGCAAAAGATGAACAGCTATTTTATTACCAATCTTTGTCTGGGATTTTTTATACTAATAAACGAAAAAAAATAAAACTAAATGATGCAAATTAATAAATTATTTTGCACCGTATCCCATGTAAATGTGAAAAATTCATAATTTGAGAGTATGAAATTTGAAATTCTCTACATTATTAAATAATTAATTAAATTTTTTTGAAATTAGAAAAAGAAAGGTGGTTGGCCAAAAGGCAAAAAGAGGAAGAAGATGCGAGACTCCAACGCTCCGAAGCCGGCACTGAACGGATACCTACACTTCCTGAACGAGAGGCGGGAAATCCTACGCAGGGAGAATCCAACCATGGCCTTCGCCGAAATGATCCGGGTTCTGGGAGCCGAGTGGACCAAATTACCGCAACACGAGAAACAGGTCAGTAGAATGAACGGGGATCCCTACTTTGAAAATGGCTCTAAATCACTTGGGTACTCTTGTCCAAAGTTCCAGTTACTCACTTTATGTAGTAATCAATATTTTTCAGATACTGGCTTAATATACTTATTAAGTTACCCTTTTTGCAAAACTGTTACAGTATTGCATGAAGGCTTGTGAATATCCCAGTTGAGCAATTACATACAGTACCATTACCACTAAAAAATATGTTTGTTCTTGTAACAGCATATGTTGCTAAGTACTTAGAATTTTGGAATTTTGAGATTTTTGTTGAATGCAATTTTGTTTATGAAGCAAAGAATTCAATTGGTTTTAATGAAAATAAAGTGATAGTGTATTGTGAAAGCAATCTGACTAAAGCACAGGCCTCTATTATGCTATTGCATGGAGGTAGTTTAATAGAGGTATATATGCTTTAGTCAGATTGATGCAAGCACTTGTAGTAATTACCGGTAAATTATATTTAATTTGGGTCATGTTTGTTTCGCTGACAGAGATTTCTGGATGAAGCAGAAAAGGACAAGGAGCGATATAACAGAGAGATGGAGGCCTACCAGAAAACCGAGGCATTCAAACTCTTCAAGGCACAGAAAGAGAAGAAAATGAAAGGTACAAGTTCTTCATACAATCATGAATAAAAAAAAATCATAACACAAATTTTAACAAAAAATGAAAGAGAACAGTACAAAATTTATGAAAACAGAGAGATATTTAACCTGATTAGATAAGAACAAAAATATTGTATACTATATATTTTCTATATAATATAGCAGTCACTGCTCTAGATAATTTTTATGAGAAAAAAGAAGTCTTAACAAATTTTCTGCTTTTATGCATTGTCAGTTCTTTGATTCTTGGCATTGTTCTTTCTCACAGAAATGGAAGCCCAGAGTAGTTCTTTAGAGGTAAGTGAAAATGTTAGGTCTATAGCTAATTGTTGACATATTTTTTTTTATAAATGAGAGATATTAAGTATTCTACATGTACTTATGTTATGAAAATAAATTAAAAGTAAAATCCCTTCCATAAGAATTACTTGGAATTATTGTGGCAGCAAAAATAAAGACATCAAACTTTCCATTCCCACTATATAATTTGTTTTAAGTTTTTTTTTTTTTTAAAGCGAGAATGATATAATTTGTGATTTGGCCAAACATTTACACTTTCTCTGCATATTTAAATACCATTACATTAATCAACCCCCCCCCCCCAAAAAAAAAATTCACTGTACAATAAAAGGACCATCAGTCAATGACAGAATGATGGATGATTTTCTTGTGTTTTTTTTCATGAATCAGTTAATGGGAGAGAGAGAGGAGGACGAGAAGGGAGCGTTTGACATTCCAATCTTCACCGAGGAATTCCTGGACCATAATAAAGGTCAGTGCTAATTAACTGATTAACCTGACAGACTGATTAATTAGATAAATGATCGACCTGACTTTTAACACTTAAATTAAAACAATCCATTTGACCATCAGAATTAAGGAGGAAGTGGAAGGTCTGATTTGATGTAAAAAAGTACTAATTAAATTACATGGCAATTTAGTTATAGAATTCAAAACATTGTTTGATTTTTTTATTACTAGAAGAAACATACTGTATTGCTGAGAAGTTACAATTTGTGGCATAAAAATGATTTTTTTTTATTCCTTTGATTAAAGCTTAGTGGGCTAAAGAGTTTAAGTATGATTATGATTACCAATCAATGGATACATTAAATCTACTGTAGATTGAAAAAAACCCTGATGTGCTCTGGATTTCACCTTACTTATGGCTGCCATATTGTCAATTCTAAATAATTCTTAAGTGAAGAATTGTATTAATCCATTTGAAGAGGCTATTATAATAATGCCGCTTTATATTTAGGATTATTTCCAATAATTTATTTGGTCAGATTTGAAGTCTAAAATAGTGAATTTTTGATAATAAAAATTCTTATAAATAAATCCTATTTAATCTTCACTGTAAATTAAATTAGAGTTACCTTTTTTAGATGATTGCTATACCTTAACCTTCCTAATTTTTGCGTTTAAGCACGGGAAGGAGAGCTGAGACAGCTGAGGAAACAAACCACAGAGCTGGAGGAACAGAACGCCATCCTGAGCAAGCACATTGAGAGCATGAAGCACGCCATCGAGAAACTCGAGATAGAGGCCGTGCAACAACGCAGCACAAACATGGCGCTACAAGGTCACCTTGACAACCTCCGAACCACGCTTACCGACAACTTTAACTCTGTGCCATTACCAGGTAAGTGGGGAGATTTGTTACGGAATTTTTTTTCCTGCAGTCATCCTTCATATTCGTGGGTCACAACTAAGATGCATGTATAAAGCAGATAGAATCATTTTAAAAAGAACTTGGACTTTGGGAAGAATATGTCAAACTTCGATTTGATGAATGCGGGATCTACTCAATGACATAGTTATTGACTAACAGATATGAATACATTGAACGCAATAACATTTGTCCGAATTCAGCCAGGGGTGTGTTTTTCATTCGAAATGGCGTCAATTCCACACAACCGAGCTGATTTTTTAAAAAAAATGGTTTTGACTGTCTATGAATCTTAAGGAGATTCACTCAGCGAATACGGAGAAAGGAGGTTAATATTTGACAGCTTGTTAACGTTTTGATTGGCAAACTAGATAGTAACAAAGTCCAAACTCTTGTTAAACAATTTCTTTGGTACATGTACTAACTTACCATCTTGTTTATATGATGGTAATACAATAATCTAATTAGGTACATGTACATTTAGATTGAATTTGGTACATATACTCTAATGTTTCAAGCATAATGATAATTCTATCAATGATACAATTTATACTTCCATATTATAACATTTATTTTTTATTGGTTGATACAGACACTTGTGAACTGACCACGCTTAACACCAATGACAACTTGAATATCATTGGATTTTGTATTGAAGTACATTTGGTACTGCATGTATTTTGTCTGATAACAATGTTTTTGATTGGTTGACACAGCAATAGTGAACATCCTACAATCTAACAATGTTTTTGATTGGTTGACACAGCAATTATAAACAGCCTACAATCTAACAATGTTTTTGATTGGTTGATACAGGCACCAGTGAGCTTCCTACCCTGGACACAATAGACAACTACATGGCCAAGCTCCACAACCTGATCCTGGACTCCCCCCAGGACCATCAGGCCCTCATATCCATGGTCAGGGACGTGATTGGTCGGCTAAATATAGACCAGTAAGTCACATGACCTGTTTCAGTATATATAGTAGCTGGTTAATTTATTTTCTCTGTCGTCAGGGATTTAAATATAGACCAATATCAGGGACATGATTGGTCAGCTGAATTTAGACATATATACATAAGTCACATGATCTCTTCAAGTAAAGAAGTTACTGGTATATTATCTATAGTCAGGGATGTGATTGGTAGGTTAGATGTGGACTAGCAAGTCACATGACATGCTCAAATACTGGTGTATATAGTAGCTGGTTATTTTTATTTATCTGTGGTCAGAGATTCAAATGTTAAATGAGTCACATGACCCTGACCTATTCAAGAAGATGTAATTAAGAGGGCTGAATGATGATGGCCATTTTTCTACTGTATTGATCTCCTTCAGAAGAGTTCTATATAAAGAAACGGAGAAAAAAAAACCTCAAATTTAAAATCTTAATTTTATGGATTTTTTCTTGACTAATGCCCATACACGATCGGACAAGCTACTGAAAAATTAAAATATCAATAAATCTGATATATTTTTAAAAAATCATTTAAAACAATAAACATTTAACATATCATTGATTTTTAACCTATAAACATGTTCAATACTTGAAATATGTTGACTCAAACAGGCGCATACGTAACAAAACCTGCAAATACTGTCATTTTTTTAAAACTTCAAGGCATTTTCATTCATAGTGTGGGTCTGTGCTCCATATTTTTCTCATAGTCTAAATAAGGTCTATTGGAAAACAAACCGATTTCAATCAATAAAAACGTGGAGAGATGACCCACTATACATTAAAAATATCATTTTGTTTCCCAACAATTGAACGTATTGAAAAAATAATACAAGTCCGTAAACTCGTGGTCAAAGTCACACATAATATTTAAACAGCTTACTTTGTTATGTCTGAAATGGCTCAGTGGTTGGAGTACCCGACATAAGCTAACTTTAAATATACCGGTATAGGGTTTTTATGTTATGGGTTCGATACCGCAAAAATTTCTGGCAATATTTTTTTTCTTATCTTTTGTTAAATTTATTGTGAAAAACTGAATATAGTTAGAAATTGTGGGTTTGCAAACTTGTACCATAATATATTTGAATAGATTTAATTGGGAAATAATAAATTCAAAATTGTATTTCACTACTAAACCGAATGGGCATTTGCGCCATCTTATTCCCCCATCTTCTTAACAGATACTTAATAAACATCAGTTGTTCAATTGTAATCTGATAGCCCTTTAATATGCAATGTAGGAACAAAATGAAGGTCACTTTTTTCATTCTCTAAGGCTTCAAAGAGATGTTTTGAATATACTATTTAGGTCATAACTTTCATTTTCTAAGATCATAAATATTGTTCTATAAAATGTTATGTTTTCATAATCAAGGGAAGTTTATTTGGTTTTGTCATATATTTACATACAGTAATAAGTTGTGTTTGCATTGTTTTTAGGGATAAGATGTGAGGGGAGAGATGCCCAGACCTATTCTAGGTGTTGTCGCTGAAAACAACTCAACTGTTATATATGTTGTATTTGATCTATGTGCTTAATAAAACATGAAACAACAGATGAGTGCAGTTTTTTAGTGTGATACTGTAAACCAATTTTTATTTGCTGCGACTTTATTTGGCGATTAACTGCCGATTAACTGGCTTGTGACGATTACCAGTAATGTTTGCGACCTTATCCAGACCTGTATTGTTATAAAAACTATGGACTAAGGGTTGGTTCGCGGCGAGAAACATTCGCGATGATAAGGCTTTTGCTAACCTCGCGAAAATTTCTCGCACGCGAATAAAAGTTGGTTTACAGTAATGTCCACTCCTCAGCAATGTTCATTTTAAGAACACGTATATTGGAATAGTTTTTGTACATGGTGCGTGGATATTGTTATCATAATAGAGATTTGCTTAATTTTAGATGTTTATAATATCATGGGTATACTATAATTGTCGGACAGAAATGGTATCACAGACAACAGCAATGCATGTGATACATGCTTAATAGTGTAACTTGAACCTCTTATTTGCCATCCAAAACTTTAACTTCAGTTTTTGAGGTATTTATTTTTCATTAAAACTCACCTTGGCAAATATGCTCTAAAGCCTGTACATCAGAGTAAACATCTTTTGATTTAAATTTACATTTGACAGTGTTTAAGAATAAACAATATCTTGAGATTGTTTAGGATGGTAAAATTTTTAAGGTTATAAGACTGGGCGCCTCTATTTGTTGAGGTAATTATAACCAATGCAATGTTAATGGAGTAATTTTGTTTAAATCGCTTAGCCAGTCTCTAAATCTTGCTGAATGTTGGCAAAATCGATGACCTAACAGTATAGTGCGTGTTCGAACTGCTTTCTGATAAAATCGCAAGACCCCGGTATGATTCAGCAAAGCAGGTTAGGAAATGATTCATTGGACGATGCAGTAACCCCTGTCTCCTTCTAAGTGATGTTCGTGCCGTGTTCAAATATGTACCGTAAAACGTTCAGAAGACTAAGGAAACATCAAAGCTTCCTTCTACACATTTCCAATTTTGGTCATATCGTTCCCTTCCTTTACGCGTGCGCACTGCTATTGATCGTTATTTGAAGAAACGCAGATCCGCTGTTGTGTTTGTTGATTCTTTTATTTCCCCTTCGCGATAAAGGATTGCAAAGCTAACAAAATATTGTTCGTAAATGTAAAACACTAGACAAAATTGCTAACGCACCATTTAAAATAAAATAATATTTACATCCTAAAAAAAATTGTGAGATGTATTTAATGTTTAAATAAGTGACCTGAATTAAAAGTAGGACATTTAAATGCCAAAAACGGATAAATGGATGCAATGTTAACTGAAGCTTAACTGTTCTTTAGAAATCCTCAAATCGTGGTCACACTTTTTTTTGGAAAAATACATCCTCATTTTCTTTTCAGTGTTCTTATTATTGATGCATGCATTACGAAAAACTCACAAAACCCGACGGGGTATGCCGCGTTTGACCACAAAAGAGCGTGACAGGGCAGTTGGCATGGTCTCTGCAGGTGCTCCTCTAGTGAGGTTAGAAAAAATGTTATTAATTTAACGATTACCGGTGATATTAGCTAAAACATAATGCAGCATGCTCATCTACTAAAAACAATTTCATTTTAGGTAGCTACATTGTTTAATAGGTACCACACGTCAATTGCAAAGCTGAACCGGAAATTTGAACAAACTGGAAATGTGAGGGACAGAGCAAGAATTCCAAAGCGCCGCGACAAGACAGACAGATCGCATTTATCTGAGCAAATGTAGGCCACACCCAAAATTGATATGTGAATCACATAATGGGGGGTACCAATGTTTCATAAACAGTACTCAAAGCAACTGGTCAATAATTTTGCAACAACTGATGTTCCATTATCTGTATTATGACAAACTATTAAAAAAAATTTATATTAATCAATCTTTGTTGCGTTCGGATCTAAAAAATCAAAGAAATAGTAAGTGGTGCGTTAGCAATTTTGCCTAGTGTATAAGTATTCTGGGTATGGAGATGGAAATAATTCTGAGAAAAGAACAGTAATGGCGTTACTTTATGAAGTAAGCATTGTTACATGTATTTTATCAAACTTTAGAATTTTTTTAAAATTAAAGTTAATTTTATAAAGAGCGTGGAAGGCATTTAAGGTTACGAAATAACTTACAGAAATTATTATAATTGTTCCTACTAGAAGTACAGGTACAATAAGTTGGCAATCGCTACCATGCATTATCTGAAGGATTGGGCAGCTATTACCGTTCGTTATTTTTGAATAACAGACAGGTTGTTGTTTTTTTTAAACTTTCTCTTTTTACTCGAGGTGTTGAACAGTGTAATTATTTAGTTCGCCTGAGCCGAAGGCTAAAGTGAGATTTGTCCGTTGTCTGTCGTCGGTGTCGTAAACTTTTCACGATTTCATCTTTTTCTCTTGAACCACTGGGTTGATTTCAACCAAAGTTGGCACGAACAATTACAGGGTTAAGGGGAACTCAAGTTTGTTCAAGTAAGGGTCTCATCCTCTTTAAAGGGGAGATAATTTACAATTATTGAGAATTTGTTCGTATTGTTCAAAAGTCTTCTTCTCAAAAACCATTAAGATAGAAAAGCTGGAACTTGTGTTGAAACATCCTCAGATAGTGTGAGTGAAATTTGTTTAAATCGTTAGGATGGGGCCACAATGGGGGATGATTACTTGCAAAGGAATACATGTACTGTATATAGAGAAAGTCTTTTAAAATCTTCTTCTCAAAAAACCATTTGGCCAGAAAAGCTCAACTTTGTGTGGAAGCATTCTCAAACAGACGTAGTGGAGATTAAAGTTTGTTCAAATCACGATCCCCTGGAGTAAGATGGGATATAAAGTTTTACATAACAACACATAGAGAAAATCTTTATAGTTTTTCTCCGAAAAAAACCATAAGGACAGAAAAGCTGAAAATTTGTGGAAGCATCCTCAGATAGTGTAAAGTTAAGTTTGTTTAAATCATGGTACCTGGGGGTTGGGTGGGGCAACAATGGGGGTGGTGGTCAAGTTTTGGTAAGAATATATATAGAATAAAAATCTTTAAAAATCTTCTCCTCAAATTTAATCAGCCAAAAAAAGATAAAACTTGTGTGGAAGCATCCTCATGAAGTGTAGATTCAAGTGTGTTCAAATCATGCCTCCCTGGAGTAGGGTGGGGAAGCAATTGTGGTGAAAATTTTACATAAGACTAAATATAGAGAATTTTTTAAAAATATTCTCAAAAACCAATTTGCGTTTAAAGCTGAAACTTCCAGGGAAGTATCCTCATGTGTGTAAATTAAGTTTGTTCAAACCATGACCCCGGGGGTAGGGTGGGGCCACAATGGCCGGTGGGATCAATTGTTTTGCATGGGAAGATAAGAAAAAAATATCTAATATCTAAAAATCCTCTGAAAAATGATTCCGTCAAAAAATGCTGAAACTTACGTGAAAGCACAGGTTGTATAGATTAAAGTTAGAACAAATCATGATTCTCTGGAAAAAATTGGAGGGGTGATTTTTGAATACGAATAGAGAAAAATCTTCCTACAAATACTAAACTACAAAAGGAGCTTGTTTTCTTACCGTAAAAAAAATAACTGGATAGAAGTTGGCAGTTTCTTAACTTTTGCACAAGCTCTACTATGTCTACTGTACTAAATTGTTATAATATTTTCATTTTGATATTGCAGTGCTGAATTGATCAGAGTTTGGCTATTATTGCTCAGGTGAACGATGTGGTTCCCGGGCCTCTTGTTTATAACCGATTATATACATGTATGTAAGAATAATTGAGAAAAATATACTACATTTGTTTAAGTCATTGTCTGTTTGGCAAATTTATGTTTGGATAGAAATAAATCAATAAAGTTCCATGGAAAGTGAAAAAAAAAACACTGTACAAATAAATAATATTTATTAGGTTTTCTGTTTATTATGCACACAATCAACGAGACCCTCTCTCTATAAATATTCCTTTTTTAAATTGAATATTATAGTTGATGATTAAGAAAGACGACCTCGTCATTGTAAAAATTTGCGATGTCTTTCCAGAAACTGGCGTCTCAATTCCTCCGTTTCTAGATTTACGTATATTATTCTGAACACATGGCCAGGATCCAATCTTTCTATTTCTGGTGGCAGTGTTGTGTGGTCGTAGGGACTTCTTTTGTTATAGACTCCATGCTCCATGTTCCCATTTAGCTCATTTGTTCGTTGAAAGAGGCCATGGTCTTGAAATTTTGCAATTTCCTCTTTTGACAAACTGATGCTCCATTCCTTTTCAGCAGATACAACCATTGGGTTTTCGTGGGCATACACAGAACTGTAAACTGGATCCGTCGTCGTCGTCATTGGGTGGTTCTAGATGTTTGGGATTCCTAACAAAGACAAAACAACGGTATAAACAAAGTGGCACGAAATAAAAATCATTTACACAACAAACAGACATTAATTTATACTTAAAATGCGGGTGTTTTTTTTTTTTTTTGAAAAACTCAAAAGCTTGAAGACATGAAAAGTCTAAAATAAAAATAGAAAAAAAAATAAATTTCATTTTAGAATAGAGTATATCCGGGTTTTTTTTTTTTTCGCGTATCAAAAAATTTGCGAAAATGGTGAAAATGTGTAGCATTTTTAATTTGCGCCAGTCATTTTTTGCGATTTAAAAAGTTTCTTACAGAAAATAATATAGAATATAATTTCTGCGTATTAAATAACTTGCATTTCAAAAGACATCACGAAAAAAGCGAAAGAAGATGGGTGAATAAGGCGTGTAAAATGCCCATACGCGGTCGGACAGGCTACTGAAAAATTAAAGTATCAATAGATCTGATGGGTTTTTTTAAAAAAAATCATTAAAAACAATACTAGTATATATTTAACGAATCATTGATTTTTAACCTGTAGGTATGCTCAATACTTGGAATATGTTGACCCAAACAGGCGTGTACGTATCAAAATCTGCAAATACTGTCATTTTTTAGAACTTCAGGGCATTTTCTTTTATAGAGTGGGTCTGTGCTCCATATTTTTCTCATAGTCTAATTAAGTTCTGTTGGAAAACAAACCGATTTCAATCAACAAAAACGCGGAGAGATGACCCACTATACATTATAAATATCATTTTGTATCCCAACAATTGAACGTTTTGAAAAAATGATACAAGTCCAGTAGTTCGTGGCCTTAGTCACACATAATATTTAAAAAGCCCACTTTCTTGTGTCTGAAATGGCTTAGTGGTTAGAGCACCTGGCATAAACTAACCTTATAAATCTAGGGTTTTTATGTTACGGGTTCGATACCACCAAAATTTCCGACAATATTTTTGTTTTATTTTTTGTTAAATATATTAAAAACTGACTATAGTCAGAAATTTTTCTTTTGCAAAGTTTTATTATAATATATTTGAATAGAGTTAATTGGGGAAAATAAATTCAAAATTGTATTTCACTACTAAACCGAATGGGCATTTGCGCCATCTTATTTCCCCATCTTCTAATTAGATCATTGCGAAAATTACCGGATCTACGGTATTGTAGAATTTTTTTTCTTTAGTGTATTGTGGCATGTTTTTAGTAAGATTCCAATCTAAATGTTCATTTGAGTCAGTACAGCTGAAAAAACATGTGTTATTTACCCATTGTATCGTTACAGTTGAAGTACAAAAAATCCCTTTCAAAAACCTAATTAAAGTAATTATGAGCTTCCGGAAATTAGAGGGTCGTAAAAACCGGAATCATCTTATATCGTTTATTTGTACCACGTTGATTTTGATTGACATTATTTGACACTTGCTGAAAACTACAGGATCTTCTCCCCACTACAGTCCTCATGGAATACGAGGTGATAAGGACTCTCTAAACGGAACACATCACCTTCTCCTTAGATAATAAATGGTATACCAATTTCAGTTCATTTTAATATAAACAGACATAAATATGCCAAATAACCTTTCAAGGAGCCCCACTTATAAAACGAGTCTAGTTTGTATAGCAACTCTTGTGATAAAGTTTAAAAAAGAGAACGCAAAATACATACTTTTTAAAAAATTTTGAACAATTATTACCTGAAGTAAAAAAGACACCAAACCTGTCCAGGAGAACCTTTGCAAGCCCTGCTGGTGTTTAATTTGTTATTACACATACGCAGTAGGAAAGAAGGCGAAACTCCATAACACGTTACGATGTCTATATTTATGGACCATCATTTGTTTTTCTATTTAAATGAAATTTATCAATATATTCAATGGAGAAATTTGTAATTTTCCAAAAGCTTACAAATGTATGAGTAGTACAAAAATACCGGACCCGATTGGATTTTTAATACGCAGAAATTATATTCTGTCATATGGAAATTATTCTGTCTTTTCGATAAAAATTTTCATTAGATTTTAACTGTAAATTATCCAGAACACGAAAAACATTTTTTTAATAGTCATGGCTTCTTTTAGACTTTTTAAAATTTTATTGTTATACTTTATCTTTAAAAGAGTATCTAAGATATATACTGTATATTTTACTATGTAGTCAACTTACCGTTCCCGACTCCTTGGTTGGCCATCATACTGCTTCAGGATGAGCGAGTCTTTGACGACGTCATCATATGTTGCCGCAACTGTAAATAAAAGCGTCAAAATTGCTGACTGCAACCCGAAGTTGACCATCTTCTACAGCTCTGTGAACGGAGTGAAATGTAACCGTGAGCGCGACTTTTATATAGAGAACTTTCTATAACAAAACAAAAGGTGAGACCAGAAAGTGTATTATAACAAAAGATAGCAAAGAGTGAGACAAGAAGAGACACAATGTCTTAATTAACGTCACCTACGCATAAAGGGATCAGGTGCGGATTGCAATCGAAAAACGCATGTTCTCTAGGTACATCAAAAACATAGAACAACTTTTGGTTTTGTTGGTTTCATTTCAGACCTAAAAGCATCGTTAATCATTCAAACTTGTCTATTTCTGGCTTTCGAGATTGTACGAATCACGTATAAACAACAGATATTGATATCTCTCATTTTTATTTTATTCTAAAGAAATTATTAGAATGTGTTAACATAAATTAAGGTGGTCAAATTGTTTTGTCGACGAAGGTGTCGTCAGAATGTCTAGCGTACGACTTAATTATGGGTTCGACTAATCAAGAATATTTTTCTTAAACAAAAATAAATTTGTCTATACAGCTGCATCGAACTCACCATTGTTTTGCTCCTTTAATTAGTTAATTAAAAAATACCCCTTCTTCTGCCATTTTATTTGATAGGTGCGCTCCCTATCTTAATTAAAGTATTGAAACATTGCATCCATAAACTGTTTTTTTCGTAAAGGAATGAAATATTTGCATTTCTCAGATTTGGATGGGGAGCGCCTATGGTCATTTTTTTACATAAAAAAATTTAAGCATTTTTTTTCAACTCTGTTGCATGTACTATTCTTATGAAAAACTAAATAAACGCTTTGAACTATAGTAGAACTGAGGGATGAATAACTGATCACCTATCCCCCCACCCAAACATAAAAAAAAGATCGATTGATTTTAAATCATGAGACAGATTTTTTAACTTTTAAGAGGGCTTAATGGCCGTGACCATATTCACAGAGTATTGATCTTCTTTAGTAGAAAAAAAATATGTATAAATATAACCAAATTATTTGAAAAGTCAAAATTTATGGGTTGCTCTTTAGTTAACGGTATTTTATTGGTAAACAAATCATATCTTAATTTTATATCAATTTGATGGTTAACATTTTGACCATCAAGCCTCCTTAACAGATATTTCACTAAACGTACCTTGTTTAGATTAGAATGTAAAATGTTATAAACATTAAGGTAGAATAGCACACCTGGAAAAAGTCACTCGAGAATCAAAAGGAATTTTTTTGATAATGAAATATATAATGATATATAAACGGTATAAATGTCAAATAAGCGAAAAATTAGCAGTTTGGGGACAAAATATGAATATCTAAAATGATTATTCAGTAAGAAACAACAAAAGACCCCGCGGGATTTGAACCCGGGATGTACGGATCACAAGTCCGACACTTAATCCACTCGCCTATGGAGTAAGTTACATGTTTCAATTATAAAATCCTATATCTAATAAAACGAAATGTCGTTTCGATCAGCGGTCAGCCATTTAATGATGATGTGTTATTCCAATTTAAGTTGTATTGTTTATGAATATCTTTTTAAATTAAGGCATAAGGAATCATTCTTTGAGTATTATGAGGTGATCGAATACAGATAGGGGTGTTCAAATCAAATGAAGCCCGAACTTCTTTATGACAAATTTGATCACGACCAACCGCACTCGATCACATCATGAAATTCATATAATGACACATATAATTGTAGAGATTGTCTATTTTAAGTGCATAAAGGTCACACATTTTGCATAATTAAAAACAATATTTGAAGAAATAAGTTTGCTTAATCAAAAATACTGACAACAAATCCCAATCAGGCTGAAATCGCATTTTAGGTTGAAAAAGGTCAAATTAAATTGGCCATTACTCAGAGGAATGAACATTGACCTCCCATTACCTTTGTATTTTTTAAGTGTTTTGTCGACAGATTTCAATGATATACTTCTCAAAAAATTCTTCATACAAGAACATTGACGAGTGGGATACCTTAAACATAAAGATAAGATTTATATTCAGTTTTAGGATCTTAGACATCCAAAAGTGGTCAGATCTAATTCGAGTGGTCATAGCTTTTTCACAACCTATTACTTTGATGCAGTTTAGTGCTAAGTTATAGCTTTTTTTTAAATTTGGATTGCGGTTTTATTCAAAAGTAACATTAACCGCCATGCGTTAATAAATATCATTATCTCGCGTTAGTTTTGAAATAACCTAACTTTAGACAACATCGGTTTAGGTATAGTAAACAACCAGCATGCATGAAATTTGAGCAATAATGTTTGACAATCTTTGATTTTCGAGGAGGCTGTGGCTTTTAACGAATTGCTGAAGAAAAAGTTAGTATAAACGAAGTCTATACCTCTTATTTCTTTTCTAAATAGTTCTTCTACATTAACTTGTACCACAATACCTTGCATTGAAAATACTTTTTACATCATCCCTTGACAAAACCATTTTGTTGGGATGTTAATTTTTTCCATTTGGTGACTTTTTATTCTAGAAAAGGAAATGATGTTGTCCACAACAAATTCCCACTACCCCCTGAGAAATTAGGATTAGGATGAACGGAAATTCAATTGTACATTGGAAGTAGTAAAACTTCATGCAAGACTACCATATCGAAACAATTTTATTCTCTAAAACATTATATCAACATATACAGTCTGAAGATTTGATTGATTTGAACATAGTTTAATGTATATACGAGGGCTGTCCAAAAAGTTCGTGGACAATCGCGTTTTCGTTATTTTAAACGGGTTGATATATGCATATTGTATACCAAAATATTTGTCATAAAATTTCAAATAAAACAAAAGTGGTTTTGAATGTTTTTCATAGAAATAAACTGAAATCGTACAGTGCTCTTATTTATATACATATGCATTATTATACACTATATTCAGATATTATAATACTTTCCTGATAAATGCGCCCTTATTTTGAATAAAATTACATGTGTCCACGAACTTTTTGGACAACCCTTGTATATATTACACACATATACAAATGATTATGACATAAGTTCTAACAACTTACGAGGGCCATTCTGAAACAGTTTGATACATAGCGTTTGAAGGTTAAATGTGCTTGTTAATGTGTGCTATTGTAACACAATTAAAACTAAAAACAAAAAAAAAGTTAGATGCAAAAAAATAATGTTTTAAATATTTTAATCTAACGAGAACAAAATGTGAACTCCCAATGGGATTGCTGGTCAAACTGGACATTTTCTTCCGTTCATCGTTTTAGGAATATTTATTGATAATTTGAAAAATAACCTAAAAAGGAACTAAGAGTGAAGTCAGTTACTACGGAATGGTATTCATGTAGTCCAAATAAATGCATTAGGTAAGTTATACATTTAGAATATCTTGAAATTTCGGCCGCATCTTTCTGTGGAATTAAAATTTCGTACTTAATATTCTTATATCTAATTAGACATGATATGAGTTATTGTCTGTTCGACATATTTACATTTGGTTTGAATTGAATCAATCTTATTTTGTTAGCATATATATATATATACTGATAAATCAACCTGCCTCTTTTGCAGAAATTAATAACATATCATTGACTTTGCTAAAAGAGTTAGTTAAAATAATTGAATCAAGGATTCTTAACTTGGTGGCCGATGATAAATGAAGGGCAGTTATGAATACTGTAAATATTTGCACTTAATGTAACATGGCTTCAAGAACCAAGGTGACAGGAAAGCCCTGGCGTGTTATGTCGCCCGAGAAAACATGTAACATTATATAAAAAGTGCCTGTTAGGGAGGGTAACAGTTGAAATTGACACCCCGAAAAACCAATGTCAACCGACGCGACTGTTATCCTTCCAAACAGGCACTATTTATTTTATTATACTGAATGCCTTATTTTTAGAGATTTTTTACTGCTTTTATATAGAAATGACGTGAATTTCACGGCGAACCGTACGCGCATAATTTACGCGCATGTAACTATTAGTTTTATTATACTTTCATGTTACTGAAATCTGATTGGTTTAGACGCAGTTGGTAATCCGTTCTATTACCCTCAGCGTTAGCAACACACTTGGCAACGTGTAACACAACGAATTGTTACATGCACGTGAATTATGCGCGTACGGTTCGCCATAGAATTCACTCCATTTCTATATAAAAGCAATAAAATTTTCTTTCAAATAAAGACATTCAATATAATAAAATAAAAAGTGCCTATTTTGGAGAGTAACTGTTGATATTGACACCCCTCGGGGTGTCAATTTCTACAGTTACCCTCCCAAACAGGCACTATCTATATAGTGTTACCCGTTGCCAAGTGTGTTGCTAACGCTGAGCGTAATAGAACGGATTATCAACTGCGTCTAAACCAATCAGATTTCAGTATTTAACATGAAAGTATGATAAATGATATATAACATTTTGAAAGATCACAATCGCCTAACGAATGCATTTATTTTATGAAAACGTGTTCCTTTTTTTTTAAAATGAAAAATCATATAAATGTTTCGCAAAAGGTCAATTAATCTCCTTTTGTCTCAATGACTCTAAATAACGATGATGTAAATTTGCGATACTGTTGTCAAAATGCATAACTTGACACAAAAATATGGCTTGTCTATCAAACAATGACAATTTTGCTAAAAATAAATGAACGATTTTAATTTTTGCTAAACTGTTTATGTTTGCTTATAGCGGCTAGCTCTTTAAATTACAAAGAATCTAAAGTCATCAATATGCAGAATAATTGCATGAGAAGATATGAAAGTTTTGGAAGGGCAATAGAAATACATGTATTTCCTATGAAAGGTAATATAACTCTTTCTGATGTGTTTCAGCAGATTTGAGAGCAGAGGGATAAAATCTTCCCTGTTTGACATAACGAGAACACTTATTAAAAAATGTCATATAATTTGTTTCTGAACAGCACATCAAAGAACATTTGATATCTAAGAACAATTGAACAAGAAATCCACGAAAAATTGTTGGTTAACAAATATTTATTTATAACTGTACTCGGCTTCAATTTCGTGCTGTAGCCAGAAAGAGTTTTTAATATAGCAAGTGACCCTGCGTGACCCATGTTTGTACCCATTTATGGAATGAATTATATAAAACAGTCATGTGGGTTCTATCCAGGTAGTCTTGTCAAATGTGCTCACTGTAAAACATTGACACATTTTAACCGCTTCCCATCGACTTTGTATGGTCAAGAATGTTTGTTTGATCACTGTGGAAATATGCAACTTCAAAGTTTTATTCGATTTTTTTCTAGACGTAAAATAATGCATAAAGTATAATTCAGCAAATGCGCCAATTGATCCACCACCAGAATTATGTTGATTTAAATTTCTCCTCCCTCTGATTTGAATAGGCACAATTCAAGTAGGTTCGGTACGATTTTTCCGGATTTAGATTATCTATAGGCATTTAAAAATCCTAAATTGTTTAACTGTATGCTAATTTTGGTAAATATAAGCGTGCATATAAACCAGAAATATCCATCAGTGCTTAAACATAATGGGAAAAAACAACAATTTGTTGATATTTTCTACATAAAAACGGCACTGTAAAAAAGTGTATTCTCAATAGCTTAAGTGCACTTGTTCTTTGTTGGTATTTTTAAACAAATCTTCTTTTCAAAAACCAATCAGCCAGAAAGCTGTAACTTGCGTGGAAGCACCTTAGGTAGTGTAAATTCACGGTTGTTTTAATCATGATTCCCGGAACTAGGGTGGGGTACCATGATCGGTAGGGGGTTGCATTTTTACAGATTATTATATAGAGAAAATATTTGAAAAATCTTCTACTCGAAATCAAATCGACCCAAAAACCTTAACTTGTTTATAGAAAACCTTAGGTTATCTAAATTCAAGGTCGTTTAATTTATGATCTTCGGGGGTGGATGAGGCCACACTGAAGCCGGAGTTGAATTTTTACATTGAAAATGAATTCTATTTTCTCGAAAAATTAAATGTAACTAGAGACGAGCTCGTTGCAAGCAACGATTAGGTTTTCCGTCGTAGCTGCGTCATACTTGTGACGCATTACAAAAAATTGATAGCTGACCATCGTACAATATTAGATGTGTAAACACTGAAAAACAAAGTATTATATTTCTGTGACCGTGTAGATTTTACGGTGATAGAGAATTCGTCTGGATCTGCATCGGTCGTGTGCAGTACGAACCGGGTGAGGGAATGTTGGCGTAAAGTGTATAAGGTAAAAGGTTGGGGCGCGCTGTGGGCCGTAAGCTAAAACGAAGGGTAGGTTTGCCGTATTCCCGAAGGTCCACCAGTATACAGTTCCAGAGAAATAAACAGGCAATTGATGCAGGATTCCACATTATTGGACGAGACTCAACGATGGCAACATTATAACAATTTAACAGACGGACATGTTACAAACAAGTCGGATATGGCCAGAAGTGGCCTCCGGACTCAAAACTCTGGGAGAGTCGGACGTGGCCGGGGCTGGCCGCCGTATTCCAGACTGCGCATTGACAATTGTACATAACTATTTATAAGAATCTTAACAATGAGAATAAATTGCAATTAACAGGTAATGATATAAGAAAGCTGAGTGAAAGGTTCACAGATATAAAATAATTAAATAAACTCAATGAGTCTTTGATGTCCAAGAAATGAAAATCTGATAATTGCACAATGTTGTTTTAAGAGATTAACAGTCCTTGAGACATGACACTCTGTCTCTATAAAGTCTAATAAGTGTCAATCACTAAATAAAAAAAAGTAACTATGTAAGAAATAAACTGTGAGAAAAAATTACGAAACAGATGTTGAATTTTACAAGTAAAGTAAAAAAAAAATTATAATTGAACAGTGCATTTTGCACGATGATACTACATGTTTATAAGCAAATACAGATCTTAACACGTTGTCTCTAGTTTGATTCGCCGCATTTTATTCACAGAGTAGGACTGTGGTTATGCCCGGTACGATGGTAAAAAGACCACTGGCAAACGTTTTACACGCATTTTTATCGAACGCAAGCGCCAATGAATCTATTAGTATTTATGCGGAGATCCTGGAAATTTTACAAGGGGTTTTGAAGAATAATTTTGTATTTCGAGGAGGGGGAACATGCGCGGATCAGAAAATTTTTCCGGGGTGGGGGTTGAAAAGTCAGACGGTTATTTGAATTTGCCAAGGGATGTCCGAGGCATATTTGGTAAGTTTATAATGCACAAGTTCCGTGGGGGGGGGGGGGGGGGGTTTGGAACCCTTCCCCTTCTAGATCCGCGCACGGAGAAGACCGATGCCGGTAATTTTACTGTTATTTTACCCATTTTTATTTAATTATTCATGTTCATAATTATCAGAAAACCAATATTACCTTTCAAAGCAGTTAAAACTTAAGATACGAACCATTTAGTCTCGGTGAGTATTGCGTCCGCGTACGAAAATAATGGCAATTTTCAAGAAATTCGGATGGACGATCTGTGTCCTAGGTCGTCCATCCGATTCTTTTTCTGACTAAAAGCTACAGACCTGCAGTTAGAGATTTTCAAACTCTTATTGATTATGTCAATTTGTTTGTCTCAAAGAATCAATAAAGTTTTACCTTAAAAAAAAGAAAGAAATCGGGCACAATTTTCAATGTTAGCATTTTACAATTTTATGGTCTAATAAAATTTCAAGAAACAACTCTTCATTGCTTTATCCGAAATATTGCATGAAAAAAATTTACATCGCATTTTTTAAATTACAAAAGGATATTCAAAATGAACTTGGATTAACCGCTAACAAACAGGCATAAAGAGAGACTGAGAACCAATTCCTTCTCTTTTTTTTTTTTACATCAAAAGAAATTCAAAAATAAATCAAAATATATATTTTTTCTTTGTATGCGTTAATGAAAATGTAGATCAGCAAGGGGTTCGTTTTCGTGCAAGCACCTACTTAACAGATTGTTACACGGGTCTACAACGATGACAAATATCGAAAAGGCAATATTGTGGGTGAAGGATGAATGTGTAGTTTGTTTTTTAGGGTCTTCCGTTTTCCAACGGAAGACCCTCTCTCTTGTTATTCTTCGGTTTCTTTTTAGGGTCTTCCGTTTCCAACGGAAGACCCTCTTGTTATTCTTCGGTTTCTTTTTATTATTAAGGTCTTCCGTTTCCAACGGAAGACCTTATTGTTTTTCTTCGGTTTCTTCTTCCCTATTATTAGGGTCTTCCGTTTCCAACGGAAGACCCTCTTGTTATTCTACGGTTTCTTTCTATTATTATTATTCTTAACATTCTTTTTCTGCCTTCTTTAAAGCTTTATTTCTCGAAAACTATTCGCCCGATTTGCACAAAATTTTCCGGACTCATAGGACATCGGAGGGGATAAATGTTTTTAGTTAAATTTTTTGCTGACGTCACTTCCGGTTTCAGATATTGACGATTTTATAAATTTTTAAGGGTCATTTTGTCCATGCATCTCCTCCGAAATTAATCAAGATAAAAGCTTGAAATTTTCAGGGATTGTAGATGAATGTATGTAGATGTACCCCCATGCTTCCAATGATGAAAATTACTAAAGGCCTCAAAGCTCGCCTGGACCTGAAAATTGACACCAAATGTTTTCACGAAATTTTTGTACATTTTTTGTGAAATCTTTTGATGAACAAATATTTTTATAAAACATGTAATGCAAAAGTTGTTTCAAATTACACGGGCTTTCATTTGATATCAAGAAAAAGGGGCTGGCCCCTCAAATTAGGGGCCAAGAGGGCTGTAAAGTCTTCTTACAATAACTCTTTACTGAATAATAATTTGTTATTAGTTATAGAAGCAAAAATGTTCATTGTACAGCTGTTTATCTATACAGTACCATACTTAAGTCATATGTTAAGTAATTAGGGGTTTCAAGGGGCCAGAAATTCAAAATTTCGATCATTAATATATGAAAAAGGAGAAATATTTTGAAAAGCATTGAAGAACAAAAGTTGCTTAAAATAATGTTCTGTACAATATGCCACCTTTAATTTTTTTTGTTCATGGTCCCATTTAGGAGATAAAGGGTCGGCCCTTAAAAAACACATTTGTAAAGATATCCTAAGAACGGTTAACATTTCGTGAACACTTGTTTAACAAAATATTTTTATATTTGCAAGACCTTTCATTTGATATCAAGAAAAAGGGCCTGGCCCCGCCAATTAGGGGTCAAGAGGAGTCTTAAATCTTCTTACAAGAACTCTTTACTGAACAATTATTTGTTATTAATTATAGAAGCAAAAATGTTCATTGTACAGCTGTTTATCTATACAGTATCATACCTAAGTCATATATTACGTAATCATTGGTTTCAAGGGGCCAGAATTCAAAACTTTGATCATTAATATCTGTGAAAAAGGAGAAATATTTTTTAAAGCAATGTAGAACAAAAGTTGTTCAAAATAATGTTCTGAACAATATGATACCATAAATTTTGTTGTTAGTGGCCCCGGTAAAGAGTTAAAGGGTCGGCCCCTAAAATACAGTTGTTTAGATATCTCGATAACGGTTAACCATTCGTGAACATGTGTAGAACAAAATATGTTTATATTAGCGAGACCTTTTATTTGATATCAAGAAAAAGGGGCTGACCCCTCAAATTAGGGGCCAGAAGGGCTATTAAGTCTTTTTTATGATAACTCTTTTCTGACTAATAATTTTATATAAATCATCAAGCAAAAAAGGAGCTTTTATTAATCTTAATTTAAAACTGAAATCCGTTTTAAAATCGGACGATGCATTACAAAAATATTGGGATTTAAAAATTGAGTTTTCCGGAAATTTTGATTCCAGGTTCTTGGTTAAGAAAATAGTGTTATGTTAAAAGTTAAATTAACTCGTGCCTAAAATGATTCGGAAATTGTTAATTCGTACTTGAAGACATTCGGGACTTTGTTTTTATTAAGTCGTTCTAGAAATTGTTAAGGTTTTTGTTAATTCGTTCTTGAAATCATTCAGACATTGTTAGGTCGATCTAAGAATTATTCGATTTTTAAAAAAATATTTTTTTCATTTTCTTTGTAGTTGGTTTTAGAACTCTGCTTATACAGGAACTTCTATCTTTACTCTCGACACCACCGGAAGACCCACTCGTTGCTTTGCAACGAGCTTTGCTCTAGTTATTATTTTTGTTTTTTTTTCTTACAAATTTTGTGCACGCGAGTTCTCGGAAATGGCTCGGCCGATTTTCATGAAACTTTCAGATCTGATAGATATTGATCTGAACCTTATTGGAAATTTTTTATTTTGATGACGTCATTTTCGATTCAGAGATATTGACGTTTTAGCGATTTTTAGAGGGTCAGCTTGTCCGTCGAACTCCTCCTAAACGATAACAGATATCAAATTCAAATTTTCAGGAATTGTAGACGAATGAATGTAGTTTTGTCTAAAGTGAGCCATTTATGTTTGGCGCAAAAGGCACCGAAGCTCGCCTGGACCCGAAAATTGAGATATAAAAAATGTAGTGATTTTTCTTGGTTTTCTTTAATTATCTCTTTTCTCGAAAATATTTTGCTAAAACATGTAAAGCAATTAAAATTTATTTTTACAAGAGCTTTCATTTGAGATCAAGAAAAAGGGGCTGGCCCTTCAAATTAGGGGCTGATAAGGCTATAAAGTCTTTTGATGATAACGTTTTACTGTAAAATATTTTGTGATACGTTATAGAAGCAATTATGTTTATTCTAACGTTATTCACCCATACATGGCAATCATTTACTCCTATATTACGTAATTAGGGATTTTGAGGGGCCAGAAGTCCAAAACTTTGATGCTCAATATCTCTAAATGGAGAAACATTTTGATAAGCAATATTGAACAAAAGATGCTCAAAATATTGAGCTTATCAATCTGCAACCATAATTTCTTTGGTATGCGGTCCCTGAAAGGAGTTACAGGGTCGGCCCCTAAAACGACCCTCTCAAGATATCTCCAGAACGGTACAGAATTTCTAAACACTTGTTGAACAAAATGTGTTTGAATTGACACGAACTTTCATTTAAGATCAAGAAAAAGGGGCTGGCCCTTCAAATTAGGGGCCGATAAGGCTATAAAGTCTTTTGATGATAACGTTTTACTGTAAAATATTTTGTGATACGTCATAGAAACAATTATGTTTATTCTAACGTTATTCACCTATACATGACAATTATTTACTTCTATATTACATAATTAGGGATTTTAAGGGGCCAGAAGTCCAAAACTTCGATGCTCAATATCTCTAAATGGAGAAACATTTTGATAAGCAATATTGAACAAAACATGCTCAAAATATTAAGCTTATCAATCTGCAACAATAATTTCTTTGGTATGCGGTCCCTGAAAGGAGTTACAGGGTCGGCCCCTAAAACGACCCTCTCCAGGTATCCCCAGAACGGTACATAATTTCTAAACACTTGTTGAACAAAATGTGATTAAATTGACAATAGCTTTCATTTGAGATAAAGAAAAAGGGGCTGGCCCTTCAAATTAGGGGCTGAGGGGGCTCTAAAGTCTTTTGATGATAACTTTTTACTGTAAAATTTTTTGTGATACCTTATAAAAACAATTATGTTTATTCTAACGTTATTCACCTATACATGGCAATCATTTACTCCTATATTACGTAATTATGGATTTTAAGGAGCCAGAAGTCCAAAACTTTGATCCTCTATATCTCTAAATGGAGGAACATTTTGAAAAACAATTTTGAACATAAGATGCTAAAAAATTAAGCTTAACAATATGCAACCATATTTTCTGTGTGATGCGGTCCTTAAAGGGAGTTACAGGGTCGGCCCCTAAATCGACCCTCTCCAGATATCTCCAGAACGGTACAGAATTTTAAACATTTGTTGAACAAAATGTGTTGAAATTGACAAACACATTCTTATGACATCATAAAAAAGGGGGGCTGGCCCTTCAAATAATGGGCTGAGGGGGCTCTAAAGACTTTTAATGATTAATATTTACTGTGAAATATTTTTGATCCGTTATAGAGGCAATTATGTTTATTCTAACGTTATTTACCTATACATGGCAATCATTTACTCCTTCGTTACGTCATTAGGGATTTTAAGGGGCCAGAAGTCCAAAACTCTGATCCTCTATATCTCAAAATGGAGGACAATTCCGAAAAGCAGTATTTAACAAAAGATACTCAAAATAATGTGCTTTACAATGTACAACCATAAATTGTTTGTTATCTAGACCTTAAAATGAGTTTAGGACCAAATATCAAAATGATTTTTCACATATATCTCAAAAACGATAACCAATTTCTAAATACTTATTAGCAGTATACAAAAATACCTTTTAACTAAAATGAATGAAAAGGAGCTAATCCCTCAAAAAAGGTACACAAAAGGGGTAGATAGTCTTTCACCCATTACTCTTAGACCCCGCTTCCATTTCCAGATACGTTTCGTTGACGAAGATCAAGAGCAAGGTCATTCCGTATTCTAAAAATCGGACGGAAGACCTCCTCGTTGCTCGCAACGAGATCGTGTCTAGTTATTATACTTTTTCTTTTTTTTTTCTGACTCCTTCTCGGCTTTATAACTAAAAAAGTTTCCAACTGATTTTAATGAAACTTTCAGAGATAATGTAAAACTATTATCCCTCAAAGATGTTAAAGTTTTCAAGACAACGTCACATCTGTTTCGACGTAACGTCATTTTTAAAATTTTCAAAAAGTCATTTTGTCCGCGGCATTTCTCAAAAATGCTTTAAGATAGAGGCTTGAAATTTTCAATGGTTATGATTTGGTCGATTAACCTCTGTAATAAGGCTTGAAATGAAAATCTGTCATTTCCGGTCGAAACCGGAAGTGAAACAAATTTTTCGAAAAAATGAATTTTCTGATGGAATTAAAAATGAATATTTGTTTTGTAGAGCTTATTAAACTGAATCTAACACTAAAAGCCGTTTTAAAATCGGACGAGGCATTACAGAGATATCGGGGTTTGAAAATTGATTTTTCCGGAAATTTTGATTCCGCGTCCTTGGATTAAAAAATAGTGTAATGTTCAAAGTAAAATTAACTCGTACCAAAAATAATTGTTAAGTCGTACTGGAACACATTCGGATTTTTTTTATTAAGTCGTTCACGAAATCAGAAAGGTTTTTGTTAATTCGTACTGAAAATCATTCGGATTTTGTTAAGTCGTACCAGGAATAATTCGATTTTTTCATCTTTTTATTTTAGTTACTCTTGTTATTGGTTTAAGAGCTCTGCTTCTTACAGGAACTTCCAGCTTTACTTCCGACATTAACGGAAGACCCACTCGTTGCTTTGCAACGAGCTTTGCTCTAGTTATTAAGGTCTTCCGTTTCCAACGGAAGACCTTATTGTTTTTCTTCGGTTTTTTTTCTCATTCTTCTCCTTTTTTTTTCTTACCGATTTTGTGTCAGCGATTACTCGAAAACTGTTTGATCGATTTTAATTAAATTTGCAGATCTTATTGACATTAGTTTTAACTTGATCGGAAATTTTTTTGGTTGATGACGTCATTTCCGTTTTTGAAATATCGAAGTTTTCTTGATTTTCAGAGTGTCGGCTTGTCCAAGAGAGTTATGAAAAACTATAAAAGATATTTAGTTCAAAATTTCAGGAATGATAGACAAAAGATTGTAGATATGTAATAAGGCATTAATAAATTTCAGGCACAAAAGGCGCTAAAGCTCGGTAGGGCTCGAAAAATGAGATGAAAAAAGCGTTGTGATTTTGCTTGGTTTTCTTAGATTATCTTTTTTCTCACAAATATTTTGTTAAGACGTGTAGAAGAACAAATATTTATATTTACAAGACCTTTAGTTTGACACCTAGAAAAAGGGGCTGGCCCCTCAAATTAAGGACCTAGAACAATTCAAAGTTTTCACTTTATAACTCAAAATTGATTAAGATTTCGATATGGCTGTCGCGGCAAAAGTTGTTCATTATGATCTTATTAATGTCGTTACAATAATATTTTGTTCGGGTATTGCGTAATATGAGTGTAAAAAGCCAGACTTGTTACCATGTATTTGTGTTTTATTTGGCAAATAAACGGGGTATTTGTGCGTATAACTGACATAAAGGGTACCGGTTTACACACGGAAAGTGTTTAAACAGTTTAGTTATTTTCTAGTGAAACACATTATGGATAAAAGAACTGTTTCTATGCAATGCATTTGAGTCGCATTTAAAATCTAGCTGTATACCGAACTGTGTATGTTAACAATTACGTATCCGATCCCTTGCCGCAGCCGAGGAAATAGGTCACGAATGGACTAGCGAGTGGTCTGCCGTTATTTAATACACAAGATTTGCGTCTTGCTGTAATGCACACATGGTTTTTTTTATGTAGCTGCAAACACAAAACTTCCGATTTTAATGATTTTAATAGTAAATAAAAAAGATTATACCTTTACCTAATACCATAGACAGTGTACTAGCTTGCATTCGGAAAGTGTTTAAACAGTTTAATTCTTTTCTAGGGAAATATATTATGTGTATAAGAATTGCTTCTATGCAATGTATTTGAGTCGCATTTAAAATCTTGCTAGCTGTATTCCGAGCTTCATGTATGTAAACATTTATATGTATCCGATCCTTGCCCGTGGCCGAGAAAATAGGTCGCGGCTGGACTAGCGAGCGGTCTGCCGTTATCCAATACACAAGATATACGCATTGTTGTAATGCACACACGGGTTTATTTATGTAGCTGCAAACACAATGAATTCAGATTTTAACGATATTAAAGAGTAAATAAAAAAAAGACTATATTATTACCTACGAAGTATTGCTGTTTTGCTCTCGTAATTAAAAAAAAAATAGATAGTATGGCTGTCATTGAAAAAAAGGCGTTCTTTGTGTTTTTGTCTATGTCATGAAACAGTTTTATTGTTGGAAAATAAAATTCAGTTATCAAACTGCAAACGTTAACAGTTCAAACCCACCACGTTGAGTGTACATTTTCATAACACGGGCCGAGGAGATGCCGCGCTAGTGGACAGCCGATTCACTGTAGGACACATGCTTCTCGTGTTTATACGCTATCACACATTCCAATGCCCATTGATTCGTTGTTATTTTCATTTCCAATTATATTGGTTAACGATGCATCAAACCATTGATTTAAATCATAGTTCGTATAATAAAGGAAAAAAAAAGCTGCCATCAATGAATATAATACAATTGTACGTTTTACAGTCGTACGATTTGAAATGTAAATAAATTCACTTGTGTGCGTTTGTGACATTTTGCTGCTGAGAATTAAATGCATTACACTACCAATTTCAACAAAATATAGGCGATATTCACATATCTATGATAATGTGATATTTCATTTGGCTAACAAAATATTAGAATTTTTATGAGTTATGAGAGAGAGAGAGAGAGAGAGAGAGAGAGAGAGAGAGAGAGAGAGAGAGAGAGTGTGTTAAGCAGGATGTAGTAAGTAAAAGTTGAAATATATTTAAAAAGCGTTCGAGATAAGGCAGCTTAAGAAGTCCAATGTTACATGCTTGCAGTAGGTACGGGCACGATAAAACAAACCATTTTTAAACAAGTTGATGTTTTATTTACATTCAGGCCGTAAAATAATAAGGGTCACAATATTGGTATAACCTCTTCGCAGTGGTAGTCAGATTCATTAAAAAGCAAACTCATTGCTGATTTTATTCATTTATTAATTATTTTTTTTTGATTCTGAAAGAATATGTGAGTTTTAAAAATGTAATGTACATGTACATTCATTGTAAAAGTTTTGACTGTATTCGGACAGTTGAAGATCGAGTGGCGAACACTAGACTTAGTAGATTAATTGTCTAATACAAATCGAATTGGCTTTAAAATTTGCATATTCAAGCACACTTAAATAGTTTATTCATAAATTATATATAATTATATTAATAAAAACGTCTGTATGCTGTATTATGTATTTGCTGTCTGATTAGGACTGTTCTTCCCCAAAAAGAAGCGCGCTCGGCGATCGCGTAAAAAACGTTCTGTAAAGTACAACACCTGATTGGAGTACATGCTTATAATATATACATTTTTTTAAAAATGTGTACGTTTAACTAAACGAAATTGTAGATGTCATGGAGTCAATAGGCAAATCAAATTCGCCAATCAGGCAATTGTGACCGCGTAGATTTGCACGGTGCTAGGGAATTTTTATGGATCTGCATCGGTCGTGTGCAGTACGAACCGGGTGAGGGAATGTTGGCGTAAAGGGTATAAGGTGTAGGCGCGCTGTGGGCCGTAAGGTAAAAACGAAGGGTAGGTTTGCCGTATTCCCGAAGGTCCACCAGTATACAGTTCCAGAGAAATAAACCAAGTGATGAAGGATTCCGTATTTATTGGACGAGATTCAACGATGGCAACATTATAACAATTTAACAGACAGACATATTACAAAAAGTCGGATATGGCCAGTAGTGGCCTCCGGACTCAAGACTCTGGGTGAGTCGGACGTGGCCGAGGCTGGCCGCCGTATTCCAGACTGCCGATTGACAATTGTACATAATTATTTATAAGAATCTGAACAATAAGTAACAATTGACAGGTGCTGACATAAGTAAGCTGAGTGAAAGGTTCACAGATATAAAATAATTAAATAAACTCAATGAGTCTTTGATGTCCAAGACATGTAAAGCTGATAATTGCACATTGTTGTTTTAAGAGATTAACAGTCCTTGAGACGTGGCACTCTGTCTCTTTGAAATCACATATAGAGTCCGAAAAGTGACAATCACAAAATAAACTTGTAACTTAGTAAGAAATAAATTGTGAGAAAATATTACGAAACAGATGTTGAATTTTTAAAGTAAAGTCCAAAATAAAATTATAATTAAACAGTGAATTTTGCACGGTGATAGTTTCCCACCGCTCCGGGGAAAACACGTCCTCGTGTTTTGAATGGAATATCACATTTCTCCTATGTTCTTTGATTTTCTTACACCGGTGACGGACGTTTGAGGACAGCTGAAGTTTCTACAGTTGACCGTTGTTTCCTGTTGATGAACAGAGAAAAATGTCTGCATAGTTCATGGCGGCTGGCACTTTTGTTGTCCATCGTTGTTACGTTGAGACTGAGTTGATGTTCAATGGGGGAAACTCGCTGGCTGAAGAGGTCCAGGATCTGACTACTGCAAAATATATGCAGTAGCCCCGGGCGTTGTTGTTACCCTTAGGATTCATCCACCAATTGTGACCGCATAGATTTTACGGTGCTAGGGAATTCGTCTGGATCTGTATCGGTCGTGTGTAGTACGAACCGGGTGAGGGAATGTTGGCGTAAAGGGTATAAGGTATAAGGTCGTGGCGCGCTGAAGGCCGTAAGGTAAAAACGAAGGGTAGGTTTGCCGTATTCCCGAAGGTCCACCAGTATACAGTTCCAGAGAAATAAACCAAGTGATGAAAGATTCCGTATTTATTGGACGAGATTCAACGATGGCAACATTATAACAATTTAACAGACAGACATTTTACAAACAAGTCGGATATGGCCAGTAGTGGCCTCCGGACTCAAGACTCTGGGTGAGTCGGACGTGGCCGAGGCTGGCCGCCGTATTCCAGACTGCCGATTGACAATTGTACATAATTATTTATAAGAAACTGAACAATGAGTATAAATTGACAGGTGATGACATAAGTAAGCTGAGTGAAAGGTTCACAGATATAAAATAATTAAATAAACTCAATGAGTCTTTGATGTCCAAGACATGGAAAACTGATAATTGCTAAATGTTGTTTTAAGAGATTAGCAGTTCTTGAGACATGGCACTCTGTCTCTTTGAAATCACATATAGAGTCCGAAAAGTGTCAATCACTAAATCAACTTGTAACTTTGTAAGAAATAAATTGTGAGAAAATATTACGAAACAGATGTTGAATTTTAAAAGTAAAGTCCAAAATAAAGTTATAATTAAACAGTGAATTTTGCACGGTGATACAATATCAGTTATCTAATGCCTATGACTGATAATTTTACAAGGTAAATTAATACATGTAAATATGAGTTTTAAAGCACTCCCTGCTCCCGTGTTAAAAGCTCCCGTTACCTGCATTCTTTTATTAACGATTTTGTGCACACATTTATTCGGAAATGGCTCAAATTTGTTACACGGGCCCGATAAGAAGATGAAAGGATGACCCCTAAAATTTCTTCCCCAAATATTTCAAGAACGGTCTCAAATTTCAAACACTGGTTGAATAACTTATAACTTTATTTGTACAAATTTTATGTGCATGAATGACAATGTTCCTGTAACTTAACAAAAAATGACACTTTTTGAAATGTAAAAGTTTCTGAATTCATCATTAAAATTAATAATGTTAGACGGCCCATGCAGCAAGTTTTTCTAGTCGAGTCTTTCGTTCACCAGCGCATCGATTGTGAACATTTCAGCGGGGTTTGGGGTTGCAACAAGAGGGTGAAACGACCACGAATTTTGACAGATTTGGCTACAAAGAGTTTAAAAGAGATGGATACAAAACACAGGTGCGATTATATCTTTAAGAGATAAAAAATGATTAATCTGTTTGCCATAAATACCAATTTTTATCATAAGAATATTTTAACATTTGGATCCGCCGAATATTTCCATTTCCCTTCATTGTTTGGTGCCTGATTTGAAATAACGTTTCGAGGTATAATAAGTTGAGAAATTTCTTCAAGCTGCATGTTCCGATTTGTCGGCCATTACAGTATCAAATAATTTTCCTTGCAAACCTAATGAATAATCTTACAAATTTATAGACGTATTTAAACGGAAGTGCTCTCCTTTCAACGTTAGAAATATTCAAAGTAAATAAAATAAATTTGGGGCATACAAACCCCCCCCCCCAAATACATCATTGGAATGTTTAAAAAAGGAAACCGTTAGGTTTCATCCTCCGAATGATTGAGTTTATTCATCCTGCATGTTTTGCAATGATTATAAACAACGTAAACATCAAAACTATTAATGAACAATTGTACACTGCTTTATTTTTGTTTAAATAGCCATGCTGTATATTTTATATGTTATAATAGATTATATAAAAAAACAGATGTCAAAGTCGTAATACAATCATACTAGCTTCGACGTAAGGGGCCAGTTTAAACACGCGGCGAAATAACGCAAAACCCTTTTATGTCGATTATTTTGCGAATACACAACACAACTTGTCTAATCCGGCGGAGGGTGGTTCTGAAAAAAAAAAAATGGCCGGATTAGGCAACATCCGGTTTAGAGGATATTGTTGCAAATTAATTTTAGCATTTAATGCAGTAGGTCCTGATCGTGTATTCTTGCAAAATGTTCAATTGTTCTGAATTATATTAGATTTCATCGATCTTATTTACGGTACAAATTTTCATTTTAAATATTTTTTTTCAAACAATAAATCCATAACGGAATACATACGATGGAAATCCTTGAATTAAATCGTCGTTATTGATAATTTTTCAAACATCCGATTTACCTGAAAAGTGCATGCTTAACCGTAAATTGTAAAACAAAACATTAACAAGTCAACAGGTGGCTGAAATACCTGATGGCGAGAACTGTTTTGATGCAGGGAAACAATAGATAAATATTAATATGAATGAGAATTTTATATAAAAAAAATTTGAGCATTTTGACAGAATAATATGCAACTCTGTACGTGTAGCCATGCAACGGGGATAACAAACGATATCGGCAGTCTTACTCCCGCAGTATCCTGAATCACGGCCTGAAAAAAATTGGGTGAACTATAATCTAATTATCCAATTGCAATTCATAACAAGACTTTACGGTATTAACTGAAAAAAGTTGCTTCTTTGGATCTATATTAACAGTTGTTTAAATCAATAGCAACGACAGAAAAATTGGTCAATAATTGAGCATTAATATCTCGCAGAAGGCCGATCGATCGATAAGTGGACGGACTACGGGAGATAACTCTCACTAATAATATGCAGTAGGCTTTTTCATTGCGCCGGTTAACAGAATAGATAGGATCCGGACTGCACAAATTTTTTTTAAACAAAAATGATGGGAAAATGTCAAGGGGCTGAATAATGTCTCCGGATTGGGCAGCATGCCGTAATAAACAACATCCGGATTCAACGAGTTTCAACAAGTACATAATTTTTTCATTGAAATATGGCTTAATTGACAGGGAAAACTACATTTACTGCAACGTATATTATTGCACACATACTTAGCATAACCATCGTTTAAAAGCGTACAATTATTTTATTGAAAATCGGACCAAGCAGCTTTAACATTAAGATTTACATATGTAAGACACTTTATTTGTCATGTGCATGATCATGTGCATTAATTATTTTCAATACCTGCTTATTCTCCACAATGATCTCCAATTCCATTCACAACTGTTGTCATTCAAAATCACATGAATTAAACAAAATTTAAAATTTTGTGTCGATCTCAACTGTTATGTATTCAAGAAATCTATTGATTTTAACATGTGTTACGTAATTAGGTAATAACGTTTTTAGGGGTCAAACTTCATTTACAAATTACCATTTTTCCTTCGTAAACATTCACAGGATCGAAAACAGATTTCCTACGGATATTTATAATGGAGAATGTTTACATCTTTTCTCAATTCGGAAGTCTTTCGGAATATCTAGCACACTTTTTTAAAGTTATCATCCGGGCTTTATAATGGCTGATGCAATGCAAAATCCCCGTAGACGTTCTTTTTTTAGCCGTGTATTAAAACCTGACAAGCTAGAGGGGGCGTTTCAAAAGGGAAATCTTTGGATTTTTTCATACTATCGAATGAACATCGTCTGAATCAAGAGATATTTACAAATATCAAATAATTTAAGAGAATGTGTGGCAAAAATATCTTGGGACAGACTTTAGGTATAATACGTTTATACATCCTTACAATATAATGATTCTCTCATGCGTTACCTAACTAGGGATATTAGGGGCCAGAGGTAAAAAAGTTTAATCTTGTCTATTTCAATTGAAAGAAATGCAAGTATTTAAAAAAGCAACGTAAGAGAACTTATAAAAAGCATTACAGGTAAGCATTAGTACTTCACTCCTATTTCCATATCATGTTTTGTTGTCGAAAATTAAAGTCGATGACGTGATTTACCTTTTAAAAATCGGACGGAAGACCTCCTCGTTGCTCGCAACGAGATCGTGTCTAGTTATTATTAAGGTCTTCCGTTTCCAACGGAAGACCTTATTGTTTTTCTTCGGTTTTTTTTCTCATTCTTCTCCTTTTTTTTTCTTACCGATTTTGTGTCAGCGATTACTCGGAAACTATTTGTTTGATTTTCATAAAATTTTCAGATCTTATTGATATTAGTTTAAACTTGATCGGAAATTTTTTTGGTTGATGACGTCATTTCCGTTTTTGAAATATCGACGTTTTCTTGATTTTCAGAGGGACGGCTTGTCCAAGAGAGTTATCAAAAACTACAAGAGATATTTAGTTCAAAATTTCAGGAATGATAGACAAAAGATTGCAGATATGTAATAAGGCATTAATCACTTTCAGGCACAAAAGGCGCTAAAGCTCGGTGGGGCTCGAAAAATGAGATTAAAAAAGCGTTGTGATTTTGCCTGGTTTTCTTTGATTATCTTTTTTCTCACAAATATTTTGTTCAGACATATAGAAGAAAAAAAATTCATATTTACAAGATCTTTTGTTTGACACCTAAAAAAGGGGGCTGGCCCCTCAAATTAAGGGCCTACAACCCTTCAAAGTTTTCACTTTATAACTCAAAATTGGTTTAGATTTCGATATGGCTGTCGCTGCAAAAGTTGTTCATTATGATCTTATTAATGTCGTAACAATAATATTTTGTTCGGGTATTGCGTAATATGAGTGAAAAAAGCCAGACTTGTTACCATGTATTTGTGTTTTATTTGGCAAATAAACGGGGTATTTGTGCGTATAACTGACATAAAGGGTACCCGTTTACATACGGAAACATTTTAGTTATTTTCTAGTGAAACACATTATGGATAAAAGAACTGTTTCTATGCAATTCATTTGAGTCGCATTTAAAATCTAGCTGTATTCCGAGCTGTGTATGTGAACAGTTACGTATCCACCATTGCCTGCAGCCGAGGAAATAGGTCACGACTGGACTAGCGAGCGGGTCTGCCGTTATCAAATACACAAGATTTGCGTCTTGCTGTAATGCACACATGGGTTTTTATATGTAGCTGCAAACACGAAACTTCCGATTTTAGTGATTTTAATAGTAAATAAAAAAAGATTATACCTTTACCTACTACCACAGACAGTGTACTAGCTTGCATTCGGAAAGTGTTGAAACAGTTTAATTCTTTTCTAGGAAAACACATTATGGGTAAAAGAATTACTTCTATGCAATGTATTTGAGTCGCATTTAAAATCTAGCTAGCTGTATTCCGAGCTTCATGTATGTAAACAATTATACGTATCCGATCCTTGCCCGCGGCCAAGGAAATGGGTCGCGGCTGGACTAGCGAGCGGTCTACCGTTATCCGATACACAAGATATGTGCCTTGCTGTAATGCACACACGGGTTTATTTATTTTGCTGCAAAAACAAAGAATTCAGATTTAAACGATATTAAAGAGTAAATAGAAAAAGATTATATCATTACCTACGAAGTATTGCTGTTCTGCTCTCGTAATTAAAAAAAAATAGATTATATGACTGTCATTGAAAAAATGGCGTTCTTTGTGATCTTGTCTATGTCATGAAATAGTTTTGTTGTTGGAAAATAAAATTTAGTTATCAAACCGCTAACATTTCAAACTCACCACGTTGAGTGTACATTTTCATAACACGGGCCGAGGAGAAGCCGCGCTATAGGACAGCCGATTCGCAGTAGGACACATGCTTCTCGTGTTTATACGTTATCACATATTTCAATGCTCATTGATTCGTTGTTATTTTCATTTCCAATGATATCGGTTAACGATGCATCAAACCATTGATTTAAATCATAGTTCGTAAAATAAAGGAAAAAACTGCCATCAATGAATATAATACGTTTTACAGTCGTACGATTTGAAATGTAAATAAATTCACCTGTGTCTATTTGTGACATTTTGCTACTGAGAATTAAATGCATTACACTTTTTCAATTTCAACAAAATATAGGCGATATTCACATAAGTATATGTAATCTATGATAATGTGATTCTTCATTTGTCTAACAAAGTATTAGACTTTTTTTATGAGTTATGAGAGAGAGAGAGAGAGAGAGAGAGAGAGAGAGAGAGAGAGTTAAGCAGGGTGTAGTAAGTAAAAGTTGAAATATATTTAAAAAGCGTTCGAGATAAGGCAGCTTTAGAAGTACAATGTTACATGCTTGAGGTAGGTGCGGGCACGATAAAACTAACCATTTTTAAAGAAGCTGAATTATTATTTACATTCAGGCCGTAAAATAATCAGGGCCACAATATTGGTATAACCTCTTCTCAATGGTGGTCAGATTCATTAAAAAGCATACCCATTGCTGATTTTATTAATTTATTAATCAAATTTTATTTTTATTTTTGATTCTGAAAGAATATGTGAGTTTTAAAAAGTTTATGTACATGTGCATTCATTGTAAATATTTTGATTGTATTCGGAGAGTTGAATATCGAGTAGAGAACACATGGTTAAAAATACTACTATAGAATTGGCTTTAAAATTTGCATATTCAAGCACACTTAAATAGTTAATACATAAATTATATATATATTAATAAAAACGTCTGTATGCTGTATTATGTATTTGCTGTTTGACAATGACTATTTTTCCCCAAAAAGAAGCGCTCGGCAATCGCGTAATTTTTTAACGTTCTGTAAAGTACAAAACCTGATTGGAGTACATGCTTATATATATATTTTTAAAAATGTTTACGTTTAACTGAGCGAAATTGTAGATGTCATGGAGTCAATAAGCAAATCAAATTCGCCAATCAGGCAATAGCAGTTATCTAATGCCTATGATTGATAATTTTACAAGGTAAATTAATACAAGTAAATATGAATTTTAAAGCACTCCCTGCTCCCCTGTTAAAAAAATCCCGGTACCTGCTTTCTTTTATTAACGATTTTTGTGCAACATTTATTCGGAAATGGCTCAAATTTCGTTACACGGGCCCGATAAAAAGATGAAAGGATGACCCCTAAAATTTCTTTCCCAAATATTTCAAGAACGGTCTTAAATTTCAAACACCGGTTGAATAACATATAACTTATTTTGTACAAATTTTATGTGCATGAATGACAAATTATGGTGTTCCGATGGGGCCACTTCGACCTTCGCACTTTCGCCTTTAGGTCGAGGCGCGAGAGTGCGAAGTTGCGAAGGCGAAAGTGCGAGAGTGCGACGGCGAAGGAGCGAAAGTGCGAAGATGCGACGGCGAAGCGCGAAGTTGCGACGGCGAGAGTGCGAAGGTGCGAAGGCGAAGGAGCGATACTACTATCGCACTCTCGCCGTCGCAACTTCGCACTCTCGCCGTCGCAACTTCGCACTCTCGCCTTCGCCTTTACTGTTTGTAGAGCTCTCTATCGTTTAAAGATAATTTTAACTATAAAAAATGGCGTCTCCGGCAGAAGACCAGCTTCTGAGAAAATATTTCCAACTAGAGCAGAGCTCGTGGCAAAGCCACGAGTAGGTCTTCCGTTGTTGCTGCGAGTTGAAAATGTATGTGATATGGTGTCAATAAATTATAATGACTAAACTTTCAGTTCTGCTTTTGTTATAAAAATGTGTTGTGATTGAAAGCCTGTATATAAAACGTGTTTTGAAAAAGAAAGAAAATGTTTTAGGAAAACTATCTGTCGAACACAGTTTATGTAATCGTTTCAAACATTTTTTAAAAAATGGGATGTTTAATGGCGAGTTAAATTTTCAGAGGGTAGCAAGCATTGTTACATGTACTCATGATTCATGTCAGGAATTGTGTTTTTGGGGAGTTGATTTTAATCATTTCTCCTATGCAGTTACTCTAGCAAACCGAAACTGAAACTGTGTTTGCACCTAAGCACAAATCATCGCCGCTGACAAGACTTCGTTCTTGAAAATAATCGATAACTTCGATGTAATATACGCTGAAGCATTTTTTTTAAAGGAAACTTATTTATAAATACCTTGGAAATAGTCAGATTTTTAATGGTACGAACAATTAGAAGTTTTTTGTAGTCGTGTGTATTCCTACGCCAGAGTTCAATATATAGTTTCGTTCAACCATCGGCTGTCTCCTTACATCTCCGGCAAGTAGAGAGTCAGTCTATATTTAGAGGTCGCATCATCAAGCTATCACGTGACCTGGCATCTCTTACTTGTCGGAGATTAACGGAGACAGCCGAGCATCTAGTTGAACGAAACTAGAGTTCATTGTTGGTTGGATCCATACAATTTTTGAAATATTTGGAATACCAAAACACAGTTTGATGAAATCAATTCTATTTCAAAATATAACACAACATGATTCATTAGAGGTTTTCTCGAAATTCTTGTCGGAAAAGTCAGAGAAATCATATTATAAAAATGTGCATAATTCAAATGCAGATTATAAACTACTTGCCAAGCAAACTAGCATATCGTTGATTTTAAAATAAATAATATTCGATATAATCAACTCCCGTCAGTACATCAGTACTTTGATTTAAAAACCGAACCCGCCTACAAAACACGTAACCTTTTCTCTTAGATAACTTCTTTATTTAAAAATATTTCTAAATTTTTTAAATCTATGTGCAAGTTTAGAATTGTTGTGTGATGACAAAATTTACAGACCCTGAAACGTACTAATACACCAAAAACGTGCGACTTAAGTGCGAGAAACGTTTCGTGTAGACCGTTTAGCGTTTCGTGTGATTGTGAAACGTTTCGTGTAAACCGTTTACTGTTTCGGGCAAAGCGTGCGAGAACCGCGTGAAACATTCATCAGATTTCATTCGGAACTCTCTGACAATTTAATTGTTTCAAAATGGCGCCCGTGTTTTACATTACTTTAAACTGTTTGTGATTGGCAAAACTCTTTTGTACATGTAGGTATTTTCATGAAAAAAAATCTACAAGAAATGATGAAGCTTTTAATAGGCATTTCCTCCAGAAAAGTTGTTACGTAGTGTTTTGACTGACTTTTGTCCAATCAGATTGTAGAAGGCGGAGTTGAGACAATACTGGTCGTGACTTAATTTTAGAGAGAGAGAGAGAGAGAGAAAGAGAAGGTTAACTGGTTAATGGAGTAAATTATAGATGACGCAGATGAGTGAACTATCTATCAACAATAGTTATCGTATAAAGTGACAAATCACGGTCTATAGTATGTCCCAAGTTATTGCTTCCATCAATTTTTGATGATTTTTAATAAAAATACACATACCTGTGAAAGAAACACAACTGAAATTGATGAAAGGGAATATATCCAAGATTTTACTCATAAAATTTCACAGGAACGAAAACAATTTTCTTACGGATATTTATAATGGGAAATGTTTACATCTTTTCTTCATTCGAAAGTAATCGGGATACCTCGCGCAATTTTTTAACGTTATCATCCGGGCTTATTAATGGCTGATGCAATGCAAAATCCCCGTAGACTTTCAATATTGGGATGTGTATTGAAACGTGAAGCGGTAGAGGGGGCGTTTCAACACATAATCTGGATATTTTCCATATACATGTAAGTGGATGAACGTAGTTTGAGCACTAAGGTATTTACTATAATTGAAATATCAAGCAAAAAGTGGTGGAAGAAAAAACTCGGGACATAGTATAGTATATCTTATAAATTTATGAAACTTTGAAGTGTTTTGAAATTCTTTAACCAGGGAACAACGATGTCTATATATAGATCAGTAATAGGATAAAGTAATGTCAAACATCGAAGACTGTACGAATATTTAAGAAACTGTTTTTATTACAAGTGTTACCGTTAATAATCAAATCAAAGTTTGACGAATCTTTCTGGAATTAAACATAGGTTGTAAATTTACTTTGTATGAAAACTTTCTTCATGGTTACTCAGTGTGAAACATTCTTTACCTTAGACGTTTTACTTTTCCACTAAGCATCCGCCTTCGTTGCCTTTCCTTTACACTACATCTAAATTCATCATGTTCATAAGTGATCATTCGTTCGCATTTCAAAATATTTAATGTCCGTATTCTCAGACTCCATGCTAGGAAATTTAGTTGGATATAAGCTACGTCATTCTTATCCATGTGCATGTTGTCGACGGCGCGCGGCCGAAGAAATTTTCACAATCGTTCTTTAAAACGCTTTAAAGTTATACAATATAGGATATTCATGTAATTTTTATATACAGACTTTAATGAATTTGTTTGCAAGTTTATAACTAATGATTATTCCTTTATCGGCACCACTTATAATTTACTCAATTCACTCTCTCTCTCTCTCTCTTTTCTTTCTCTCATTCAAGTCACGAGCGGCAATGTCTTAACTCCGCCCAGCTACGATCTGATTGGACAAAGGTCAGTCAAAACATTAGGTATAAACTTTTCTGGAGTAAAACCCTATAAACGCTTCAACGTACTTCGCTGTAACTTAAACGGTCATGTTTTGATAAGCATATATTTTTTTTTATTTATTTACACCGATAACTCTTACTGAGACCATTCGACTTTGTACAAGCAGCACACATAACCTCGGACATCGGGTGTCTCCTGCACCTGGCTGAACCTGTCAATCAAACTCTGTGTATTTGTTTTCATTGGATGGTCAAGCGTTTCTTTTTTTTTGTCAATAGCCAATGGAAAATTAATGACTTCAAGGTAATCGGAATCAGTATTTGATGAAGCATACAATTTAAATTACAAAAATTTTATTAATTATCTGAAAATTATTTAAACCACTGTTAACGGAAAACAAAGAGTCTTAGAAGTAATTAACATACAGGGATTTGCCTACAATGTACACAGTCATGCAATTACTAGTTATTATTATGGGAATCTTTACGCATGTTATTTAATTCGAACAGATTATAATAATCTATACACTGTACGCCGTTTAACATGTACGAAGCGCCGGTAATATATACGAATATTGAGTCAAAAAATTAAATCATTTTTATTTCTTGTTCTTTTCAATACAATGTGAAATTACTTTCAGAAAAAAATTCCGAAATACTAATTACAACTTTCTTTTTTGTGTAATCATTTGATTACGGGCCGCCGGAAGGCGGTCCGTTATTTGATACACATTTAAATATTGTTACTGCGTTTGTGCGGGATAGTTCTTTTTTAATAGAATTAATACTATGCTTATTTTTATGAATTAAAAGTAAATTTGCATGTAGAAATATGTTTTATGCCTTTTAGAAAATATCACATATTTTTGTTTTACTCGTAAATGAAAAGTAGGTCATACTTAGTGGATTGTCGTATTTGGCGCGTTTTTATCGAGACTATAATCTATTCGGAAAATTTCTGAGTTCTTCATTCTTTTCAAAACAATGCTTCAGGATCGGTATGCGGGACTTACTAAAGACCTGAAATATTAAAGACCTGAATGTCATTAAATTTTATATAAATGATACATTTGAATTTCTATGTGCCGTGTCAAATAAAATGACTTTGCGTGTGTATTTATTATATTTCCATGTAAAATGTGGTAGAAAATATCATGAAATAACATTATATCAATTATTTATGCAAGAATATGACAGAAATGAAAATTTGAATTGACGGGAAAATTTGAACTAATCAATTTTTATTTTTATAAGGTCCCTTGAAATCATATTTTAAACTAATGCATTAAGTTTTCATTCAATACAATGCAACAACAAAAAACCCAAAATGGTTTCAAATACATTATCTCCAAGAGAAAAATGATGAGTTGAACTTTGTATTAGAGTAATGTACAAATCAATGTGTGTTGTCTATTACTTCATACTATGGCAATGATCATACAATTTCAAATTAGAAATGCTTACAGTAACGAAATCGATTCTCTGTGATAATAGTAAAATGTTAAACTTCAAAACAAATTGCTGAAAGTATATCAAAATTTACCATAAAAATTTGTACAACCAACTCTTATTTTCTTCTTTTGTGGTGTGTTTATGTAAACAACCAATGATTCATACAACAATTATATTTTTTGCGGCCCATTTGACGCTTGCGTCAATATGATTTCTTGTTTTTTTCTGAGGTACATGTATATATATGTACAGAACATACTTATTTACGAATGATACGACATAGGAAAAAAAATAATCGGTTGTTTGTAGAACATTTTAATCTTACGATTGTGACTAATTTAATTTTAAATATTTTTCAACATTATCAATGTAAATAATATCAGGTGTATTTACTGTTTGTGTTTTTACATCGTAATCTCTGAAACCATGTTAGCAGAAAAATCAAATCCCACCGAATACTGAAAAACCGATTTCAGTTTGCAATCATACGGATTTTATTTTTGGTATTGACTATTGAGTTACGGTAACTTTTTTCTGGATGATTTTATCATTTATTATTTTATGTAAAAGCACAATTTCAACTGTTACTCAATTATATAACAATTGATGACCTGGGGCTATATATGTTCAGAGCTGTGTGCGCTGAAGCGACACAAGATTCTCGGTCGCACGTGGCGATTGAATTTACACAGACTGACCGAAAAAACAAACGGGTGGGAAGGTGAAACAAAATGTTACACATGAAAAGAAGCCACCAAAAATTATTTTCGATAGATCTTGACAATTAAAAAAATCCAGCGCGAGCTCCTGTCAGCGGAACGGGAGGGGGGGGGGGGCAGCAATGAGTTCGCTTCTACAAAGAAACGAACGACCATGTAGAAAAACTACAGAAGTGATTAATATGTGACCGATAGAATCTAATCTAAAGTTGTTTAAAATTCATGTGAAAATTTTTAAAAAAAAGATAATTGAATGCCTCAATTTAGGACATTTTTTTTATCGTGCTAGCACCTACCGCAATCATGTTACATAGAACTTTGATTATAATTTGATTTTTAAACTACCTTGTACGCTATCTATAAATCAATGCTTAATCAACTGTACAAGTTTAATGAATTTATCTTTTCATCTTAAACGAATATACTAGTTGAAAACATAATAAAATATAGTTGTGTCCGTGCAAAATATGAAACATGAACTCGTGATAAGGTACATGTAGAAGAACACGAACCGACCGCGGATTACTTGTCCACTCGCGCCGGTTCTCCTCAGCCATGTGCGAGGGATGCTTTACTATTTGTGTGTGTGTGTGTGGGGGGGGGGGGGGGGGGGTGATTTAAAACATTATTTGTACAGTTTTTAAAATATTTTACATAAACAAATTAACCATCAATTTATGTCTGACGATGTTTCCGATTTGGAGTTATATCGCTTATTAATATTCATTTACACTCAAATGTTCAATTGAGTAAATACAAGATGGAGTTCCCGTTTTTACGGCTATATTAACTCAAACACGTTCATATGCATGTAAGTTTGCGTCGCGGTGTGAAAATCTTGTCTATTAGATAACCGCTTAATTACCGCTAGGTAGTGCAGCCGTGGCTGATCTCATCGGCCGTGGGCGAAGGATATATTACGTAAAGGTACATGTACAACGCACAGACAGGCACAGCTCAAAACCCAGGAAGATTTGAAAAGTTTGCAGTATAATGACCATACATTACTCTATCAAATAGAAGTTATTTGTTTTAAACTTAAAACCCACAATTGATCGGTGTCTATATTGCTTTAGATTGAGAATGACATTGCCTTTATTAATTAACTGAATGATTTCTTAATTGACACCCAATCGTTTAATCCATAACAAATTATGTGTATTCAAAACGAAACCAATTCTTGAGTTCGCGGCTAAATAAACTCATACATGTATATGAGAGACACAGCTCTCGTGTATTAGATAACCGCTGACCGCTAGGTAGTCCAGCCGCGAGCATGGTGACCGATTTTCTCGGCCGCGGGCGAGGGAGAACTTACGTAATGGTACACACACACACAGCTCTGATTCAAGGTAGATTTTAAATGCATGGAGTTAATAAATAAAATGTAATGCATAGAGTTTTTTAATTCCATATTTTGTGGTTTACTAGAAAAGAAAAAGAATGTTTTGTTTTCCAATTGCCGTTTTTAATGATTGTGCACTATAAGAACTTAACAACAATGACTTAAACTCCTAAAAAAAAAGCATGTACTCCAACAAACAAAAATATTCTTATAAATTATTGCCTCCTGTATAAACCAGCATACTTTCTGCGGCAACTTTATGCCAGTTGTACGCACAAAGACTTTCGTTTACTTGTCAAATGAAACCAGGTACATGTCAACATGTAAAGCTTTTTACACTCATACTACACAAATCACTTACAAAATAATATTGTTACGACCTTTATGAGATCCCAACAAACAACTTTTCCAGCAACAGCCATATCAAAATCCTAACCGTTTTTGAGTTATTAAGCAAAAACTTTTAGGGGCTATTGGCCCTTTATTTAAGGGGCCAGCCCTTTTTTATTGGTGTCAAATGAAAGCCCTTGATATTCTGCACAACTTTTATTCTACATGTTTTAACAAATTATTTTTCGTTTAAAAGATATAAAGGAAAATATGTCTAAATTTTTGCAATTTTTTGAATCTTGTTTTTTGACCCCCTACCTTTTTCTAAATAAGGAACGTAATCGTAAAACAAAAACCTATGTGCACCACTACAATGTCTCTGCTATTCAAATTCGTTGGATTCCCATTCCCTGCTATCATAGTCTCGGAGCCTTTGTCTGGAAACAAAAGGCCCTAAAAAAATTTAAAAGGGGAATAACTCTTTAACGAAAAGGGAATTCTAAATTTTATGAATTGCCTAAGATAGTGTTTTGTAAAGTACACTAGCCCTGAAAATTTGAGCAAAAACCGTTCAGAAATGAGCAAGATATGAAGCCTCAAAGTTCGCGTCTAGGAAACAAAAAAAAAAAGAAAAATAAGAACTAGAGCAAAGCTCGTTGCAAAGCAACGAGTGGGTCTTCCGTTAATGTCGGAAGTAAAGCTGGAAGTTCCTGTAAGAAGCAGAGCTCTTAAACCAATAACAAGAGTAACTAAAATAAAAAGATAAAAAATCGAATTATTCCTGGTACGACTTAACAAAATCCGAATGATTTTAAGTACGACTTAACAAAAACCTTTCTGATTTCAAGAACGACTTAACAAAAAAAAATCCGAATGTGTCCAAGTACGACTTAACAATTATTCTTGGTACGAGTTAATATTACTTTGAACATTACGTTATTTTTTAAACCAAGGACGCAGAATCAAAATTTCCGGAAAAATCAATTTTTAAACCCCGATATCTCTGCAATGCATCGTCCGATTTTAAAACGGCTTTCAGTGTTAGATTCAGCTTAATAAGCTCTACAAAACACATATACATTTTTGATTAAATCAGAAAATTCATTTTTTCGAAAATTTTGTTTTACTTCCGGTTTCGACCGGAAGTGATAGATTTTCATTTCCAGCCTTATTACAGAGGTAAATCGATCAAATCATAACCATTCAAAATTTCAAGCCTCTATCTTAAAGCGTTTTTGAGAAAAGTCCGGGACAAAATGACTTTTTGAAATTTTTAAAAATGACGTCACGTCAAAACGGGAGTGACGTTCTCTTTAAAACTTTGATATTTTTGAGGGACGCCAACTTACAAAAATCTCTGAAAATTTCATCAAAATCGGTGAAACACTTTTTGAGTTATGAAGCAAAAAAGGAGTCAGAAGAAAAGAAAAAGAATAATAATAATAACTAGAGCAAAGCTCGTTGCAAAGCAACGAGTGGGTCTTCCGTTAATGTCGGAAGTAAAGCTGGAAGTTTCTGTAAGAAGCAGAGCTCTTAAACCATTAACAAGAGTAACTAAAATAAAAAGATGAAAAAATCGAATTATTCCTGGTACGACTTAACAAAATCCGAATGATTTTAAGTACGACTTAACAAACACCTTTTCGATTTCAAGAACGACTTAACAAAAAAAAATCCGAATTGTTCAAGTACGACTTTACAATTATTCTTGGTACGAGTTAATTTTACTTTTAACATTTCGCTATTTTTTAAACCAAGGACGCGGAATCAAAATTTCCGGAAAAATCAATTTTTAAACCCCGATATCTCTGTAATGCATCGTCCGATTTTAAAACGGCTTTTAGTGTTAGATTCAGCTTGATAAGCTTTATAAAACACATATTCATTTTTGATTTGATCAGAAAATTCATTTTTTCGAAAAATTTGTTTCACTTCCGGTTTGGACCGGAAGTGACAGATTTTCATTTCGAGCCTTATTACAGAGTAAAATCGATCAAATCATAACCATTGAAAATTTCAATCCTCTATCATAAAGCGTTTTTGAGAAAAGTCCGGGACAAAATGACTTTTTGAAATTTTTAAAAATGACGTCACGTCAAAACGGGGGTGACGTTCTCTTTAAAACTTTTACATTTTTGAGGGACGCCAACTTGCAACAATCTCTGAAAATTTCATTAAAATCGGTTAAAAATCTTTTGAGTTATGAGGCAAAAAAGGAGTCAGAAGAAAAGAAAAAGAATAATAATAATAATAATAAAAAGAAACCGAAGAATAACAAGAGGGTCTTCCGTTGAAAACGGAAGACCCTAATAATAAAAAGAAACCGAAGAATCACAAGAGGGTCTTCCGTTGAAAACGGAAGACCCTAAAAATCTTAACCCGCACAATAATAGAAAGGTCTTCCGTTTCCAACGGAAGACCTTAACAAGGACTGTCATATATTGAAATCCAGATGTTGATGTATTTAAACCACGGTATTGAATTAAGGTAAGCAGACTATTAGGTGACAGAAATAAAGATATGGAGTACATAATGACTAGGAAGACAATGTTCCAATTATAGTCAGCACTAGCATCTCGTAAATATTCAATAACTGTGAATAATGTCTGACACGGAAGTATATCCACAGGCACCTGAATTTTTATTAATCAGTTGCTCAATGAGCCAAATAAAAAAAAAAATTCTACCCTACTATATATAAATACTCAAGATTTGCATGAATTGTAGATGATAGCATTACCAATTCTTTTAGGAGGAAATGTACAGCATAGTGAGATACGTGTATGTATATCATATTTGAACTCAATGCTACACGCAACTGGATCTGATTTATGTGGCAAATCGAAGCCGGAGTCAAAATTGTATTGCACACTTTGTGTATTTATATATATAGTAGGGGTTGAATTTTTCGATATTGTGACGCGGCTCGAAACGTCATCAAAGTTTGCATGGGTTCGGATTTTTACGAGCCAATAGCGTAATTTGTAGTGCAACCTCTTAAGTGTTGTATATCCACAAGAAATAAGTCAGGTATATAAAGCGATATAAATATTAAAAACTAATGCGAGACTATACAATGAAACACTTAAGTAATTCAAACACCTGTTAAACCATTTATTACCCCCCAATTATTTATAGGACTACTACTGGTGAAGATTTATGTGATAAACTTAGTGAACAGATTGTGGTGAATCGCACCACCAACAATTCTTTATCACCAGCACTCCCGTTGTCCTAAAACTATGGTGAATCAATGCCACCAATAGCTTTCTTTAACTGTAAGATTCTAAACACCTGTAACTCCGTGTAAAAACATCACCAGTAGTAATATAAATTAATTCCTAATTAATAAAAGTAAGTTTCAAGAAATCCATAGGAGCACCGTAGATAATCCAGATTTCACCCAAATTTACCAATAAAACTAATCTAATTATTAACCACAAAATCACCTGTTCAAATTAACCAATTATAAAATTTACCAATTCACGGGGGTCGGCTCTTAATTGTGCCTCTAACATCCTCAGGATCTTAGAAGAACTGCAAAGCTAATTGTCGCTAGGTTTATAAACCCTGCTGCTGTAATCAAAAGGCTATTAACACACTAGGTGTCCTCATCTTCCCGGTCTAGCCAACCCCCCCTTACTGACCTAAATACACAGATTGTATCTCTTAGGCCAAAATTCACGATTCATTAAGGGAAGCCATCTATTATGAATTACAGCTGAATTCCAAAACTTAAAAGAAAATTAATGTTATACATGACTGCATAACAATATTTGACTTATTAATTAAGCGACTACCGATAATTGTTAAAAATTCAGGTGCCTGTGGTATATCATACATCTCTGATGTCACCTTTGTCAATATTATTTCGGAAGGCTCCCCCACCCACTTAAAACTATGCTACATGCCTCAGATCAGATGATCATAAGTATATGTACATCAATAATATATTCATTTTTTTTATTTAGTTACCGTACACTGAAAAGGCGTCTAAGAAATTTAGATCTTAAAAAAGTTGGAAATTGGAGTTTAGATGAAATCATTCCTGTTATCCAGGTAAAATTGAATAATTAATTCAGGTATTTAAAAGATGTCTTGTGGTTTAAACATATGACAAATTAATAATAATTGAATACAAGAGTACTCTCACCCTAACCAGAGCTTTTATATTATTAAGACGTACACACATGTTAGGTACTAGTATGCATGTCAGGGTTAAAGTAATCTATTACTATTGTTTTAGATGGAGATTAAAGAAGGCTCAAAGAATTTAGGTTGCCGTAGTTTATCTAGAAGATTATTTTTAAAACATGGAATATTTGTTGGAAGGTATATACACAAAAATACAAGAAACGGGCAAAGGCATATTTAATAAATAGTTCTTATTTAATACATTAACAGTGAAAAATACTTGTTGAAATAAAAGAAAAATAACATACAACATTTTTCTGTTATTTATGCAGGAATACAACAATGTGTGCCCTTAGAATTTTAGATCCAGAGGGAGTGTCCCTTAGGTCACAGCATTGTTTATCCAGACGCCAGTATTATAACCAAGGACCCAATTTTCTTGTTCATATTGATGGATATGATAAGTTGAAACCATTTGGATTTTGCATTCATGGAGCAATTTGTGGGTGAATAAACAAGAATTTTTTATAATTTCAGTACATGTATTATCAGTTCATGCTGACATCATAAATTGATAATTGAAATTCATATGTACTTGTAAAGATTTGTAAAAATAATATATTTTATGTACATTTTATTTCATTAAGATACGATAATTGACATTATTACTACATGTAGTATTATATGGTACATGTTTCATTTAAATTTTGTTTTTATGGTAGGTTTTCTCGTCGCATCCTTTGGTTACGAGTTGCTAGAACAAATAACAATCCAAAGGTAGTTGCCTCATACTTTCTGGACTATGTTGAGGAAATAGCAGGTACTGACTTTAAAACTGTAAGAATTTTATTATTAACTCAATAAAAAAGTCATTAATGACTGCATTATTGTCAAGTGCAAATTTGTCAAACTTTTCTCATTTTCATGAATTAATTTGACTTTTCTCAGCTCACAAATGAAAAAAACATGGTTCTTTAGTTTTAGGAAAAAACACGTGCTTGCAAATTTTTATAGATTTTATTCTTAAGTACATGTATGTAAAAGAACTAATCAAAATGTGGCATGTTATCCATGATATGGGAAAAATCAACAAATGAATGTGCCCCACAGCCAGTAAACATATATATGTTTCTTACTTCATAAACTTGGTTAGATAGTTTTAGTGGGATACAATATATTTGTACAGTAAATGTAGAAGGAAAGAAAAATTTGGTGGCTTGACCAGTAAGTCAAACCCAGGACCCTGCAACACTATACATGTATAATCAAGTGTCCTACTACTATACTATCCATGATATGATATACGGCCGGTACATGGTTCATATAGCCCCAACTTATACAATATATTGCATTCTATCTTTAGACTGTAATACATGTATTCTAAACAACGTCTCTATAGATTATTAAAATTTAAAACAATGCAAATTAAATAACGGTAACAATTCTTTAAAAAAAATCTATCTTCTGGCATATATTGCAGTTTCTATTTGGTAGGAGGTGTAATGCAGATTTTGTGAAATGTTAATATCATACCCCTCCCCCCCCCCCCCCCCCCCACACACACACACAAACGAAGTGTCCATCCATCTGTCCATCCATCCATATCTGTGCAATCTGTCCAGTCCATATCTTTATTATGGAGGAACGTTGGATGTTCTTACTTCACACAAAGATGAGGGTGTGTCATGATTTTTTACCTCAGGTCAATTGGGCAAGTTGAAGGTCATTTACTAAAAAATTAGGAATTCCTGTCTAGAATATATCTTGTGATGAAATATGATTAGAAACTAAAATTGACACAAAGATTGCTTGTGAACTGTAAATATGTCATGACCTTGAGCTTTGGTCATATGTGCAAGTTTCAGGTCACTATTAGAAAGACCATGCATCCATTACTATCTAATAAAGAAATATTTGAGTTACCAGGTATATGTTCTTAGCAGGGGGTATCATTTGTGAACTTGATCAGAGTACCTCTAATTTTAAATTGGATTTAATTAATCTTTTAGAACTTTAACTGTTGTTAAATTCATCAAAATTTTCCAATTCAGGAGTACCAAGATGCATTAGAATAGATGCTGGAACAGAAAATGGTCACATTGAAGACATGCAGAAGGCTTTTCGTTGGAATGATGATGATGCTATGGCTGGAGATAAAAGTGTGATCATTGGAAGTTCCACATCAAACCAGGTAAATATTCTGCCATTATAATAATATACAGTCATATATAGTGTACATGTATATTCTAAATTATTAAAAACCATAACCCCGGCATGGCCTGTACCATTAATGGGGCATCCCTACTTTTGGATTTCATTATTATTTATAGTAAAATCTTTAATCATTATTCTTTTCCAAGTTTCTTATCTTTGGTGTGTTTATTTTTTATCGGATAACAAGATTGATGCATTGTTCCTTTACTGCATCTTCTCTTTACATGAATTATTGTTATATGGATTGTCAAATCTTGGAATATTTGAGAATTGCTGATCAGCAAATGTAGCCAATGGGCCTCTTGTTAGCCATGCTCTGCTAGAAGCAGAGTCCCAGAGGCTGTAGGCAGGCAAATCGCCAATGTTAATACTGCATTTGTATGAATAGATAACTTCAAAAGCAAAAATCAAACAGTGTCACAGTAAAAGCTTCTGCTATACCAAATACCGGTAGTTAAACATGTAAAACAAAGAGCCATGCTTTGTCAAATGTATTGGTTTTATAGTCACTGTCAATGAATAAATTTAGCATTGAGGGAGTGTGATTTTTTAGTTGTCAATATTTTTATACATGTATACGTGTTCCAAAAACAAGGCTTATATGCATTTTTATTATTTTATTTTCATATTTTTATTAGAATTGTGCAGTTTTGAAAATTTGACTTCTTTTGTACATATATTGCATGTACTGGAAAAATTGTCACATTGCAACTCCGTTGACAATAGAATTTCCCTAAACATGTGTACCATTGCATTTTTTCATGGATATCTGGTACCTTTATTATTTGGGAATTTTATATTTACATGTATTGTCAGGAATATATATATTGTATTGTTCTATTGATAGTTATATTGTGCAGTAAACCTTTTTTTTAATATAGAGAATAGAGCGATGGTGGAGATCACTTCGTCAATTGGGTGTTGGATATTGGATAGACTTTTTCAAAGATTTAGAGATGCAGGGATATTTCACATGTGGAAACCCCATGCATATGTAAGTTAATTTAATTTTGGGATTTCCATTAATCTTCTAGAAAATATTCTACATGCAATATATTAGATTAGAATAAACTTTCCTCAAATGATTTTGTATAAGCTAGGCCTTTGAAATGACAACCAGGCTTTCTAAGATGTGAATTTTTGTTTGAAGAGCACTTGTGTATTCTACTCTTGACTTTTAAAACTCACAACACATCATATATATCAAAATTGTAATATATTTTGATCAATTAAATCTTTATCATCAACCCAAACATAGTCACAGCAAATGAAAGATTTAGCCACCAAAAATAGTTATAATTTTTTCCTGTGCCATATTAAGCTAGATTACTGTAGCTAGATTCCCAATTCAACGCGAGGAATTAATATCTTCATAAAATATGTTTAAAGAGATGATAGTTATGCTTATTTAAAGTTGGCTGTGTATTGCTATATAATCTATATACGGTAAAAAGAAAATAAATAAAACACCTGTTCCTTGCTTTTTTTAAAGAAAACATTATTTAGAAGTTGAAATTTATGTTTTTCTTTTATGCAGAGAATGTTTAAGATTTTGCTTTATGGCCATATTACAAAGGGATTTGGATCACATCAGAAAAGATTGGAATACTCACAATATCAGACATCAATCAAAAAATGTTGTAGAATGTCCCTCAGGAAAGCCAGATATCATGTTCTTCAATCCAGAGCTTTATGGTAAAACAATGTTATAAACCTATATATAGTTCAATGAAGCTGATCGAAAATAAATACATATTTTGTCCTAATTTTGGCTTGCAAAGGTTTGTTAGCCCTGTGAGTTTACACAGGGCCAACAATACCTGCATATATGTGTAGCTTGTTTATCTGATGGGGGTAAAGAAATAATTACTACTGGTGGAATCGATCCAGCGATCACATTTTACCACTAGGCCACACATATAACACTTTTACAACATGTTCTTTCAATATACGGTATGTGGCTTTATACATGGCTGTTTCAGAAAAGTCACTAGTTGAAATATGTGTCTACTTAAAGCGACAGGGTCCGATTTTTTTGGCTATTACAGTATCAAATAATTTTTCATACTAGTAAACCAATTATCTCAGAAGGTTATAGACCTTTGCCTAATTACACAAGCAGAATCAGTCTCCTTTCAAAGTTGGAAATATTCAAAGTATATAAAAATAACCTCTTTAAGGTCATACAAAAAAAACAAACCAAATGCATCATGGGTAAGTTTAAAAAAGGGAACTGAACGAAATGTTCACAGGTCTATTTTTGATTTGCCAAAACATTATGACCTCTATTACAAGCGATGTAAAAGTCGTATAGTCATAATACAATCATCCCCACCTCAGACGTCAGGGGCAAATTTTATTGAGGCAAAATAACATGTACGATACCCTTTTAATATCATTTGTTTTCTTAACAAATTTTGTACATCATTTATTTTCATTGAAATATGGCTTAATTGACCAGGAAAACTACTGAAATTTCTATTATTATACACATACTTAGCATGACCATTGTTTAAAAGTATATACATCAATTGATATAAAACTGAATTAAGGAGCTTTAATTTTCAGTACAAAGACCAAATTAAATTAATGTAAATGTGTACTACATCTGTAAAATAAAGTTTTTATCAGGTTTCTTTGGTTTAAATTGGTTCAAATGACAGATGTTTTATTGCATACTATTTTCCTATTTACGGTATATCCTCAACACACCTTCAGATTTTATTGATGTGGTGTAGAATAACTTAGTCTTTCATGGAAAATCCCTAAGTGAGCTATATACCTCTCTTAATATGTATGGTACTGCATACCTGTTAAAATGTTACATATACAAACTATATAGATTAAAAAATTCTTTGCATTTCTCAAAGATTTGTGAACCATATGGTTCTCATGTTAATGATGGTTATCAGGGTTTTTTTAATGCTTAAAATGAACTTTGTTTAAACTTTATTGTAGATGCTGTTGATTACAAGTTTCCAGTAGAAATAGATGACATAGAAGCAATGAAAAATTTCTGTGAATTACCCAACAAGTTTGGATGTAGAGAGGATACCCTAGCTCATTTAATGGACCTTATGAGACAAGGAGGAAAATCAATACCTTGTGAAACAGAGGAAGCTGTTGAATTGTTTTTATGGATTCTTCAGCAATTACGTGCTTAAGTTGAAAACCACCAACTTATTTATGATATTACATTGTATAAATTGTGTATGCCATGATGATCATTAACTTTTGCGGGTGACTAGTGACACATATTTTTTCAATGTATACCTGTATGTACCCGGTATCTGTGATGTTCCTAAATATTTAAGAGAAAAGTAAACACTGGATCAGAAATGCAAGCATTAGCACTGCACTGTGATAAAAATGACAAATAACAGAAGACAAAAACTGAGTATATAATTTTCACATTTATTTTGCATATATAGTTCATAATGAAAAAATTAAAATCACCTGAATTTATCTGTTTCCATGTGTTACTGCGTCTTTTATGTATGATGTATGAAATGAATTTATGAAAACATGTACAGTATATAAATTTCTTTTAAATACTCCCAATTGCTCTATACTTTGACTAAAAAAATATTCTATTATTTTCATTCACAAGCAGATACCAAATTGTTTACAATCAACTATGAATATAACTTCAAAAAGATTTTGAACATGTCAAGCATGCATTATATCATATTGCATTTTATTCAGTATGAAGATTTAGCTTTAGTGTAAAAAAAGGAAAAGAAATATTTAATCAAGTGTTCTTTCACATAAAATTTAGTTTAAAAAAAACTTTAGTTATAAAAGTTTCAATAGAACATATTTAAAAAGAAGAGGAAACCAAATTAACACAATAACAACAAATAAAACAATAATTCTAGTTTTAAAATCAAATAATTGTGTTGAATCATTATACTTTCAACAAAATCAATACAGTGCACTATATAAGGATATGATTGATAACTGAAAATCATTTTAACAGAAAATGTACTTGCATAGTTTCAAAAAATTCTTCAGTCATAATTTAATGAAAAATTGAATCTTAATTATATTTGCAAATACACGTATCTTATAACTGATTCCTTTATGAATTCAGTATGTGACATCTCTAAGTTGAACATACAAAAATTAGGATGCAAACGCCGGGTAAGTTAACAACTACTCTTTCAGATTTTACAAATACAAATTTTTGTTTTTGAATTTGAAAATGTTGAGTTCGTTGTAAACAAAAACAAGAAGAAGAAATCTGCAAGTCTGTGCTTATTATGATGTCCCTGCTTCTAAAAAGAATGGTCACCATTAGCCTAAATAACATATGAAATAGACTTTGTACAAAAATGAAGCTAACCATACATCATGTCATGTTAAAACAAAGATCATGTTCAAAGTTCAGATATGTCAGAAAAGCAAACTAAACTTTGTAATGGACAGACACACAAGGTGAAAATGTATACCCCATTAGGAGTGAAAGTATCATTTACCTAATCAAAATGAAAATCAAACTTGCCTTTCCTAAAACCAAAAACAACAGTTACTGTAGAGCAGCTTTAAACTCTTATCTAAGAGATCAACTCAAAAACAGGGTCAACAAAAACAAGATATCTGTGAGTCAATAATCACTAGTGATAACCTTGCTCTGATGTGAATATGCAAAATAAACAAAAATCATCATTTAACGGAAGTTGACATCCGATTGGAACAATAATTATATCCCACAATATGATATTCCTAAACAAATACTGTGTTATAATTTCAAGCATCTGCAATAAATAGTTGCTGAGAAATCTTTGACGAAAAATTGTTTAAAAATTTAAGCTAAAATTAAATAAAATTGTCTTTTAACAGGAAGTTGATGTCCGATTGGTACAAAAATGTATCTTACCATATGGCATGCCTAAACAAATGGTGTCTTAAAATTTCAAGCACCTACAATTATTAGTTGCTGAGAAAAATGTGACAGAAATGTTTGTCACGGATGGACAGACAGACAAACAGACACACAAGGGTAAAACAGTATACCCCCAATTCTCCTTCGGAATGGGGGTATAAAAAGCTGCAGAGGGTTTGATAAAGGGTCCCAAGGCTTTAAGCTAGGTGAAACCCCCCTGTCCATGTGATGGCTTTAATCATGTCGCATCTGAACTGATCAGGGTCATTATAACCTCTCCACAACCTAATTACCAGGGTGCACGTATGAGCTATTGGTAGAAGGTATTGAGAGTTCTCATTGAAGGTGATTCGAAGTTTATGATCGAATCCCAATGGAGGCACTTCAGATGCTCCAGTCCAAAATGCTAATAGATCCTCCAAGGAAACTTCAAGAATGCCAGCTGAAAATATTTTAAAGGTGTTTTATATAATTTATATGTGTAATGTAATTTATTATACAAACTTTGCGGGGAAATACAAATGTACATTAAACTTTTTTTATAACATAAATCTACCTTCACAGTCGGAGCAAAAGGATTCGAAGCAATAAATTGCTTCATCTTCTTGTTGCCGATGATTGGAACCCACTGGGCTAAATTCTATTTTGTACATTTGTCTAAGCCCACTAAATGTCAGATGGTTAACTGGATTGGGGGTGAACAAAGTCTTGAATTCTTTAGCTGCCCTCAAAATTGCAGAGGTATGAAAGTTCCCAACTCTATTTAGACCATCGATAAACTGGGAAATTTCACTGTGTACCCTGAAAAAATTGCACACAATATTGAATATGGTATCAATAGATTTAAAATTGCATCAAATGTTTGTAGCTTTAGAGAGAGAAAGAGAGAGAGAAATATGTCGCTCTGATGTTAATAATTTCATGAAATTAATAGTTGCTGTGAAATCTTTGTGTCACATAAGCCTTATTAATGGAATATTTATTAAAATATATTGATATTTAATAAACTAATTCATAAATCATCACCATTTTCATCATCTATAAGACAGTGAATTAAAGAACATTGGAATTTACATATCATTCATATTTATGGTGTTTTACATTCCTTGGTTGAGTTGGGATTGTGAAAGGTCAAAGGTGTTTGGGTCATGTGAGAGCTGTATGATGGGTTGTTATTTTGAAATAGTAGTGAATAGGTAGTTTTACAAGTTTTAGACTTAAATTAAGTGCGCATGCTTGGTGCCAAATTCCTGAACTAATTCACTTCACCCCCAGTCAGCCAAGAGAAAGGAAGATCTCCTTCTCCATATCATATCATAATAGTAATATAAAACAACTATCATTTTGGTAAGTTTGTTTGCCACAGTGTTAAAGTTATGTGATGAAATAATCAATTATTCAAAACATAAATTAATCATATTCAAACATCTAAAATTGTTATACCCCTGTAAAACAGTTACTATATAACTCTATACGAAAAAAAGTCCAGCATTTTGACTGTTGGACTGGAACTGTTGGATTGGTACTGTTAAAAAAGACTGTTGACCGGTGATGTCACATTCCGCGAAAACGTGTTATTGATTAGAAGGGGTAAAACAAAACAGTTGTTGACTGTGTCTCGGGCAACAGTTGCATGATCTGTCGGACCGGCTCGCAAACTTTTCATATTCAGGGGTTCAATGTATTTTGTCAAAATCTATATACTGGTATATGTAAAAGGAGACAAATATAGCTCCGTCATATGGAGTTGGAGATGAATTACATGATAATGATATATGGAGTGTGCAATTTTTAATTTACCTGAAATATATTTCATTTTTGAACAAGATTTTCAACAGTTCATCCTTTCTATCAATCTTCAGATTGTATGGTGCAAGGCCTTGATTTAGAAGCCAATCGCTGTTTTTGGATAATGCCTCCTCAAATTGTTCCTCTGTTGTTGCCTCTTGAATCTAATTATAGATGAGATAATAAACATTGCATTATACAGTAATTTACCAGCAAATATATGTATGTAAAGTAATATCCATTTGAAATAAAATACTAACTGTTCTGATCTATACCATTATTGACCTATTTAAACATATTGCACAATATTATGGGCATAATTTAGAGGCAAAGATGCAAGAGTGCGAAGGCGAAAGTGTGAAGATGCAGAGGCGCAATAGTAGTATATTGCTCCTTCACCCCTGCATCTTCACCCTAAAGGCGAAAGTGAGAAGGTATTGTTGATTCCTTATTTTATGCAACTTTTTAATTTCGAGACTCAACTGTTTTGCATTAAATCGAGAGAATATTAAACCAAGAATCCTGAATTTCTATTAAAGTTACATTTGGTTTACATCCTTAAAAAAAATTTAAAAGCAAGATATTAAAATCAGCAAGATGTGCATCTCGCAATTGGGTATTAATTCCTTGCGGTTAATTTGGAATCTACAGAACTGTATGTGTTGCCTCAAACTTTGTTGTATATGAATTATATTTATTGAAATCTTGGTCTAATAAAAACTGTCTAAGCTATTTGCCCTCCAGTTCAATGTCGAAATTCAATCCCAATTTTCCGGGCTTTTCTGACAGAGCTTAAAAAAATGGCTCAAATGTATGGTATTAACATCACTGGATGTAAAATTTTTTACACAAAATGGAGTCATTTCAAATCAATTTAAGTAACAGCTAACAATCTTATATGTCTCTTCTGTGTTGTATCTAAGGATATATGAGTTTAAGATGGTATGGGAATAAGTACCTCCATATTGTGACACACTACCTATCTACATATAAGCAATAAATTAAGGTATAATTTTATAAATTAAATTCTTACTTAACGGCATAGCACAGCATTCACTATAAATTTGTAGGTCATTGAGTTTGAAACCCACTAGGGCTTTAATAAGTTTTACCTTTCCAAAACAATGAACACCTACCTAATACATTCACTGTGTTTTATCTAGCTCTGCAGGAAAGACCTGATAAGTAGCCATTGTGTCAAACATTTTGAGATAATTTCGACTCAAAATTATGTTTGACACTTAAATATATATAATATATATCGCAATATTTTATTTATAAAATACATAAAAACATCTTGAAGATTGTCCCATATGTAAAAATATGCTGAAAAGTGTATTTTAGCAATTAGCGGACTGATCACTATATATAGTTACCTGAAGAAAAATAGCTCTGACATCTGAGTCTACAACACTTGTAAAATCTTGAACGTCAATGTCTCCACCAGTCATTAAAGAAAATAAATCAGTATTGAAAACTGGCAATCCTGGCCCACCATTAAGTATACTCCAGGCCACAAGGGTACCACAGGTTTCGTAGGTTTTTTTGTGAAGAAGACTGATATCATGTCTGAAGACCTTGTTGCTGTCGGGTCCCTCTAATATAGCCTCTTTAATTGCCTTCATCAATTCTCTGAAATGTAAGTAAAGATTTAACATAAAAATTCATTTCTTAAAATATAACATAACTGTTAAAGGTACCCAGTTATTGAAGCTTCACTTATTTAACAAGGGCACCGCTAAGCATTTCCTCGTGACATAAATTGTTGTAGGGGGAAATGCATTATTTAGGAAAATACATGTAAATTTGTCAGATCAAAATAAATATGACAAGTTAAGACCACTTTGAATTCATAATATCTATTTTATCCCAATCCCCAAGATTTGTGGTGTATAAATTGGGGGGGGGGGGGGGGTTACATTTTCGTGGTTGCACAGTTTTCCTAATCCTTGCAGAAACTCAACACATATGCTTTAAAGTTTAATAATTTACAGTCATTTAGTGATCTTTTAGGTTTCATAAAAGCATACATGCATAAAGGAACCGTACCGGTATACATGAAGATTTAGCGATCTGTAGTCTGCTCTGATGGACAACCCATAGTAGTAGATAAGCAGCTATTAATAAATATAAATATGAAACAATTTTCGTGTGATAAATGTTCAATACCTGTCAAAGACTCTTTTGAATTTTGGACTAGTTCTATTGTAAGTAATACAGGAAAATTTGTCCGGAAGTCGACTGCTTGTAAATTCGATGTAAATTGGATGACTTTAATCTCTTGCCTGCTTCAACTTTTAACTATGGGCAATCTTCTATATAATCCTCTAATACTACAAAACATTTGTTTTTTACCTTTACTGGATTTAAATACCCAAAAATGTCAAGTTGTTGATTTAAACTGCATACGGTAGTGATTTACTTCAAGTCGTACATAAAATTACCGAAAATGTCTATTGTCAAGTCCATACATAAAATTCCTCTATTAGCTTTCGTTTTTTTACGATAATTTAAAACATATTGAATCAACTGACTTGGAAATCAATAGGGTTGTCCTTTTACCATGCCAAAGAAGTGTACAAAGTTTAATAAATATTAATGAGAGGGTTTTCTTAGAATTTTGCTAAAAAGCTGACAATGGACACACATACATACATACAGACACACACACACATCAGCGATGCTATATCCTCCTCTCAACAAATTGCACGAGGGAATAATAAACTGTTTTGCATTAACAAATATTTTACAAATAAGCATTAATTCATAATTTCAGACATTCCAAGACTGTGCAGGCTCAACTCTAAGGCAGATAATTATTCCATTTCTCTAATGTTCTTATTAATACTGGCCCGCTTTAACCAAAATTTTTAAATCAATCAACTCAATCTTCAACTCAAATACTTAAAAAAAAGTACATGAATTTGAAATCAAAACTAGACTTGAAGCAGAGTTGGGACTTGTGGAAAGTTGGTGATGGTGGGGCCTGAAGATGAATGAATTGATATAAAATACATTTTGCAAAGTATTGGTTAAATAAATCTAACTAACATGTACCTGAAGAATTCTCTTTTTGGACCACCTAAATCATCTCCAATCTCTCCACTGAAACTAACATGAAAAGGCAAGAGGAAGTTGAAATTTGGCCTTGATACTGCTCTAAATGTACTCTGTAAAAGCTTTCCTCTGTGTACTACCACTGAAACTGGTGCCCCATCCTTTAAGTGACTTCTAGCTACCCACCATTTCAATATTCCTTCTAAAGATGGCTCTGGTCTACAAAATACATTCATATTACATTTCAAATGCATTATAAGTCTACAAAGGCAGAAATTAAAAAAATTATTTTGTCTAGCTCTTAAATACTGCTTTCTAACCCCCCCCCCCCCCCCCAATAAAAAAATAAATAAATATTTACATGAGAAATTACTATATGTAACTTAAATATACGTACAGTTATGAAATATTTCAAATGAGTTACTGGTTTTCCTTTATTCAAATCTTGTAATAAATAATTGTAACCGTTCTGTAAGATATATTTTAAGTTTTTATTTTGAAAACTATTTCTGTTGTTCTTTCATTTCTATACTCAATAGAGAAATGATTATAGATCTCATTATCCACCCAACACTTTAAGGGCTGAGCATGACATTGGTCACTAAAGGGTATACAAAGTAATGATACTGCATGCATGTGATAAAATGTGGGATTTTGACATTCTGTAATATGTTTGAAATATATGTTCATGTCCATTTGAAATATATTTTCATGATAAACATGTATATATTAAAGATTTTAAATTAAACTTAATTATGCATTTAAATCAATTGTAAAATGCATTTATGACAACATCGTTGCACAAAATAAAAAAAAGAATAGGCTTATGGGCCAGAACAAAAGTTATTGTAAGCAAGCTCTTAATCCAAATTTTAAAATATGACTGAACTTTTTTCCATCAATCTCAAAGACTTCACTATGAATTCTACAAGAGAAACTTTAAGTAAATAAATTACTTACTCGGAACTTTCCAAACTCTCTCTTATAGCCATTTCAAGTTCATGATCGAATTCCGAAAGTCCAGGTTCATGAAGGATAATGATTGGTTCATGTTCTGTCTGGCAGTGAGTATTTGCAGCCGCATGATTTGAAGGAGGAGCATCAACATGAATGTCCGGCAAATCCAAAGCAGCTGATGTTGATGTTGAGGGTCTATCTTCTGAACTTAAGCCCTTAATGTACATAAAATTGACTTTAATTTTTCAAACTAGACAACATTGAGATCATGACCATCTCAAATGGCCCCCCTTAAATATTATGGACAATTGGATGAAAAGAATTTCAGGGAGTTTTACTTTGACTTTTACCTATAACTTAAAAAAAATTTCCAGCTGATATAGAACTTCTAATTCAATCTCATTAACTCTTGCATACAGACATTTTCTCTCAGTCCGAGCAAGATTAAGCAAATGGAAAATAATATACAGTCTTGTTATCTACTATATGTCCTTCTCATTGATTTGGTTCAAGGTCACTGCACACCTTTAACCAAAAAGCTCCAACAACAGGTAAAGTATTAGCCAGCAGGGCTAAGTGGAGAGTATATATATGCTCTATTAAAAGAGGGATTTTTGTGTGATCGATATGACCTTGATACTTGACCTTTAAATATCATTCAAGGTCAATGCATATCATTGGATCAAAAGCACACATTGTGGATGAAGAATAGCCAGATTGGAGCAAAGGGAGAGGGGATATGCTCCAGAAAAGTTATCTCAGATGGACAGAAAGATGGATGGACAGACTGATTTCTATAGGGTTTCCGCAAAGCAGTGCCCTAATGACTCAATTGAATAGGATTCAATCCATTTTTACAATACATGTAGCATATAAATAAATAAATAAAACAAGAGGCCAATTGGCCTTAACGGTCACCTGAGTAGCATATATCCAATACACAAACTTGTCATGGAGTCTCATATATGCATCTAATTAATTAGGTTTCATACTGGAGTAGAAAAATTATAAATTTGTAATGACAACCACATTTAATTCAAAAAGAACTGTGAAACCTATAATTTTGGTGAAAAACTAAAAATCTGGTCTACAAAATAATGAATTTAGTTTTCCTTTCAGGTGTGTGGGAGTAAAGAAGATAATTTTTTAACGTTATATGCATTAGCATCTATACATCCGTTTTGGCCCTGCCCTAGAGTCAAAACCCATACCCCAGGGGACATGAAAATTAAAATTTCAGTAGAGGACTGGTAAACATAATTGTTAGTCGGTTTTTTTATACAGATGTGTGAGAATAGAGAAGAAGATTTTTAAACATTATATGCATTAACACTTAATTGCCATATTGCCCCCCCCCCCTCATGTCCTGAACCCCTGACCCAGGGGCCATGAATTTCACAATTTAGGTAAAGGAGATTGTGGATATCATAACCATGTATTCAGTTTTTTGCCCACATTTGTGGGAGTAGAGAAGAAGATTTTTTAAGATTTAAATCATTTTTACTATATGGCCATATTGGCCCCACCCTAGAGCATGAACACCTAACAAAGGGGTCATGAATTTCACAATTTTAGTAGAGAGCCTCATGGACATCATAATCATGCATTTAGTTTTTAACAAATATATATGGGAGTAGAGAAGAAGATTTTCTAAGATTTAATACATTTTTACTATTTGGCCATATCGGCCCCACCCTAGAGCCTGAACCCCTAACCGAGGGGTCATGAATTTCACAATTTAGGTAGAGGGCTTCATGGACATCATTATCATGCATTTAGTATTTAACAAATATATATGAGAGTAGAGAAGAAGATTTTTTAAGATTTAATACATTTTTACTATTTGGCCATATTGGCCCCACCCTAGAGCCTGAACCCCTGACCCAGGGGTCATGAATTTCACAATTTAGGTAGAGGGCTTCATTGACATCATAACCATGCATTTAGTTTTTAACAAATATATATGGGAGTAGAGAAGAAGATTTTCTAAGATTTAATACATTTTTACTATATGGCCATATTGGCCCCACCCTAGAGCCAGAACCCCTGACCCAGGGGCCATAAATTTCACAATTTTGGTAGAGGGCCTCATGGACATCATAACCATGCATTCAGTTTTTTCCTCACTTGTGTGGAAGTAGAGAAGAAGATTTTTGAAAATTTGGCTTTTTTTGCATATTTGGCCCCGCCCGTGGCACCCCAGGGGTGGTAGAGCCATAAATTTCACAATTTAGATTCTTCTTACCATAGAGATGCTTCACACCAAAAATGGTAACGATTGGCCTGGTAGTTTTAAAGAAGAAGTTAAAAATGTAAAATTGTTAACGCACGACGCACGACGCACAACGCACGACGACGGACGAAGACCAATTGCAATAGGTCACCTGAGTGACTCAGGTGACCTAAAAATCTTTGATCCCTGATAAACACATAAATAGTTTGTTAGGATTATAAGTGAATTAAACTGTGAAATGACATACATTGCATGTATATTTGATACATTGCATGCATGTATTTGACAGTATTGCACTATGAAATTTGATTTCTGTTTGAATGTTTTTTTTAACCTTCATAGCATACCAGAAGTTGAATTTGTAATGCTTCATTTAATTGTATTCACATTTTGTTCATAGATGTCAACATTAAGTGGGTTAATTTGACAGGAAAAAATATGATTGTGATCCACATATTTTGATCCCTTAAAATTAGTACAGTAAAAAAACAAAAACTGACTGTTGCATTTTTAGATCTATATTAAAAAGATTCACCATTTAATTTGCACTGAATGTGTTTCTCCCCCCCTTTTTTTTTGGGGGGGGGGGGTGGATGGGGGGGGGGTAATAGTTCTCAGGGTTTGAATGAAAAAGATTTTAAAGTTAAATCTTAAAATATTAAATAGCCCAATAGTTCTTTAAAAGTACAAGTAATTGGTAAAATTCTTCTCCTTTTTATATCTACCTCAATAATGTTCAGTCTCCTTCGTTTAAGTCGGGGGAATGTGACAGTTGGGGTTCCTGTATCTTCTTCATCGGATTCTAGAGCAGTTATCACCCCGCAGCTTGCTTCACCATTGGTTGGCCTTTTGAAACTTTTCTGTACAAAACAAGAACCCTGTAGATTAAATTGCTCACATCTGAACACAGTATAGCACACGTCCTTGTTTCTGTAATAGTTCATCATACAGTATGATAACAACAACACTGCATGTTAATTTTCATCTTAATGTTGGGTATAATTTACCATGGGCACAAGTGCCTGTGCTGTATTTTAGACCACAGATAATCAAAGACAGATATATACATATATATATATATATGTGCACACACACACCCCCATACACGTGTCATACATATATACAGATTATTACATAGCAGTTTTAATATCGCATCATATATTACCCAAAGGTCACTGTACATTCACAGGAGACAAACTTCCAGGTTTACCGGTATATTGCACAAGTTAGAAAAGGGTATATTTTCTATAAGATATTTCATACCTATTTACACCATGGCTATAAGGACAATAGAAAGTTTATTTTCCCTGAGACAGCAACTATTTCTCGAGGCGAAGCCGGGAGGAATAGTTGTTGTCGGAGGGGAACAATAAAAAACTTTTTGGGACTTTAATGATTCAATCAGATGACCAAAAAGATCATTTTTTATTGTTTCATGAACTCAATTACCTCATATAGATTTTAAACTTTATTACAATGTATAATGTATATGAAATTTCTTCCTTTAATTATGTTGAAAAATTATGGCAAATTAATTTTGATTTGTCTGTAAACTGAAAAGTACATGTAATTGAAGCCTTAATTGATCTGTTCTATGGTGGAATTCCAGTCTATTAATTATGCTAATTTTTTTTTTTTACTGGCATGTACAATTAAATGTATTTAAATCAAATTGAGCCAGTTTTAAATTAGGTCCAACAACCTTATTCTTCCCTTCTTTAACTTTTAAAAATTCTTATAACTCACCAACTCTGTGTGTAAGTAAATTCGCACAGGGGTTGATTTCATCTTTCTGAAGTAATTTCCAACTGTAAAAGACTCCCCATTCTCGTCTGTCTCTTGAATTGGAGAACCAGAAAAGGATGCCAGATGCACATCTAAGGCATCTAGTCTCAAATCCTGGGCCTCAGACATGCCATTTGGAAAAAAAATATCGGTGATTTCACTTATTAACTGATTCAAAGTCAAGTCTTTGTTAAAATCCACGATCTGTTGACCTCCCCCTTTGCTTGCAGAGATCAGTTTGTATACTCCTGCTCTTATTGAATGTTTCCAGCCAACATAAAGTCTTCGTGTTAACTTTGTTTTCTGATCCTTTTTCGGGCTTTTGGTTCTGCCAGTCTTCCTCTGCTTTTGGAGTTCAAGAAATGTCTTGATGCAACTCATTGGCGCATCACTCACTAAAACATGAAAATGATATTACTTCAAGTTTGCATAAATTGAAAGTATGATTTTAAAGTGATTCTCACCATATTTTTACTTCAGAAAAAATGGGTTTATTGACCATTATATTGTACACGAGTGGTTATAATTTAGGGTAAAAAATACTGACCGCGAATTTTATGTTACTAGTAAGACAAGGTAATTAATTTCAGTGTCTTTTGCAGCAACTGAAGCATTTTCATAGCTCTCTGGCCTCAACAGAAAAGGTTTAATAGGGGGTGGGGCAGAGAGTAACAAACAATGTATTTATAATACTATTGGTAATATGTTAAAATAAAATTGTTCACCCTATCCTAAAATGTTTTCCTGGGAAAAGCCAAGACTTGATTTTCATTAGATGTTTACAATTCATTCTTAAGTAAATAAATGTATTTGTAACCTTTCTTGTGATTCCGACAAGCTTGCTTAATTTTCAATCTTATTCCGATAGAAACAATTCCAAGTTTAATGAAGTCTTCGTCTGTCATCTCCTCCACTTCATTGATGCCAATCTAAATTGTACAGTATCATGTATGTTTGATCATGCATTTCACAATGGACATAATTTTTAAGTACTATAAAATTACTTAATCAAAAACCATTTGTTAATGCATCAAAAGTAAACAATAATTAAAAAAAAAATTTAAAGTAGCATCAAATCTGATAACATTAGCCTAATCTGATTAAACTGTGTGTCAGTTGATGTTAAGTGATGTCATTTAATATACGGTAGTAGGCCAGTACTGCATCAATTAATGACACATCCAATCATATTGAAATTCAATTTAACAGAGAGCTTCCAATGTTTCTCCATAAGAAAGATATCAAATTAATATGTTTTTTTCCTTCTAATGACTTTGAACTTGCATAAATGACCTTAGGTCAAAATCATGTAGGAAATACCATAGAAAAATGGATCGAACACAATTGCAGACAGATGGACGAACAAGGTGATTCCTATATTATAGTATATACCCCCAATCTTTGTTTGCAGGGGGAGGGAGTTACTGATTGGTCCACTTACATGTTTAAAAATCAAGATTAGCTAATCCTCTAGAAGATCTTACAAAACTTACCATATTTTCCTCAAAAATCTTTGTGTAATGGCCCAATCCGATTTTTTTTAGGATGGTGCACAACTCATCAGTTTCAGTTTCTGCAATTAAATTATTTAAGTTTGTAAAGCTATTAATTTCAGCATATAATTACTTTTATATAAACATTTGCAGATAAATACATAGTCTTGTAAATGTTAAACAATAGTCTAAAGCTAAATGTATACTTGCTGTGGTTTCAGATGTTGATCACAGTTTTTTTGACATAACCCTTATTTATAGGTGTGTGTACATGTATATATTATTGTATCGTTTAGCTTAACAATTCCAAGGTGTGCATATTTTGTGACATTTTACATTGGTGTTGGTTTTTGTGTGTGTATTACAAGTATATATTCCATATATTCTGTCAAATTTTAAAACCAAATATTTCCCAACACATCTAACTTTTATAGATTTTTCACTTACATGCCTCAGACTAATTTTTAAACACCCCCACCCAGCCAAGTAAGATGAAATGGTGTGGTCTAAAGGGGACTTGATCCCAATGTGAATTTCAAATACTTCACTTTCCAAGGTTGGTTAGAACATTTATAGGAAAATATTTGAGGCCATTTCCATGGACATGCAGTTATGCAGCTAATAATATATATATATATACACTATGGAGGAATATTTAAACTGTCGTGACATCACACGTGTACTCACATTGTAGATCTAGCTATTTCATATTTCACAAGAATATATCAAAATCTATCTCTTTTACAGTGTGTGCCATTTTTTCGTTCATAATTTTATGTGTCGATAAAATGACGTAACAATGCACAAGAATTAAGAACTGGCCACTACCGACTCTCGCATTTTGTGTACCATTTACAACTATCGTTTATATGAATATTTACATCATATACTATTGTTTTATAATCTATGACTGTCTAGTGATCATTACCGTTACATACAACAATAGGCTAAAATGATTCTACATTTCGTTTCATGAAACAGTAAGTATATATCCATCAATAAAATATAGGCCTAACTGTACAAAATAATGCCTACCATCCATTTTAGCGCCGTTTACTCTTTAACGCATGCGTATTTTAACATCCGAGTGCGTTCGGAAAATTTCGGGCGAGTCCGTTACCTGCATCAAAGTTCTATGAAATCAACCGAGATTTGCTGAATGGAATAAAAAAAGGCGAAGGCGAAACTGCGAAGTTGCGACGGCGAGAGTGCGAAGTTGCGAAGGCGAAGGAGCGATACTACTATCGCTCCTTCGCCTTCGCACCTTCGCACTTTCGCCGTCGCATCTTCGCGCTTCGCCGTCGCATCTTCGCACTTTCGCCCTTTCGCCGTCGCACCTTCGCACTTTCGCCGTCGCATCTTCGCGCTTCGCCTTCGCAACTTCGCACTCTCGCATCTTCGACCTAAAGGCGAAAGTGCGAAGGTCGAAGTGGCCCTATCGGAACACCATAACAAATGAATGTTCCTGTAACTTAACAAAAAATGACACTTTTTGAAATCTATAAGTTTCTGAATTCATCATTAAAATTAGTAATGTTAGACGGCCCATGCAGCAAGCTTTTCTAGTCGAGTCTTTCGTTCAACAGCGAATCGATTGTGAACATTTTAGCGGGGTTTACAACATGAGGGTGAAACGACCACGAATTTTGACAGGTTTGGCTAAAAAGAGTTAAAAAGAGATGGATACAAAACACAGGTGCGATTATATCTTGTAGGAGATAAGAAATGATTAATTTATGTTTGCCCAAAATACAAATTTTTATCATTAGAATACTTTAACATTTATATCCGCCGAATATTTCAATTTCTCTTTATTGTTTGGTGCCTGATTTGAAATAACGTTTCGAGGTATAATCAGGTGAGAAATTTCTTTAAGCTGCATGTTCCGATTTGTCGGCCATTACATTATCAAATAATTCTCCTTGCAAACCAAATGAATGATCTTACAAAGTTATAGAAGTATTTACACGGAATTGCTCTCCCTTCAACGTTAGAAATATTCAAAGTAAATAAAAATAAATTTTGGACACCCAAAAACCCAAAATACATCATTGGAATCTTTAAAAAAGAAAACCGTTGGGTTTCATCCTTCGAATGATTGGGTTTATTCATCCTGCATGTTTTGCAATGATTATAAACAACGTAAACAATAAAAGTATCAATGAACAAATGTACACTGCTTTATTTTTGTTTAAATAGTCATGCTGGATATTTCATATGTTATAATAGATTACAAAATGTAGATAAAAAAAAAGACAGATGTCAAAATCTTAATACAATCATACTAGCTTCGACGTAAGGGGCCAGTTTACACACGAGGCGAAATAACGCAAAACCCTTTTATGTCGATTATTTTGTGGATATACACCAAAAATTGTCTAATCCGGCGGAGGGTAGTTCTGAAAAAAAATGACCGGATTAGGCAACATCCCGTTTAGAAGACATTGTTGCAAATTAATTTAAGTATTTAACGAAGTAAGTCCTGATCGTGTATTCTTGTAAAAATTTAAATTGTTCTGAAATATTTTAGATTTCATCGATCTTATTTATACGGTACCAATTTTCATTTAAAATTTTTTTTTGAAACAATAAATCCATAACGGAATACATACGATTGAAATTCTTTTTGAATCAAATCATTGTTATTGATAATTTTTCAAACATCCAATCTACCTGAAAAGTGCATGCTTAACCGTAAATTGTTAAACAAAACATTAATAAGTCAACAGGTGGCTGAAACACCTGATGGCGAGAACTGTTATGATGCGGGGACACAATGGATAAATATTAATATAATGAGAATTTTATTTTAAAAAATTGAGCATTTTGACAGAATGATATGCAGCTCTGTATGTGTAGCCATACAACGGGAATAACAAACAATATCGGCAGTCTTACTCTCACAGTATTCTGAATCACGGCCTGAGAAAATGGGGTGAACTATAATCTAATTATCTAATTTTTGCAATTCATAACAAGACTTTACGGTATTAACTGAAATGAGTTGCTAGTTTTGATCTATATTTACAGTTATTTAAATCAATAGCAACGACAGAAAAATTGGTCGATAATTGAGCATTTGAAATATCTCGCAGAAGGCCGACCGATCGATAAGTAGACGGACTATGGGAGATAACTCTCACTAATTATAAGCAGTATGTTTTTTTCATTTCGCCGGTTTACAGAATAGACAGGATCCGGATTGCACAATTTATTAAAACAAAAATGATTAGAAAATGTCAAGGAGATGAATAATGTCGCCAGATTGGGCAGCATGCCGTAATACACAACATCCGGATTCAACGAGTTTTAACATGTACATAATATTTTCATTGAAATATGGATTAATTGATCGGGAAAACTACTGCAACGTTTATTGTTGCACACATACTTAGCATAACCATCCTTTAAAAGCGTACAATTATTTTATTGAAAATTGGACCAAGCAGCTTTAACATGAAGATTTACATGTGTAAGACACTTTATTTGTCATATGCATGATCATGTGCATTAATTATGTTCAATACCCGCTTATTCTCCAAAATGATCTACAATTCCATTCACAGCTATGGTCATTCAAAATCACATGAATTAATCAAAATTTTTAATTTTGTGTCGATCTCAACTGTTATGTATCCAAGAAATCTATTGATTTTATCATGTGTTACGTAATTAGGTACTTACGTTTTTAGGGGGTCAAACTTCATTCAGACCTTCGTAAACATTCACAGGATCGAAAACAGATATCCTACGGAGATTAATAATGGGGAATGTTTACATCTTTTCTCAATTCGGAAGTCTCACGGAATATCCAGCACAATTTTTCAACGATGTTATCCGGGCTTTATAATGGCTGATACAATGCAAATTCCCCGTGGACATTCTTTTTTTAGCCGTGTATTGAAACCTGACAAGCTAGAAGGGGGCGTTACGAAAGGGAAATCTTGGGATTTTTTCCTACTATCGAATGAACCTCGTCTTAATCAAGAAATATTTACAAATATCGAATAATTTGAGAAAATGTGTGGCAAAAATATCTTGGGACAGACTTTATGTATAATACGTTTATATATCCCAACAATATAATGATTTTCTCATGCGTTATTTAACTAGGGATATTAGGGGCCAGAGGTAAAATAATTTAATCTTTTCTATTTCAATTGGAAGAAATGCTATTTAAAAAAGCAACGTAAGAGAACTTATAAAAAGCATTACACGAAAGCATTAGTACTTCACCCCTATTTCCATATCATGTTTTGTTGTCGAAAATTAAAGTCGATGACGTCATTTCACCTTCTAAAAAAATGGGACGGAAGACCTCCTCGTTGCTCGCAACGAGATCGTGTCTAGTTATTATTCTTTTTCTTTTCTTCTGACTCCTTTTTTGCTTCAAAAGATTTTTAACCGATTTTGATGAAATTTTCAGAGATTTTTGCACGTTAGCGTCCCTTAAAGATGTTAAAGTTTCAAAGAGAACGTCACCTCCGTTTTGACGTGACGTCATTTTTAAAAATTAAAAAAAGTCATTTTGTCCCTGACTTTTCTAAAAAAACGCTTTAAGATAGAGGCTTGAAATTTTCAATGCTTATGATTTTGTCGATTTACCTCTGTAATAAGGCTCGAAATGAAAATCTGTCACTTACGGTTGAAACCGGAAGTAAAACAAATTTTTCGAAAAAATGAATTTTCAGATCAAATCAAAAATCAATATGTGTTTTGTAGAGCTTTTTCAGCTGAATCCAACACTGAAAGCCATTTTAAAATCGGACGATGCATTAGAGAGATATCGGGGTTTAAAAATTGATTTTTCCGGAAATTTTGATTCCGCGTCCTTGGTTTAAAAAATAGCGTAATCTTCAAACTAATATTAACTCGTACCAAAAATAATTGTTAATTCGTACTTGAACACATTCGGATTTTTTTTTGTTAAGTCGTTCTTAAAATCAGGAAGGTTTTTGTTAAGTCGTACTTAAAATCATTCGGATTTTGTTAAGTCGTACCAGGAATAATTCGAATTTTTTTCTTTTTATTTTAGTTTCTCTTGTTATTGGTTTAAGAGCTCTGCTTCTTACAGGAACTCCCAGCTTTACTTCCGACATTAACGGAAGACCACTCGTTGCTTTGCAACGAGCTTTGCTCTAGTTAAGTTTATTTCTGATACATGTAATTATATTTATCTGGGTCGGTTATGTTTGTTAGTTTGTTTTGATTATTAAAGCGGGGAATAAAGAAATGAGTAATTTCCAAGCACGTAGCATCGTTTTTGAAAGTGGGGGAGGGGGGAGGCAAACTCACCCAACAAATCTTGACAAGCAAAAAAAGAAAAAAAAATTGAATTTTCCAAAATTTTCAAAATTTCACTCATAATTTCATGATTTTCATACCATTTTTTTTACATGCTACCAAACTGGGGTGGGGGGGGGGGGGGGGCAACTCCATGATGATTCAATTTTTTAATGTAAATTTTATAAAAATAGTTGCTTCGAGAAAAAGTGGGGAGAGGACATCTTTATGTCATATAACATGTGAAACTGATTTCATTCCACCCACAAGCTTGAAATAATGAAATAATTTTAATGAAAACAATATAAATAGACGTCATAAATCCCATATCAAACGCCATATAACCACTTGATTCTGCGCGTCTTTTTAATGAATTTATAAACAGCGGCAAATTCTAAAATGTATTTTTAAAGGTAATGTTAGCTGCAAGTCTGTAGACCTTGTATGAAAAATTTCGGATGGTAGTCAATTTTTCCGGGATACAGACAGAGCGGTACATATATGCAGCTAAGGTAACTAAGAATGATCCCAATAAAATACTTTGTTGAGTAATGCAAGCTTTTAAGAAAGCAATACTTACATTTGTTTAAAATATAACACCCAAATACTTCGTCTTACATTCGCTATTTGTAGAACAAGCAGAACCAGTATCAGTCTGACCGGCCTCATCATATACATTGTTGGAATTTTATTGTCCTAGCATTGCAATGCTCTGCATGTACACAATTTCTTTTAAAATTTAAACACTTAAAGTGTTCATCTATATGGCTACACATAACGTACACACGTGATTCAAAATAACCCAGACGGAAAACGGTAAAGAATTCAGTCATTGAGTCTACGTTTTATAGAACTTGTAAGAAAACACAATGCGGGTCTGAATGTTTGTTGATATGTCAATCTATCAATATACAATTTGTTAATTATTTTCGATTGCTAAGGCTACAGCGTATTTGATGAACAATGAACAATATTTTTTCCATGCCACTTTTTTCCATGGAAGATAGCGAATACAAGTATAAAGCATTTATAAAATTTATTTAATTACCTCTTTAGAATTGTGTATGGAATAAATAATTTATAAGTTGCTGCTGAAGGTTGTTTGGTATTTTCGTTTGTAGATGCTTTGCAAGTAAAAAACCTGAAACGCAGGGCAAGTCATAATTAATATCCCTAATAACCGTAACTTAAAACTAGCGGCTTTGGATTCAAATATTATCGTATACGAATATTAAGTTCACTTTTTAAAATCATCTCCACGATGATAATTATATTATATCCATTGCAAATCAGTATTTTTTTTTTTTTTGCTTTAAAAGAATTGTTCTATCGGGAGCAATCCCGCGTTCGTTTAAATTGTCATGTCAGTAATACACATTGTGCTTTATATGACGGCCGTGTATACGTATTGTAGAAAAGTTGAGTTTAATTACCATGCATTGGAACCATTTTATTAACACATCTCCCAGTACTGAAACAATTCAAAATGTCTCTGTTACAGTAACACAGTGGGGCGTTAATCGTGTACGTCCAGCTCTACAAGCACATGCACTGTCGTCTAGGCGACGGCCTGAATACAGCGAGCGACTCTCCTATCGATCGGTTACCTGAGTCTCGTAATGCATCTAAATATAGACAGGGGCACAGTTATGAAACAAACAAGTTGCTGTCCTTTAAAAAAAGGACTACAATACGTGGACCATTTGCATGTGTTTCAAACAAAAACGGGAAAGCCTTAAGATTATCAGAGATCCACCCACTCTAGCCCCCTGCTTTTAACCACTAAATTTGTACGTTGGATTACGTATATGTATAGCCCTGACATTTTATCTCAGAATTTAAAGGGTTCATACTTCTAAAATAATTATGATCTATCTATTAATGTAGTCTGCATGTATAGTATCAGGCATTCGGCGAATTCTACTATTTGCGCACACATTACGATTCGCACTACTTTGTTAACAATGCAGTGACCGCTTTGTTTTAAATTGTTTAAATTGATTTCATATTTTGATGCATTTTTCTTGAGATTTAAACTTTTATACAATGACATAATTATTCAATCACACTTAAATGCTTAAAAAAATTTAATCGGGAAGTACTCTAGCCTCGCCTACTATAAAAGTAAAGTTAAGTTACATGTGTATACTGAAGCAACAAAACATTGCAAATTTATATGCTATTTGAGGAATGTTGTAGTTTCGGCATAATATTAACTTATTTCATAATACTGACAGTTCATATCACATGCCGATTATTTCTTTAAAAGGAATACTTTGTTTCTGTACTGACTACTGTTTACCGACAACTTTACAATTACTGCGCCTTTGAACTTATGTGTGCATATGGTATGGAATCCCGATCCCGATTCAGATAAACTTGTGCTAGCCTGGTTCCCTGAGCTGGAACCAGGGTAGCTCATGCGCAGGCTGAATTTTCCCCATAGCATCCTGTTTAACCTCGCTTATATATTTTCTGCGTGGACCTCAGGGTCCACGCAACAACAAAAATAAGGTCAAAGAGGTTTATCTATATGAAATGAAAATGTACATATGTATAAAAACATTTGGGAATTTTATGTGGAATTATTTTTGCGCGCTACATGTATCAGTTAGTGCATTACAAGAAGCCCTTTCATAACCTCATAAACGTGCGCACCCCCACAAAAATGGACCGAACTGACAACAATTGTTTCTGCAAATACTGACTATAAATTACGAAAACATTAAATTGAATACTATAGAAGGATTCAAAATTAATTTCTTTACAACTTTGCTTCAATAATGCATTAGAAATATTTATTCCTTTTTAAGTTATTGACAAGAAACTTTGGACGCCTCTAACTCCCTAATTATAAGGGCCAGCCCCTTTTTTGGTATACCGAATGAAAGGTCTGGGTAAGACCAAGAACTTTTAAAATACATGTTATAACAAATTTTTATCAGGTAGAAAACTAACACGGAAAATACGCGAATTTTTTTGATTTTTTTTCTTACCTTTGTTTCAACATCTATACCACCCCTTTTATTTGCATTTAGATAATAAATAAAATATATCTCGCACAAATTCAATGTATTAACTTCCAAACCAGCCCATCTTTGAGACTCTGCCAGTCATCGTTAAAGCTAACCCCCTGGACAAAAGAAGTCATTAAATTTTACTAAAAGGGGAATAACTCAAAACCGGATAGGGATTTTCCTCAACTAAAATATGCAACGACAACATCACGCGGCATATTATCAGTCCTGAAAATTTCAAAACAATCGGTGAACAAACGAGCGAGATATTAAGGATCAAAGTTGGCGTCTAGAAGAAAAAAAAATAATAAGAAATTTGAAAATTTTTCAGAATAATAGTAAGGTTTTCCGCTGAGAGCGGAAAACCTTAATAATACATGTATATGGCATTGCTTTTATGCAAGTATCTTGACATTTGTTGACTTGTGACCCCTGTAAAATTCTTTGGCCACAAAAATTGGAGATTACGTAGAGAAAGAAGCATGATTCAGCAAAGTTTTAATAGGCTATGACTGAATTACTAACAATAACATAAACAGGCCTTAGTAATAATGTTGCAATTGTTTGACACAATGTCTTGCTAATGTGTTGCTAAAATGACTTTATAAGATTGCATCTTCTTTTCAACATCTGTTTTCTGTCGTAGGTATTTCAATACTTGAGCTGAAAGCTCAAAGAGCTTTTCTGATAACATTTTGTCAGTCCTCCGTCTGGCTGTCCGTCAGTCTGTCCGTCCGTCTGTAAATTTTTACTTTTTCGACTTCTCCATACCCACTTGATCGATATGAACCAATCTTTGCACAAAGCATCCTTAGATGACCGAAATTCAAATTCACATAAGAGTCACACCCTCGTCCAAACGGAAATAATTAAGAATTTTCTAAAAATGATGGTATCTTTTAAAAAATCTTATTCTCAAAAACAAATGGCCAGAAAAACTGGACATCGTTTAGAAGCATCCTCAGGTAGGGATGATTTAAGTTTGTCTAAATCATGATCCCCAGGGGTAAGGTTGGACCACAATATGGGTCCAATTGTTACATAGCAAAATAGAAGGAGAATCTTTAAAAATCATTTTCTAAAATACAATTTGCCTAGGAAGGCTGTATATTTATTCAGTTCAAATAAGTGTAGAGTAGACTTTGTCAAAATCATAATCTTCAGGAGTAGGGTTGGGCCACATAGGGTGGCCTGGGGGTATCAATTTTACAAAGGAAAACATTTATATTATTCACAAAACCTCAAATGTTATTATATATGATTTTATTTATAAGCAAGCATTTTCACATATTGTTGATTCTTTGAAATTGTTTAGACTCTGGCCCCTAAACAACTCTTTGGCCTCACAAGGGATTTTAAAGTTTGATGTAGGTTTATAATCGATATATAAACAGTTGTTTAAGATCTTCTCGAGAACTGCAATGTGTGCCATGACTGTTAAATCATCCTGTTACATACTGGCTCAATGAATAACACAAGAATATGAATTTTTTGATACAGGATTTATTATAAAACATTGTTCAAATATTTTGTAAATGACTCCATAAAGCTAGCTTCGTTTTGTCTTTTGTTGCTCAGTTGAGCGATATGGGCCATGGGCCTCTTGTTGAAATCAAGAATAATGTAAGGAACATTTTACAGTTGGTTTTTTTTTCATTTCTATTAGTAATCTGTTTGGTTTTTTTTTTCAAAGTTAGATTTTTAGAATAAAAATTTATTTTTCTGTTAAGAATTTTAGGCTTGTTTCTTTTGCATTTGAAAAGATTAAATAACTTTGGGGTTATATAGCTTATTTTATCCCGAAACCTTTCAGAACATATATACCTGTTTAACACTCGATCAAAGTCATCTTAAAAAAAATGTTATTAATAATTTTCCCGAAAATTAAAAATGAAATGAATTAGTTTGTGTGTTTTTAAAAATAGCAGTAATCTTTATTTTTTTATACATAGCCCTGTAATGATTTTATTACTTTTGTGAAAAAAAATAGCCCCTGAAGAACAGATGTGTTTTACAATGCATGTACTAGTACAATGTTTCAAAGTGTAAAATTATTCAATATATTGAAATATTCTAATCATGCATATAACATCGTATTGATCTTCTACTAATGCAATAGAAAGAACACAAAGACTGTAAAAATTCTGTGGTTTTCAAGTAATGATGATACATATTTTCAATGCTATCGACAATAACTCGTTGAGTCCAATCTTTATCCGTATATCTAGTTTTTAAAACTACCAGTCAACACTGGTGATTTGGTTTCAATTTCGCAGTTTCGGAGATTCGTTAATTTTATATATGTATAAGAAATCTAAGTGTTGTATTACGCTATATGTCGAGTTTAATGGTTTAATGAGGATGCGGATTTTATGGAATGACCTAACAATCAATACTCGATAAAATTCAGTGTTAGATCTGATTTAAAAAAAAAAGTTTCGTTCGTGTTTTTCAAAACAAAACAATAAAGAGTGTGAATTTTTATTCGAAATAGATTATAGTAAATGACTATGTTGTTTGCATGACCTCAGCTTCTGAGTCCACGAGGTTTGTAGGGAGTAGTGTAATGACGTACACATGGTGTATTACCTTTGGCATCCAATGATCGACATACATGTGGGAAAAAATGTCCTATAAAATGGAATATATTTATCTTTTTCTTGAAAATTAACCCTAAAACTGTAAGCAAATTATATTACCCATTTAATATTTCTTAAAACCAATTTACACTGTTGGCGGCACCAACTATAGAATTTTATTAATATATGATATATATGAATATTGGACAAACTGCTAAAATCATGTTATTTTGTTTACGCATAAATTATTTAAAAAAAATGCATTTCAAATGTCGGTCTTCAATCAAAATAAATAAAAATAAATAAAATAAACTGTAAGAAAAGTATTAAGAAGCATATACTTTTATTTTTATTTTCATTGTTGGCAGCACCAACTCTAGAATTTTATCAATATATAATATATATTAATTTTGGACAAAATGCTAAAATCATGTTATTTTGTTTACGCATAAATTATTTATAAAAATGCATTCCAGATGTCGGTCTTCAATCGAAATAAATAAAAATAAATAAAATAAACTGTAAGATAAGTATTAAGAAGCATATACTTTTATTTTTGACTATTTGTATAGCAGGCGTTCAAAATAATATCTGGAATTTTTTTTTTTTTAAATACCCATTTATTGTTAATGTGTACAATTGATCATGAAATATCCACCATAATGAACTAATGTAATTCGAAAAAACAAACTTCTGCTTTTTATTCAATAATATTGGTTTTTTTAACTTTTGCTCCGTTTGATTATCATTTGAATCAAGTTCCTGATAATCTAGTCTCTCTGATGAAGCCCGTTGTATATATCATTTGCAAACTTCTTTCTCAATCTCTCAGGCAGATTAATATATATTAATCTTATCGGGTTGTCTAACGGCAGGTTCAGTATAAACTCTTCGGGAGGGGACAGGACACTCGTATCTTTTTTGGCTCTGTCTCCATCCTTCGAACCCCTGTCGTTTTCTGTATTGAAATTTTTCGTGTCATGAACGAAACCACGACTTGCAATGTTTGTAAATCCACCATTTATTTCCTTTTGACAGAAACAACCATTGAGATTTTCCGGACAAAAGCACTGTTGTACGATAATGCCCTCTTTCTGGGTTTCAAGATGTGCAGGGTTCCTAGAAAAGATTAAACAGATTATTACAATATATCATCTCATCAACTTATGTTGTTTCTAACGGGCAAAAAGAACGTTTTTTTAATTATGCATAAACAAAAATAAAATAACAATTATATTTAAGTCTTCATTTACCATTGCTATAAGTTATAATCTAAAATAGAGTATTGAAGACATCTTATATAAACGTTTGCATTATCAGCCATTTTGTTTTTGCAATTCTGAACAAGTACTTTATTTAATTTATGTAAAGAGTATAAAGGACCAACAATACAAAAGCAACGTTTTTTAAACACCTTCGTGATACGATTCTATTAATGTTAAATCAACAAAGAGCCAACAAACAAGATTTAAAACAATACCAAAATTAATGTTTATGTTGTATGCTAACCAAATGCTCATTTCTGCGATTGGAAAACATGAAAGAGGGATTTGATTTTCTAGAAATAACATGTCAAATATTTAACAGCCGAATTATTGTAAACCAACTGCTTTATTTCGCAATCTACCGAAGAAAAACTGATTGACGGGGAATAATCTTAGCAATTCAAATATCGATTATCTGAAATTATAATAACAAGGACATTTGGGGACCAAATTGCGCGACGATAGTTTCGCGAACCTGGCGAAAATTTCTCATTTATCAATATGACATTTATTTTCCTATGGTTTTGGTATATATATACATTCTGTGTGAGATTATCTAAACCAATGAACTGAGCCTTAGTTGTTTTCATATTATTTTATTAATTTTTCCGCTGATCAAAATATCCCACAATAAAACCTCTCTATTAATTATCATTATTTAATACATTTTGAATACCTCAATTCGAATTGACATCCTTATCGATTTTAGAAGTATCCCAATTTAAAACAATCGGATGTTCAGTATTTTACCTTTCATTCCCCTATGTACTTTGCTTCTATTTAATTAACGCGGCAAGGTTTTCATTTATGTCTCCTTCTCAAGTCTTTTAGGGGGACAGAGGTTGTGTAAGATTCTTTTTCTTTTAATTCGACTTCATAAGCTAGTGATTCTTGATTACCGACACAAATAAAGATATCTTGTTTTCATTCATTCAGGTGAACAGTGTCTGCTCTTCACTTCAAACGGTAAAATATTGAGACACTTACCTTAGACCAAAATCCAATGGGTTGTTTAATCCATCAACGATGAAGGATACGGAATTACCGTTGCCGTCAGAATCCAAGTCTGTTGGTCTACCATAGGCTGCAATGATGACGCAAATGGCAAGCAAGGCAGGTACCTTTGTCGAGGATCCGTAGTTGGCCATCTTCTCTCTGTAAATGACTAGTGTTGGAACATCCAATCCCAGCTCTTTAGATACCTGCTAGTTTGTGTGGGATAGGCGCCTGAAAACAAAACTCTTCTCTCAATACAGGGCACAGATGGTATATATGGCGTGTTTTGTTCGAAACACAACAAATAATCTTTTTTGGTGGTTTTACGAGAATAGAACATCAATGAAAGGATCTCGTTTTAGAGAATACTTCTTGAACCTTCCCAACGTTAACAGAAATGAAAAACAAATTTATGCAAATGACTAGCAACAATATTGAATTTAGGTTAATTGTGAATTATGTATTATACTAACACGCGTAAGGATTACCCGTTGTACGTTATATTTATAATTATTAATTCAGAGTTAACACTTCTTTCTACAATTATTCTTACTAAGGAAAATAATGGTTGTGTACGTTTTATTAAACTTCTCACAGTTACTATAATGTATATATTATAATAACATATAATAATATTCGATCTAAAACCCTTGTAAGTCATTATCAAATATCAAATATTCAGTCAAGACTGCATCTGTTATGATGCAGCACTTTAAAAATTTATTGAAATTAAATGTTTGAGAAATAATGAGTAATGTGAGTATCCTTGCAAAGTTCATGAAGATTTACATGTATTTGGTTAGAAATTATATCAGCAAGTTGTTAAACTGCACCTAACTTGTGTTTCATTTTTGCTTTTTAAGTTTTTGAAGGGATATCCCATCAAAATGACTAAATTATATTGAAAATGCGCCAATATAAAATACATGTATACTTATAAATTGTAGTGTATGGTTCAGTTGAAAAATAAATTAGCCAATCGCTGTTAATTAATCACCATCTTGCTTTGTTCATGTCATATATACAATATATATCCATTTGGAAAGGCCATTTATTTTCTCATTATATCAATCAGCTTTGTATTCTATATTTTTATAAAGCGGCGAACGATTCAATCTGTATTCTTAGTATATCATACAAAATGCTATTTTACTTATTTTGTTTTAAAAATAATATATAATACAAAACGCGTGTTCATGAAAAAATGACAATAACAAACGGTCAAACATCTCTGAAATCCATAAAACGAAATACAAATTCAAAGCAGAGCAACAGGGCCTCTACAAAGATAAAAGAAAAAGAGGTAGGATCAGGTGCCATGGGGGAGTGTCCATCCTCTGCTGACCGATCACACCCGCCGTGTGCTATTTGTCGTAATCGGGGAAAAAAACGGAAAAGTCCTTGGACAATTAGGTGATTATTTATGGTCTAACAATTAGTATGAAAAACGTCAGTTAGCTTGCAACCCAGTGGAAGATTGTATTTGCTGACAAGGTCGTTGTATCGACCATAGAACTTGCAAAAAGATGACTCTTCAAACGAGACTGTTGATAGTCCTGTTTTATCAATTTGTTTGTCAGTAGCTTGCTTCGCCTTAAAAACTGTTCATACGAAGAGCATGCCCCTGTGTATCGAATTAACTGAGAGACAAAAACACCATATGTAGGTGATAAAGGTGTATTGCTACATTAATAAGGAAAGTATACTATAGATAAATTGAAGTCATCGCGTTTATCATAAAGGTTTGTTGTAAGGTTACCATCAATGTCCATTTCCAGTAAAATACCCAAATATGAAACAGATGACGCAGACTCAGTGGTATCTTTTATTTCAAGTTCACTGGGATATATCGAATCGACGTATGTATGTAAATAACAATTGTTAATTGATGATACGTCGTCCATATAACTGGATGTTGAGTTTAAGGCCTCAGCAAGCGATTAATTTTTTTCACGTTTTTGAATAAATTCTGCTACTTAAGAATACAAAAATAGGTCTGCTAACAATGGGGCACAATTTGTTTTCCAAAAACGTTCATAACTGTTGGTTTTTAAAATTCCACTTTTTTATGTTGATCATGTCTGCAAATAGAAGCTGGATCGTATGGATTGAATTGCCTTCATTTCTTTGCAAATTTATGAACCAGTAAAACTTGTTGAAACGTATTTAAAACAAGAGGCCCATGGGCCACATCGCTCACCTGAACAGCAGTTCCTTGTAACATTACATTTCGTAGCATATGCTTTTTCTATTTTAAACATTGAACCCCTTTCTGGGGACCCAGTAATGGTCCGAGGTTTATGGTTGGCTTGAACAACATAAATAGTAACATAGGAATGAAAATATGTAGCACTGCGGTGGGACCGCACGTACACAACCTGAAAAACTGAACGTAGAAGAGTTCCACTTCAAGAGGAATAACTCTCAGACTGTACAGAACATTAAGAAAGATAACTCTTGGTTCCACTACATTAGAGTTTACACAATTTGAGGATCCTTGCATAGTAATCTCACAAACTGTAGCATTATAGTTCTCGAGAAGAACTTTTTAAAAACATTTTCAATATATCTTTCTATGTTAAACTTTGAACCCCTTTTGGGGCCACAGTATTAGTCCAGTGCTAAAGTTTTAATTATTTGGAATCTACATTATTTAAGGATACTTGCATAGTTATCTCACAAGCTGAAGCATTATAGTTCCCTAGAAAAAGATTTTTCAACATTTTCCCTCTATATTTCTATGCTAAACTTTGAACACCTCTTGGGGCCCCAGTATTAGATTGAGGTCACGGCTTTTATAATTTCGAATCTACACTATTTGAGGGTGCTTACGTAGTTATCTGACAAATTGATGCATTGTAGTTCTCGAAAAGAAGATTTTTAAACATTTTCCATATATACCGGTACTTCTACATTTAACTTTAAACCCATCTTGGGTCCCTAGTATTAGTCCAGGGGTCACTATTTTAAAACTGTCGAACTTTCATTATCCAAGGTTGTATGCATGATAGTAATCTCACAAATTGAAGCACTGTAGTTCTCGAGAAGAAGATTTTTTAACCTGTTACCTTTATATTTCTATAATAAACTTTGACCCCATCTTGGGGCCCCATTATTGGTCCGGGGGTCACGATTTTACGAATTAGGAATCTACATAAGCGAAGGATGCATGCATAGATATTCCACTAACTAAAACATTGTAGTTCTTGAGAAGAAAATTTTTAAACTTTTCCTTTGTTTTTTAAAATGTTTAAATTTTGAACCCCTCTTGGTGCCCATCAATTGTCCGGGAGTTACAATTTTTTGAATCTACATTATTTAAGGATGTACATGTATGCATAGTAATATCCCAAACAGTTGCACGATGGTTCTTGAGAAGATTTTAAAACATTTTCCTATATATGTTAAAATCTAAACCCCTCCTGGGGCCCCACTTTTGTTCGGGGGTCACGATTTTTACAATCTTCACTATATATACAACCTTTTGTGTATGTATTGGCATTTTTGGTGAAGTGGTTCTTGAGAAGAAAATTTTTAAACATCTTTCATATGTAGTTCTATGTTAAATTTTGATCCCCGCCTGGGGCCCCAGTTTTGGTCCGAGGGTCACGATTTTTACAATTTAGAATCTTCATTATACATACAAGCTTTTGTGTAAATATTGGCATTTCTGGTGCAGTGGTTCTTGAGAAGAAGATTTTTTAAACATTTTCCTATGTATTTCTATGTTAAACTTTGAACCCCGCCTGGGGCCCCAGTTTTGGTCCGAGGGTCACGATTTTTACAATTTAGAATCTTCACTATATATACAAGCTTTTGTGTATGTATTGGCATTTCTGGTGCAGTGGTTCTTGAGAAGAAGATTTTTTAAACATTTTCCTATGTATTTCTATGTTAAACTTTGAACCCCGCCTGGGGCCCAAGTTTTGGTCCGAGGGTCACAATTTTTACAATTTAGAATCTTCACTATATATACAAGCTTTTGTGTAAATATTGGCGTTTCTGGTGCAGTGGTTCTTGAGAAGAAGATTTTTTAAACATTTTCCTATGTATTTCTACGTTAAACTTTGAACCCCGCCTGGGGCCCTAGTTTTGGTCCTAGTGTCACGATTTTTACAATTTAGAATCTTCACTTTGTATGCAAGCTTTTGTGTAAATATTGGCATTCCTGGTGCAGTGGTTCTTGAGAAGAAAATTTTTAAACATTTTCCTATGTATTTCTATGTTAAACTTTGAACCCCGCCTGGGGCCCAAGTTTTGGTCCGAGGGTCACGATTTTAACAATTTAGAATCTTCACTATGTATACAAGCTTTTGTGTAAATATTGGCATTTCTGGTGCAGTGGTTCTTGAGAAGAAGATTTTTTAAACATTTTCCTATGTATTTCTATGTTAAACTTTGAACCCCGCCTGGGGCCCCAGTTTTGGTCCGAGGGTCACGATTTTTACAATTTAGAATCTTCACTATATATACAAGCTTTTGTGTAAATATTGGCATTTCTGGTGCAGTGGTTCTTGAGAAGAAGATTTTTAAAGACATGCACCCTATACTCACTGTTTCGCAATTATCTCCCTTTTGAAAAGGGCTGTGCCCTTTATTTTAACAATTTATAATCCCCTTTCCATAAGAATGCTTTGTACCAAATTTGGTTAAATTTGGCCCAGTGGTTTTTGAGAAGAAGTTGAAAATGTGAAAAGTTTACAAACGGACGGACAGACAGACGGACGGACGGACGGACGGACGGACGGACGGACGACGGACAACGGGTGATCAGAAAAGCTCACTTGAACCTTCGGTTCAGGTGAGCTAAAAACACTTTAAGATTATTTGCTCGTACGCATAAAGCATAATGGACGGACGGACGGACGGACGACGGACAACGGGTGATCAGAAAAGCTCACTTGAACCTTCGGTTCAGGTGAGCTAAAAACACTTTAAGATTATTTGCTCGTACGCATAAAGCATAACAAACAAAGTACATGGCTTGTAAAATAATAATAAAATACTAGACACGATCTCGTTGCGAGCAACGAAGATGTCTTCCGTCCGATTTTTAGAAGAGGAAATGACCTTGCCTTATATCTTCACCAGCGAAACATATCAGGAAATGCAGATGTGATCTAAAAGAGCGATGGATGAAGGATTATACACTCCGTTTGATCCCTAATTTGAAGGACCAGCCCCATTTTATTTCATATTAAATAAGAGGTCTTTTGACATAATTAGAGGTCTAATGACCTGTGATATAAAGAAACCGAAGAAAAAAAAGAGGGTCTTCCTTTGTAAATGGAAGACCCTAATAATAAGAAGAATAGAAGGGTCTTCCACTGAAGACGGAAGACCCTAATAATAAAAGACGGTTTTGTATAAATCTTAATTGAAGAATGTTTTTCAACTTGTACAAGATTCCCGGAGCTAAGGTGGGGTACCATAATCGGTAGGGGGTTGCATTTTTACCGATTATTATATAGAGAAAATATCTAAAAATCTTCTGCTCGAAATCAAATCGACCCAAAAACTTTAACTTGTTTGTAAGAAACTTTAGGTTATCTAAATTCAAGGTCGTTTAAATTATGATCTTCGGGGATGGATGAGATTACAATGAAGCCGGAGTTGAATTTTTACATAGAAAATGAATTTTATTTTCTCGAAAACTTAAATGTAATAATGTATGGATATGACATTACTTTTATGCAAGTATCTTGACATTTGTTGACGTGTGACCCCTGTAAAAATCTTTGGCCATACAATATTTGGAGATTACGTAGAGACAGAAGCATGATTCAGCAAAGTTTTAATAGGCTATGACTGAATTACTAACAATAACAAACAGGCCTCAGTAATAATGTTGCAATTGTTTAACACAATGTCTTGCTAATGTGTTGCTAAAATGACTTTACAAGATTGCATCTTCTTTTCAACATCTGTTTTCTGTCGTAGGTATTTCAACACCTGAGCTGGAAGCTCTAAAGAACTTTTCTGATCACATTTTTTCAGGCCTCCGTCTGGCTGTCCGTCAGTCTGTCCGTCCGTCTGTAAATTTTTACTTTTTCGATTTCTCCAGACCCACTTGATCGATATGAACCAATCTTTGCACAAAACATCCTTAGATGTCCGGAATTCAAATTCACATAAGAGTCACACCCTCGTCCAAACGGAACTAATTAAGAATTTTTTAAAAATGAAGGTATCTTTTAAAAAATCTTCTTCTCAAAAACCAAATGGCCAGAAAAGCTGTACCTCGTGTAGAAGCATCCTTAGGTAGCGATGATTTAAGTTTGTCTAAACATGATCCCCATGAGTAAGGTATGGCCACAATACGGGGTCAAGTTTTTACATAGGAATATAAAAGGAGAATCTTTAAAAATCATCTTCTAAAACAAAAAAAATTGCCTAGGAAGGCTGTATATTTAATCAGTTCAGATTAGTGTCGATTAGACTTTGTCAAAATCATTATCTTCAGGAGTAGGGTTGGGCACCATAGGGTTGACTGGGGGTTCCAATTTTACAAAGGAAAACATTTAACAAAACATCAAATGTTATTCTATATGAGTTTATTCATAAGCAAACATTTTCCGATATTGTTGATTCTCTTAAATTGGTTAAACTCTGGCCCCTAAACAACTCTTGGGCCTCACACGGGATTTTAAAGTTTGATGTAGGTTTATGATCGATATATAAAGATATGATTATGATCTTCTCGAGAACTGCAATGATCAATATGTGTTATGACTGTAAAATGATCCTGTTACAAAGGGGCTCAATGATAAACATAAGATTATGATTTTTTAAATACAGTATTTATTATACTACATTGTTCACATATTTTGTATAAGACTTCATAAAGCTGATTTGATTATGTTTATTGTTGCTCATGTGAACAATGTGGCCCATGGGCCACTTGTTGAAATCAAGTTTAATTTAAGGAACATTTTACAGTTGTTTTTTCACGTATACTAATAAACTGATTCAAAAGACATTTTGTTAGGAAAGAATAGCCCAAAACTGTTAGACTTATAAGGACACATTGTTGTGGGTTTTTTTCAAGTTTAGATTTTATTACTAGAATTAGAATTTATTTTTCTTTTAAGAATTTCGGTTTTGTTTCTTTTGTATTTAAAAACTTAAATAATTTTGGGATTATATAGCTTATTTTATCCCTAAAACTTTCAGAACATATATACCTGCGTGTCACTCGATCAACGTCATCTTAAAAAATATGAAATTAATAATTTTCTTCCCGAAAATTAAAAATGAAATGAATTAGTTTGTGTGTTTTTAAAAAATAGCAGTAATCTTTATTTTTAATACATAGCCCTGTAATGATTTTATTACTTTTGTGAAAAAAATACCCCCTGAAGAACATATGTGTTTTACAATGCATGTACAAGTACAATATTTCAAAGTGTAAAATTATTTAATTTATTGAAAATATTCTAATCATGCATATAACAACGTATTGATCTTCTACTAATGCAATAGAAAGAACACACAGATTGGGTAAAAATTCTGTGGTTTTCAAGTAATGATAATACATATTTTCAATGCTATCGACAATAACTCGTAGAGTCCAATCTTTATCCGTATATCTAGTTTTTAAAACTACCAGTCAACACGTGTGATTTGGTTTCAATTTCGCAGTTTCAGAGATTCGTTAATTTTATATATGTATACGAAATCTAAGTGTTGTATTACGCTATATGTCGAGTTTAATGGTTTAATGAGGATGCGGATTTCATGGAATGACTTAACAATCCATACTCGATAAAATTCAGTGTTAGATCTCATTTAAAAAAAGGTTTCGTTCGTGTTTTTCAAAACAAAACAATAAAGAGTGTGAATTTTTATTCGAAATAGATTATAGTAAATGACTATGTTGTTTGCTATGGAGGGTAATCGTGTTCAAAAATCCAGACATGTAAACTTGTAAATCCGAATATGTAATCGTGTTGATATGTGAGCCTGAGTATGAATATGTGTAATTCTGATCGTGTAACCTATAAAACTCGGGCATAAACACGTGTAAGATTTGACTCAGTTCCTTCGCATGATGCACATTTTGCAACTCTATTGTTTACATTAGTTAATTAAACCTTCAACTTTGCACACTTTTAATCCGTAGTTTCTGCATTTGTAACTTCAGGCTCGGCAATAGCACATCTGACATGATACAAATTGACAAATGTAAAGTCTACAAGTTTGTCGAATTTTGACATGACCTTATATGGCAACTGCCTTGCTGCGGGAAAAGGCATGCCGTAACCGCCGGAATGAACGAAAAATAAACATAATATTCAGCTAAACTGTTGTAATAAGCTTTTAATGAACGACACCTTTTCTATCGAAAACACCGGTATTATTTTTAGAAAAAAATTTGAGGTATGATTGAAGCTGAACCAAACAGGAAGAGGTTCATGTAGAAAAATTTAGAATGTAGAAAAATGCACAAATTTCCGTATAGATATAAATCTCATCGTATTATAAAAGGAAATGCCTAATATCTTATTTCTTTAAAAAAAAATTGACATGTAATTTAAACTGGAATATAAGTAAATGCGTACTCTTTTCTAGAAATGAGACGGATCAAGAAATTTCCTAAGGGGGTAAATATATTTTGAGTGGCATGGGGGTTCGAAGACCGCCGTGAGGTCCCATGTAACTCCATTGCTTCTGAATTCTAAGAATTTTGAGAGAGAATTTTTAACCGGGTTTCCGATTATTGAAATAGTAAAAATTGCAAGCGGGCGAGTGGCTGTCAAAAAGGTACCCTTATTGTACCGATAACTCCTCGAACATGTTTTCAAGATAGGAAGTTGTTCTTTTGCAGATCATTTAAACATATATATCAGAGGTCTGTTGCAACCACTATTGAAATAAAACCACTATTGAAATAAATTATTTCAATAGTGGTTGGGAATGTATTTCATTAGAAAAATCACCTTGCAACCACTATTGAAATAAAACCACTATTGAAATAAATTATTTCAATAGTGGTTGGGGACGTGTTTCATTAGAATAATCACTTTGCAACCACTATTGAAATACAACCACTATTGAAGTAATGATTCAATAGAGGTTAGGGATGTATTTCATGATAAGAACTATTTTACAGACACCATTAAAGTTCAACTACTATTAAATTTATTTTATTTAATTGTAGATGGGAATGAATTACTTATAAATATAACTATGTAATCACTATTATGTAATGCATTTGGAAAGAAAGAAGTGTTATTATATTTGCAAACTATTTTGAAATGCAAGAAATCTAACGAATAATATCAAATACACAATTATGGTACAATTTTCTCTGCTGTGTAGAAGTAAATAACCAATTCTCGCAGTTAAACATGCATATACATTTGTTTTTATTTAACAAACAATTCAAATACACAATTAAGGTACTAAAGACTTGCATATTTTATGGTAATAGTAATCAAGACTATGATATAAATGTACTTATTTTAGGATTTTCACTGTTGTGCAGAAATAACCAATCCTCGCAGATTAACATATGAAATTGTTTTCATATTTATCTTTACCTGTGTCTTTCTATAGATATATCATGATTTATGGAAATTGTAAAAAAAATTGTACTAGAAGAGAACGTTGTAAATTGCCAGAACTTCTATTCAAAACCCCTGCATATTAAAAAAATTTATAGCTTATATATCATTATAGATTTATGTAATAATGAATATCACTATTAAGATAAATAATTTCAACGATGGTTGGGGATGTACTTCATTAAGACCAATATTGAATGAAATATAAATTATTTCAATAATGGTTGGGTATGCGTTTCATTATAACCACTATTGAAATAAATTATTTCAATAGTGGTTAGGTATGCATTTCATTACAACCGCTATTGAAATAATTTATTTCAATTGTGGTTAAGGATGCGGTTCATTACAACCATTATTGAAATAAAATATTTTAATAGTGGTAGGATGTTATTCTAATGCCTATTATTCCGACTGTGCATAACACTTTAGGTTCCAGATGACAGGTGGTATGGGAAACATGACTATATAGAGGTAAATCAAAGAACATCATAATCAAATTGGAATTCATCATCTCATAAGACATACTTCTTTTCTTAAGAAACTCCCCTAGCAGAAAGGAAAGTGTTACAAACAGACATAATAATAGACATAAAACTAAAATGCATCATCAACCACTATTGAAATACTTTATTTCAATAGTGGTTGAAATGAAAGGTATCCCCAACCACTATTGAAATAAATTATTTCAATAGTGGTTGAAATGAACGCATCCTTAACCACTATTGAAATAAAATATTTCAATAGTGTTCGTAGTGAAGTAACCCCAAACCCCTATTGAAATAATATATATTAATTGTGATATTTATAATAATATTTATCAATATATAATTATTCAATATACAGGGGGTTTGAATAGAAGTTTTGTCAATTTACAAGATGTACACAATTGTGCAAATAATATACAATGTCATAGGACATATATTTGTAGAAAGAGAAATGTAAAGAAAAAAATGTAAATTTTCAAAGAAAACTTAATGAAGAAATTCATTCTAAGCTACAATTGAAAAAAATGTTTTAATTGTAGTTGTACTTCAACAGTGTCTGTAAATTGATTTTCAAAATGGAATACATCCCGGAATACTATTTAAATATTTTATTTTAGTAGTGGTTGTATTTCAATACTGGTTGTAAAGTAATTCTTCAGATGAAATACATTCCCAACCAGTATTGAAATAATTTATTTCAATAGTGGTTTTATGTCAATAGTGGTTGCAAAGTGATTTTTCTAATGAAATGCATTCCCAACCACTATTGAAATAATTTATTTCAATAGTGGTTTTATTTCAATAGTGGTTGCAGAGGTATGCAAATTGCTAGGATTTTGATTTCTGATAATTTATGAAAAAATATCAGCTGTTGAACTTAGTCATTTTTGGGCAAAAACATTGCATATAGAGTACCCCATTTTTACTCTTGTTATTTTTCTGAATTAGTTAGAATAAACGACCTGCAAGGATTTGGTAATTTTTCGCGGAAAAATTTATGTTACTTTACATGTATTTATACTTTTTGTTGTTGTGTAAGTGAAAGATAAATGATAACACAATCTTCAATAATAATATAAAACTAACGCGTATTTTTGTGCGCCGTAAATTGAAGTTTTACTATGGGAGGCACTGTAGCTCCCAGATCGTCCATCTGTATTTTTAGACAGGGAGCTACAGACCTGCAGCTAGTTCACAAGTGGTTGTAAAGCTGTATTATAATAGCTCTCCAGAAAATTTTATCAACCAACTTCACAAAGTGAGTCTGTATTGAAATGACATTCAGGACGTCGTACTTATATCCCGTAATAATTGCTTGAAATGATAAAAAAAAAATGTCAATTTTTACCTGCATGATACGTTTTTCCCCTATATATTGCCGACAATGCAAAGAAACATTTCTTAAAATAATATTGATACATATTTTAATTTCACGACAGTTAACCTTATATTTAGAATTTTTATTCATTTTTTAAGGGGGTGTCGCTTCTTATGTCTCATATTAATCACAATCTCAAAACCAATGTCTTTAAATAGTTTGTTTTTCTTATCGATAACTTTGCAACTCAGCTGGCCGACATCGTGTAATTTTTCGCGGGGGTGTGGGGGGAGGGAAGTCTTGTCACAACTTTGTGGTAGCGATAAGGATGCATTTGGAGATATTTTCTTAATTCAGCCGAGGCCTATACTTCAACAATTTGTTGCATGTACTCTAATAACAGTGGCGTCGGAAGCAAATTGAAAGGGGGTGGAACTAAACTAATCATAAAAAATATTGACAAGAATTCCCATATTCATGAAAATTCTAATCCGTGGGGGAGGTTATATCAATAACTCCAATTTTACCTGCCCCATTTTCCCCACAAAATCATGAAATTCCTAATCCGTGGTGGTGGTGGTGGTGGGGGGGGGGGGGTCTTTTAAGAAACAATTTTGTTTGTTGCGAGGAAAAAGTAGTGGGGAGGGTGAATCCTCCCTGTTGCTATGTTCCTAATGGTTAGGTCTAACTTGGCAAAAAAAGTGGGAAGGGGGGGGGGGGGCTAAGCCCCCCCCCCTCCCTGTTCCGACGCCTATGAATAAAAATGCGTATATATCTTTATACACGTGTATTCAAACAAAGTCATTAAATGTATTTTTTTTAGTTGTAAGAGGATATCTGAAGCCGATCGAATTCTTTACTCGCATCTTTTATACATTCTCTTGATAAAATGAACACCAATCTCATAATTTAATTTTCCGAAAAATAATACTCTATGAAATGTTGTTATCCAGAGAAAATATGATTATAGGCCTACCTGATATATATTTTTATACCCACACTTTCTAAAGAAAGTTCGGGTATATTGTTGTTACCCTGTTCCGTCCGTATGTCCGTCCGTCCGTCCGTCTGTCACGTTTTACTTTCTCAAACTGCTCTTACATCTTATAAACCAGCAAACTGAACTCTTGGAGTTTGATTTGGGGTATCATGTTGTTTTGTAAAAAAGTTTCAAAAATTCTCTGTTAGTCCTGGGGGTCAAATAATTGGTAAAAAATGACGTTTTTTCACAAAAAACCTTCTTCCTCGAACTCCTCCTACATTTTCAAAAGTAGACAAATCATCTTTTGGAATATGTTTTAGGGTATTCTATAGATGCGCAATAAGGTTTCGGAATTTTCAATTTTGTCCTGGGGGTCATTTAATAGCTAAAAAATGACGTTTTTTTACAAAAAAACTGGTTTAAAAAACGTCATTTTTTTTTAGCAGTAGCCAAATGATCTTCTAGAATATGATTGGGGGTGTCATATTGAGGCATGATCAGGTTCCAGAATTTTTTTTTTAATTAAGGGGATCAGAGGGCAACAAAAAATGACGTTTTTTGGCAAAAAAAATATGGTTCCCAGAACTCCTCTTACAACTTTTGGAGTAGCTACATCATCTCTTGGGATATAATTGGGGCTGTCCTATAGATTGTGCAATAAGGTTTTAAAAATTTAAATTTCATCCTGGGAGTCAAATAGTAGCAGAAAATTGACGTTTATCACTAAAAAATCAAACATTGATCCAAGAGCTCCTCTTATGATTTAATGGATAGACAATCATATCTTGGGATATGATAGGGACTGTTCTATAGATGTGCAGTAAGGTTTTCAAAATTTAAATTTCATCCAGGAAGTCAAAATGTAGCAGAAAATTGACGTTTATCACTTTAAAAAAAACATAGATCCTAGAACTCCTTTTATGATTTAATGGATAGACACATCATATCTTGGGATATGAAAGGAACTGTTCCATAGATGTGCATTACGGTTTTGAATTAAATTAAACCCTGAGGCCCATTACCTACCGGTACATACCTTTTGATGCCCTTTAAGGATCAAGAATATATATGGTTAAGGGGTGGGGATCTCAACCGTTTTCGAGATATTCGTGCACTTCCTGCTCAAGGGGGGTCATGACAACCCCCGGGGCCCATGACTTACATACCGTTTGATGCCCCTTGACACAAGGTACAAGAATATATATGGTTTAAGGGTGGGGATCTCAACTGTTTTGAAGATATTAAGGGACTTGCTGTTTGAGGGCGTCAGGACCACCCACAGGGCCCATGACCTACATAACATTTGATGCCCCTTGACATCAGAAACATGAATATATATGGTTTAGGGGTCATGATTATAACAGTTTCTGAGATATATGGTAATTTCAAATTCCTGGGGGCTGGGGATGACCCCAGGGGTCAGATCTAATAAACCCTATATATTGCCAGTAACAGCCAATATATGATTATGAAAACCCTATATTATTATCTTTGTCCGTTTTCAAGTTACCATTTACAATAGAGTCTATGATTCTTTCTACAAGGTTCAATGTTAGACCCCACACCCTTTTGACACCCCCCTCCCCCCCCCCCCCCGAAAAGTGGTTGTCTAACCCAAAATGAGAAAAATCAAACCAGGGTGCACAACTAGATTTGCAGGCCTATCATATCCTAGAGTTTTGTACAATTATGTTCAGCCATCTCTGAGAAACAAGTTCAGAGCGGGAAAGAAGAAAAAGAAGATGAAGAATATATACATGTATTAAGAACCGTACAAAAACAATAAGTCTCCAAACTTCATTCAGGAGACTTAATAATTAATAAAGATTAAATAGAGATAGGATCATCAAACATCAATAATTTAAAGATAATTGACAATTTCTGATTCTAAGGGGGTCAGGATGACCCCTTAGGGTCATGACTTACATGCCATAATGATCTGATGCGCCTGCATGACCTAAGGAGGAATAATATCTTTGGATTAAGGTGGGGATCTCAATGGTTTTTATGATATTTGATAATTTCAGGAAGAGCACTTGGGATCATGACCTACATACCATCTTAAATGCCTTGAACAAAGAAACAATAATATAATATGTACATGATATATGATTCAATTTAAGAACCCAGATATAGATCAATCATCTGTTTTGTAATACTTCCTATGTATATATACATGTACATGTATTAGTTTGTGTTTTGTTCTATACTATTCATGTTCATGACTGTAGTATGGCTTAGTCTTATTTTAAATTACATTAAAAAATTGTCAAATATATGACTTGGAACCCCCACTCCCAAACAAACTCAAATATAAACTGTTCTCTCCCCCCCCCCCCCCTTCCTTGTCGAATAATCTATTAAAATCAAAATATAATTTGGGTGTCTAAAAACTTTTATAAACTGGTAAAAAATGTTATTCTTAAAAAAATTACATTACACCTTGCATAATTGACAAATGATCTATAGAGAAGATCAGAGGTCATATTTCTACCTTGGGATCAATAAGTAGTATTCATTGACAAGTTAAAATTAATTAATAACAATAAATGATTCAAATTATAAATGTTTATACTCCACATTCATCCCCCCCCCAATCTAACCTGCTTATAAAGATTCAGTCTTCTTAATACATTCTTACATGTGTACAGTAGCAAATTTTAAATCATTTCTTGATTGCTTTTTCTCTCGTGATTCACATTAACATTTTGGAAATTGCTTAATTCAATTTTTAAGATTTATAAACAAAATGTTATATGCATCACTGCCATGTGTATTCACCTATTTGGGGCAATTGTAAAGTCTCCTAAACAAAGCAGTGACATCATTAGGCTAGGAATTACCCACATGGATCAAACACTACTGTATAACATATGAATAAGATAAAATACATTATTATTTCTAGTTCTAAAATGTCAGGGTGTCTCCAAGGGGGCATAATCTTACAATACAATTTTACGCGCAATGACACAAAGAGCAAAAATAAATTAAACGGTTTAGGGATGAGGATCTCAGATCTCAGAAGTTAACAAAATATACAGTGTATCATATCATTTCCTATTTCATAAAGGCGGGGGGGGGGGGGGGGGGGTTAAAGACAACACCTGGGGGTCATTAATGTACTTTACACCAGTTGATGCATCATAATGACTTTAGAAGATATTTTGTATTTTCCTGTTTCGTGGGGTCAGAACAGTCCCATAAGGTCATGACCTACATTGTATTTGATGCATTATAATACATTAAGAAAGAAATACTCCTTCCTTCCTATTATTACTCATATAAAAAATATAAGTGTCTACACTTACTTACATATGAAATACACAAATTTAATAAGAAATTGTTTATACAGGGTCAATATGGGGTCAACTCAACAGTGCATGCAGTCTGACAAATGAAAAAAATAACTTTTGCAACTAAAATGACAGAAACTTTACAAATGCGATAGGATAGGTAACGATGATAAGCTTATTTAAATATTAAAAGATGATGATACAGTATGCTGTCAAAGGGAGATTACATTTAGAAAGTGAAAGTAGAACTTATATACATGTGTATGTATGCTGGCAGGAATCCCATGCTGGCATCTTATTATATTGTGCTACTGCTACTACATGTATTATGCTTACCTAAATTGGTCAACATCATAATGATAATCCAATTAAAACACAATAATGAATTCCTTTAGCTGATCTTAACTACCGTAATCCTTTTCTGCATACGGAAAACACAGACATGTATGTATGGGTGTTGCTAAAACGCGGAACGGAAAACGGAACGGAATGGAAAATATCATCACGTTTATCCCTTAAAAAGGGTATAGACTGGCCAGAAACGATTTACTTTGTATCTTTTATTTATATCTAATGAATGATTATCAACATGTTGCTATCTTATTAATATTCATATGAATGTCTATCAATTATAGCATTGTATTCATTCGGCTTTAGTTGAGTACGAAACGGAAAAATCAAATGTATACGAATTGTGAAACATTAACATGATTAAACGAGCAAATTAGCTATAACTTTTTACTTATTTCTCTTATATGGTATTGCTGGCATATTAGCGTAACGTACGCAGTTAGTGAAAGCGTTTTATGCGTGTTTTGAGTATTTTTATATTATTTTCAAATATGATGTACATGTATATACTTACATCAAAATTGAATTTTCGGTGTTCTAGACGATCTTTTATCATACAGACGATACAGTATCATTGAGATGGAAGAAAAAAACTGTAGGACTGACGACATTAAAAAATTAAAATACAGTAAACATTAAAATACCCGGTAATTTGTGAAACTAGTAATTTGTGAAACTAGTATTTTTAGCAATGCAATTTTGTTTACGTTTGCATTACAAAGCATGCAGTTGTTTATTCCAGCAGCTATATACATATGATCCGAATAGAGAGCTCTAGACGTTGCCTGGTTTGATTTTCCGATTATATATTGGGACTATAGTCTGTCGATCCCAAAATATTCATGCAGCACATTTGGACGATTTACAATGGAAAATGTTGACATCTTTTCTCCATTTGGAAGTCACTCAGAAGACCTTGCACAATTTTTCAACACCATCATCCGGGTCTGTTAAAATGCAAAACCCCGTAGACTTCTTTATTTTTAGCCGTGTATTTATACCAGCTGATAAGCTAGAGAGGACGTTTTAAAGAAAGAATAATGAGAATGTTTAATGCTTCTAAAAGAGAACCGCTTGAACCCTGAGGTATATATAAATATACAGCAAAAAGTGAATCGAGGATATTTTGGGACAGAATATAGTGGTCAATACATGTACTGTTAATTTTGAGGAAATAAATATTCTTGAATAAATAATCTAATATTGCTAATCTTTCAAAAAAATTAAAAAGGTACATGAAGTATATCGTTTTAGCATACTTAACAAATCTATGAGGTAAATAACATTAGATAAGATTTTCCGTTTTCCTTCCGTTCCGTTTTCCGTTCCGCGTTTTAGCAACACCCATGTATGTATACACGTGAACCCATCTAATCGAAGAGCTGGGTAAAACTAGTACCCGCTAATGAGACATGCAAACCTGTGTTGTGTACGTAACTTCAGACAAAGATCAGTCATTTGTAACATGCATGTATTTTTATGACCTATTCTTCAAATCCACTTGCACTATTTTATTAGGTAAATAACAGCTTTAAGGTGGTGCAGGACACCTGCATATTGTGATGTACATGTATACTTCCTATTGAGATAAACAATAAAGTATGTTGACTATTGATTAAATATTTACCCCCCAAATAATGTTACCTAACATTGAAGCGCAATGGGTTAGAGCGTTTACATGTCTGTAAGAGCATTGGGGTCCAAGGTGTATTTTTGGTAATTTACAAATTTTCATGGGGAGGGGGGGGGTCTGGACCCCTCACTCCCACCCCTTCTCTAAATCTGTGCACACGATGATGTTCATGTAGGCACACAGAAGCAAATCTAAAACCGGCAACCGCCACGGGGAGGGGGCATAATTTAATTTTTAATTTTGTTTGTAATAATTATATAGACCATTATACTTCCTATGACATAAAATGTTAAGATTATTGATTAACTGAAAATTCACTGCAAACAGTTCTACCCCAAATTGCACATAAAGTGCTGCTCATGTCACGATGTATATTATCATATGGGCAGGGATCTCATCCTTCAGTTATGAAAATTATAATTTTTAAATGTATTACCGGAGTTTGCATGTAGCCTTCATTTTTAATTAAACTGGTATAAAACAGTGTTATTTAGGGGCAAACACATGGTGCGGGTATTACTGTCTAATGACAGCATCTAGTTTCATTTATTCCGTCCCTATTCCAGCGATTACGGCATGCCTTTACCTGCTGCTAGCCTTTTTCTATCAGTGACGTCACTGTTTCCATATAAGGTCATGTTAAAATTCGACAAACTTGTAGACTTTACATTTGTCAATTTGTATCATGTCAGATGTGCTATTGCCGAGCCTGAAGTAACAAATGCAGAAACTACGGATTGAAAGTGTACAAAGTTGAAGGTTTAAATAACTAATGTAAACTATAAGGTCGCAACATGTGCATCATGCGAAGGAACTGAGTCAAATCTTACACGTAATTATGCTCGAGTTTTATATGTTACACGATCAGAATTACACATATTCATACTCAGGCTCACACATCAACACGATTGCATATTCGGATTTACAAGTTTACACGTCTGGAATTTTGAACACGATTACCCTCCATAGTTTGCATGACCTCAGTTTCTGAGTCCACGAGGTTTGTAGGGAGTAGTGTAATGACGTACACATGGTGTATTACCTTTAACGTCCAATGATCGACGTAAATGTGGGAAAATATGTCCTATAAAATGGAATATATTAGCTTTTTCTTGAAAAATAACTCTAAAACTGTAAGCAAATTATATTACCCATTTAATATTTCTTAAAACCAATTTACACTGTTGGCAGCACCAACTTTAGAATTTTATTAATATATCAGTTGAATTTTGGACAAAATGCTAAAATCATGTCATTTTGTTTACGCTTAAATTAATTATAAAGATGCATTTCAAATGTCGGTCTACAATCGAAATAAATAAAATTAAATAAAATAAACTGTAAGAAAAGTATTAAGAAGCGTATACTTTTATTTTTGACTATTTGTATAGCAGGCGTTCAAAATAATATCTGGAATTTTTTTTTTGATTTTTAAAAACTATACCTATATGTGTACAATTTATCATGAAATATCCACCATAATGAACAAATGTAATTCGAAAAAAAACATACTTCTGCTTTTATTCAATAATATTGTTTTTTTTTTTTTTAGATTTTGCTCCGTTTGATTATCATTTGAATCAAGTTTCTGATAATCTAGACTCTCTGATGATACCTGTTGTATTCATTATTCGCAAACTTCTCTCTTTCTCCCTCAGGCAGATTGTTATAGATTATTCTTAGCACGTTGTCTAACGGCAGGCTGAGTATAAACCGTTCGGCGGGGAACAGGACACTCGTATCTTTTTTGGCTCTGTCTCCATCCTTTGAACCCCTGTCGTTTTCTGTATTGAAATCATTCGTGTCATGAAGGAAACCACGACTTGCAATGTTTGTAAATCCACCATTTATTTCCTTTTGACAGAGACAACCATTGAGATTTTCCGGGCAGAAACACTGTTGTACGATAATGCCCTCTTTCTGGGTTTCAAGATGTGCAGGGTTCCTAGAAAAGATTAAACAGATTATTACAATATATCATCTCATCAACTTTTGTTGTTTCCAAAGGGCAAAACGAACGGTTTTTTTTTTTTTGATTATGCAAAAACAAAAATAAAATCAAAATTATATTTTTGTCTACATTTACCATCGCTATAAGTTATGATCTAAAATAGAGTATTGAAGACATCTTATATAAACGTTTGCATTATCAGACATATTGTTTTTGCAATTCTGAACAAGAGCTTTATTTAATTTATGTAAAAGATTATAAAGGACCAATAATACAAAGCAAAATTTTTTAAACACTTTCGTGATACGATTCTATTAATGTTAAAACAACTAAAGCATATCATTACTCAACGAAGAGCCAACAAACAGGATTTATAATATTACTAAAATTAATGTTTATGTGGTATGTTAACCAAATGCTCATTTTTGCGATTGTAAAACATGATAGGGAGGGTTCGATTTTCTAGTAATGGCATGTCAAATATTTTACAGCCGAATTATTGTAAACCAACTACTTAATTTCGCAATCTATCGAAGAAAAATTGATTGACGGGGATTAATCTTAGCAATTCAAATATCAATTATATGAAAAATATAATACCAAAGACATTTGGGGACTAGTTCGCGACGAGAATTTCGCAAACCTCGCAAAAATTTATCGTACTCGAATTAAAGCTGGTTACCAGTATTGGGACTAAACTTCACATTTAAGATATAAATAAAGAATACGGATTACTATTTAGTATGATATTAATTTTCTTATCGGTTTGGTCTTTTTTGCACTTAAATCATATCACTCTGTGTGAGATTATCTAAACCAATGAACTGAGCCTTAGTTGTTTTCATAATATTTTATTAAATTTTCAGCTGATCAAAATATAGCAAAAAACCTCTTTATTTACTATCATTATTTAATACATTTTAAATACCTCAATTAGAACTGACAACCTTATCGACTTTAGAAGTATCACAATTTAAAACATTCTGATGTTCAGTATTTTACCTTTCATTCCCCTATGTACTTTGCTTCTATTTAATTTACGATGCAAGATTTACATTTACGTCTTCTTCTCAAGTCTGTTTGGGGGACAGAGGTTTTGTAAGATTCTTTTTTTTTAATTCGACTGCATAAGATTGTGATTCTTGATTACCGACAAAAAATAAAGATATCGTTTTCATTTACTCAGTTGAACAATGTCTTCTCTTTACTTCAAACGGTAAAATATTGAGACACTTACCTTAGACCAAAATCCAATGGGTTGTTTAATCCGCCAACGATGAAGGATACGGAATTACCGTTGCCGTCAGAATCCAAGTCTGTTGGTCTACCATAGGCTGTAATGATGACGCAAATGGCAAGCAATGCAGGTACCTTTGTGAAGGATCCGTGGTTGGCCATATTCTCTCTGTAAATGACTAGTGTTGGAACATCCAATCCCAGCTCTTTAAATACCTGCTAGTTTGTGTGGGATAGGCGCCTGAAAACAAAAATCTTCTCTCAATACAGGGCACAGGTGGTATATATGGCGTGTTTTGTTCGAAACACAACAAATAATCTTTTTTGGTGGTTTTACGAGAATAGAACATAAATGAAAGGATCTCGTTTTAGAGAATACTTCTTGAACCTTCTCAACGTTAACAGAAATGAAAAACAAATTTATGCAAATGACAAGCAACAATATTGAATTTAGGTTAATTGTGAATTAGATATTATATTAAAACGCATAAGGATTACCCGTTCTACGTTATATTTATAATTATCAATTCAGAGTTAACACTTCTTTCTACAATTATCCTTACTAATGAAAGTAATGGTTGTGTACGTTTTATTAAACTTCTCACAGTTACTATAATGTATATATTATAATAACATCAAATGATATTGGATCTAAAACCAATGTAAGTCATTATAAAATATCAAATATTCAGTCAAGACTGCATCTGTTATGATGCAGCACTTAAAAAATTTATTGAAGTTAATTGTGTGAGAAATAATGAGTAATGTGAGTATCCTTGCAAAGTTCATGAAGATTAGCATGTATTTGGTTAGAAATTCTATCAGCAAGTTGTTAAACTGCACCTATTTTGTGTTTCATTTTTGCTTTTTAAGTCTTTGAAGGGATATCCCATCAAATTGACTAAATTATATTGAAAATGCGCAAATATAAAATACATGTATACTCATGAATTGTAGTGTATGGTTCAGTTGAAAAATAGATTAGCCATTCGCTGTTAATTTATCGCCATCTTGCTTAGTACATGTCATATATACAATATATATCCATTTGAAATGGCCATTTATTTTCTCATTATATCAATCATGTTTGCATTCTATATTTTTTTTAAAGCGGAGAAGGATTCAATCTGTATGCTTAGTATATCGTACAAAATGCTATTTTACTTATTTTGTTTTAAAAATAATATAGGATACAAAACGCGTGTTCATAAAAATGACAATAACAAACGGTCAAACATCTCTAAAATCCATAAAACGAAATACAAATTCAAACCAGAGCAACAGGGCCTCTACAAAGATAGAGGTAGAATCAGGTGCCACGGGGGAGTGTCCATCTTCTGCTGACCGGTCACACCTACCGTGTGTTATTTGTCGTAATCGGGGAAAAACGAAAAAGTCCATAGACAATACGGTGATTAATTATTGTCTAACAATTAGTATGAAAAACGTCAGTTAGCATGCGACCCCGTGGAATATTGTATTTGCTGACAAGGTCGTTGAATTGACTATAGAACTTACGGAAAGATGACTCCTCTGTTGATAGTCCTGTTTTATCAATTTGTTTGTCAGTAGCTTGCTTCGCCTTAGAAATGTTCATACGAAGAGCATGCCCCTTTTTATCGAATTAACTGAGAGACAAAAACACCATAAGTAGGTGATAAAGGTATATTGCTACATTAGTAAGGAAAGTTGACAATAGATAAATTGAAGTCATCGCGTGTATCATAAAGTTTTGTTGTTGGGTTACCATCAATGTCTATTTCCAGTAAAATAACCACATCTTCAACAGATGACGCAGACTCAGTGGCATCTTTTATTTCAAGTATACATATCTGGGATATATCGAGTCGACGTTACTATGGAAATAACAATTGTTAATTGATAATATGTCGTCGATAAATCTGAATGTTGAGTAGAAGCCACAGCAAGTTTTTTTTTTCACGTACAAGTTTTTGAATAAATTCTGCTTCATAAGAATAGAAAAAATAGGTCTGCTAACAATGGGGCACAATTGGTATCCATGGGATTGCCAACAGATTGTTGGAAGATGTTGTCTATCAGAAAATCTTCTCCGCCAAAATGTGAGTCAGTCGAAAGCCGTTCATAACTGTTGGTGTTTTAAATTCCACTTTTTTATGGTTATCATGTCTGAGAATAGAAGCTGGATTGATGGATTGAATTACCTTTATTTCTTTGCAAATTTATGAACCAGTAAAACTTGTTGAAACGTATTAAAAAAAAACACTTTAAGATTATTTGCTCGTACGCATAAAGCATAACAAACAAAGTACATGACTAGTAAAATAATAATAAAATACTAGACACGATCTCGTTGCGAGCAAGGAGGAGGTGTTCCGTCCGATTTTTAGAAGAGGAAATGACCTTGCCTTTTATCTTCACCAACAAAACATATCAGGAAATATAGATGTGATCTAAAAGAGCGATGGATGAAGGATTATACCCGTTTGATCCCTAATTTGAAGGACCAGCCCAATTTTATTTCATATTAAATAGGAGGTCTTTTGACCTAATAACAGGTCTAATGACCTGTAATAAAAATAAACCGAAGAAAAAAGAGGGTTTTTCTTTGTAAACGGAAGACCCTAATAACAATAAGAATAGACGGGTCTTCCACTGAAGACGGAAGACTCTAATATTAAAAGACTGTTTTTGTATAAATCTTAATTGAAGAGTGTTTTTCAACTTGTACTCCTCAATTGTTTGAACTATATGCTAATTTTGGTAAATATAAGCGTGCATATAAATCGGAAATATCCATCTGTGCTTAAATATAATGAAAAAAAAACAATTTGTTGATATTTTCTACATAAAAACGGCACTGTAAATAAGTCTATTCTCTTTAGCTTAAGTGCACTTCTTTGTTGGTATTTTTTAAAAATCTTTTTTTCGAACACCAATCAGCCAGAAAGCTGTAAATCGCGTGGAAGCACCTTTGGTAGTGTAAATTCACGTTTGTTTAAATCAAGATTCCTGGAGCTAAGGTGGGGGTTACATTTTTACCGATTATTATATAGAGAAAATATTTTCAAAATGTTCTGCTCGAAATCAAATCGACCCAAAAACTTTAACTTGTTTGTAAGAAACTTTAGGTTATCTAAATTCAAGGTCGTTTAAATTATAATCTTCGGGGATGGATGAGGTTACAATGAAGCCGGAGTTGAATTCTTACCTAGAAAATGAATTTTATTTTCTCGAAAACTTAAATGTAATAATATATGGATATGACATTACTTTTATGCCAGTATCTTGACATTTGTTGGCTTGTGATCCCTGTAAAAATCTTTGGCCACACAATATTTGGAGATTACGTAGAGACAGAAGCATGATTCAGCAAAGTTTTAATAGGCTATGACTGAATTACTAACAATAACATAAACAGGCCTCAGTAATAATGTTGCAATTGTTTGACACAATGTCTTGCTTATGTGTTGCTAAAATGACTTTCTAAGATTGCATCTTTTCAACATCTGTTTTCTGACGAAGGTATTTCAACACCTGAGCTGAAAGCTCAAAAGAGCTTTTCTGATCACACTTTTTCGATTTCTCCAGACCCACTTGATCGATATGAACCAATCTTTGCACAAAGCATCCTTAGATGATCGGAATTTAAATTCACTGAAGGGCCACACCCTCTTCCGAGCGAAAATAATTAATAATGTTTCAATAATGTTGGTATCTTTTGAAATATCTTTTTCTCAAAAACCAAATGGCCAGAAAAACTGTACATCGTTTAGAAGCATCCTCAGGTAGGGATGATTTAAGTTTGTTCAAATTATGATACCCAGGGGTAAGGTTGGACCACAATATGGGTCCAATTGTTACATAGGAATATAGAAGGAGAGTCTTTAGAAATCATCTTCTAAAATACAATTTGCCTAGGAAGGCTGTATATTTATTCAGTTCAAATAAGTGTCGAGTAGACTTTGTCAAAATCATTATCTTCAGGAGAAGTGTTTGGCCATATACGGTCGGCTGGAGGTATCAATTTTACAAAGGAAAACTTTTAGATTATTCACAACACCTCAACTGTTATTATATATGATTTTATTTATAAGCAAGCATTTTCACATATTGTTGATTCTTTTAAATTGTTTAGACTCTGGCCCCTAAACAACTCTTTGGCCTCACAAGGGATTTTAAAGTTTGATGTAGGTTTATAATCGATATATAAACAGTTGTTTAAGATCTTCTCTAGAACTGCAATATGTGCTATGACTGTTAAATCATCCTGTTACATAGTGGTTCAATGAATGACATAAGAATATGGATTTTTTGATACAGGATTTATTATACTACATTGTTCAATTATTTTGTAAATGACTCCATAAAGCTAGTTTCATTTTGTCTATTGTTGATCAGCTGAGCGATATGGCCCATGGGCCTCTTGTTGAAATCGAGTTTAATGTAAGGAATATTTTTCAGGTTTTTTTTACTTTTATTTCTATTAGTAATCTGATTTAATAGACATTTTGTTAGGAAAGAATAGCAAAAACTATTAGTCTATAAAAATCAAAACAAAATTTTCCAGATATTATCTTGAAAGCCTGCTATACAAATAGTCAAAATTAAAGTATATGCTTCTTAATACCTTTCTTACAGTTTTTTTATTTATTTTTGTAGATAGATAGATAGATAGATAGATAGATAGATAGATAGATAGATAGATAGATAGATAGATAGATAGATAGATAACAATATCGACGCATAGCTAAACTTATGTGTGTTAGCATTTTATATTGAACTTTATAGTTTTATTTGTTACAATTTTTTTTAATTTTCTCACAATTATATTAAAATGTGTGATAAATCTCTCTATGTACTAGAATGTAGTACATTACTACAGCGTGATGTGTACACAAAACTGTTTATGTTGTTTGCATGACCTCAGCTTCTGAGTTCATGAAGTTTGTAGGAAGAAGTGTACTAACGTACACATGGTGTATTACCGTTGGCATCCAATATTAATAAAATGGAACTATATGTGAGACATGCATTATGTCAAATAAAAAGTTGGGTTATTTTTTTGTTTTTTTCTACCAAAACAACTCTAAAACTGTAAAAAAAAAATATTATTCATTTATCTTTTTTGAAACCAACTTACAATGTTGGAAGCATCAACTCTAGAATTGTATAATAATAATAAATGTAACAGTTGAATTTTGAATAAAATGACAAAATCATTTTTTTACGCATGAATTATTAATAAAAATGCATTTCAAATGTCGGTCTTCAATCGAAATAAAAAATAAATAAAATAAACTGTACGAAAAGTATTAAGAAGCATATACTTTCATTTTTGACAATTTGTATAGCAGGCGTTCAAAATAATATCTGGAAAAAAAATGATTTTTAAAAAATATACGTATATATTTTGAATGTTGTGTACAATTGATCATGAAATATCAACCATAATAAACAAATATAATTCGAAAAAACAAACTTCTGCTTTTTATTCAATGATATTGGTTGCTTTTTTTAAAGATTTTGGTCCGTTTGATTATTATTAGAATCAAATTCCTGATAATCTAGTCTCTCTGATGAAGCCTGTTGTTTACAATACTCTTAAACTTCTTTCTTAATCCATCAGGCAGATTGTCTATGATTATTTGTACAATGCTGTCTGGTGGCAGGCTGTCCATAAACTGTTGGGCGGGGGACAGGACACTCGTATCTTTTTTGGCTCTGTCTCCATCCTTCGAACCCCTGTCGTTTTCTGCATTGAAATTTTTCGTGTCATGAACGAAACCACGACTTGCAATGTTTGTAAATCCACCTTTTATTTCCTTTTGACAGAGACAACCATTGAGATTTTCCGGACAGAAGCACTTTTGTACGATAATGCCCTCTTTTTGGGTTTCAAGATGCGCAGGGTTGCTAGAAAAGATAAAAGAGATTATTACAATATATATCATCTCATCAACGTTTGTTGTTTCTAAAGGGCACAACGAACGGTTTTTTGAATTATGCAAAACAAAAATAAAATCAGAATTATATTGTGCGCTAACAAAATGCTCATTTTTGCGATTGGAAAACATGATAGGGGGTTCGATTTTCTAGAAATTGCATGTCAAATATTTAACAGCCTAATTTTTTTAAACCAACTACTTAATTTCGCAATCTACCGAAGAAAAACTGATTGACGGGGATTTATCTTAGCAATTCAAATATGGATTATCATACCAAAGACATTTGGGGACTAGTTTGCGACGACGGAACCGAAAATTTCTCGCACGCGAACTAAAGCTGGTTAACAGTATTGGGACTAAACTTCACATTTGAGATATAAATAAAGAAGCCGGATCACTTATTAATATGATATTTATTTTCCTATGGTTTTGGTCTTTTTTGCACTTAAATCATGTATATACATTCTGTGTGAGATTATCTAAACCAACGAACTGAGCCTTAGTTGTTTTCATAATATTTTATAAATTTTTCAACTGATCAAAATATCGCAAAAAACCTCTCTATTTACTATCATTATTTAATACATTTTAAATACCTCAATTAAAATTGACAACCTTATCGACTTTAGAAGTATCACAATTTAAAACATTCTGATGTTCAGTATTTTACCTTTCATTCCCCTATGTACTTTGCTTCTATTTAATTTACACTGCAATGTTTACATTTACGTCTTCTTCTCAAGTCTGTTTGGGGGACAGAGGTTTTGTAAGATTCTTTTTTTTTAATTCGACTGCATAAGATTGTGATTCTTGATTACCGACAAAAAATAAAGATATCGTTTTCATTCACTCAGGTGAACAGTGTCTTCTCTTTACTTCAAACGGTAAAATATTGAGACACTTACCTTACACCAAAATCCAATGGGTTGTTTAATCCGCCAACGATGAAGGATACGGAATTACCGTTGCCGTCAGAATCCAAGTCTCTTGGTCTACCATAGGCTGTAATGATGACGCAAATGGCAAGCAATGCAGGTACCTTTGTGAAGGATCCGTAGTTTGCCATCTTCTCTCTGTAAATGACTAGTGTTGGAACATCCAATCCCAGCTCTTTAAATACCTGCTAGTTTGTGTGGGATAGGCGCCTGAAAACAAAAATCTTCTATCAATACAGGGCACAGGTGGTATATATGGCGTGTTTTGTTCGAAACACAACAACTAATCTTTTTTGGTGGTTTTACGAGAATAGAACATAAATGAAAGGATCTCGTTTTAGAGAATACTTCTTGAACCTTCTCAACGTTAACAGAATGAAAAACAAATTTATGCAAATGACAAGCAACAATATTGAATTTAGGTTAATTGTGAATTAGATATTATACTAAAACGCATAAGGATTACCCGTTCTACGTTATATTTATAATTATTAATTCAGAGTTAACACTTCTTTCTACAATTATCCTTACTAATGAAAGTAATGGTTGTGTACGTTTTATTAAACTTCTCACAGTTACTATAATGTATATATCATAATAACATATAACGATATTGGATCTAAAACCTATGTAAGTCATTATCAAATATCAAATATTCAGTCAAGACTGCATCTGTTATGATGCAGCACTTTAAAAATTTATTGAAGTTAATTGTGTGAGAAATAATGAGTAATATGAGTATCCTTGCAAAGTTCATGAAGATTTACATGTATTTGGTTAGAAATTCTATCAGCAAGTTGTTAAACTGCACCTATTTTGTGTTTCATTTTTGCTTTTTAAGTCTTTGAAGGGATATCCCATCAAAATGACTAAATTATATTGAAAATGCGCCAATATAAAATACATGTATACTTATAAATTGTAGTGTATGGTTCAGTTGAAAAATAAATTAGCCAATTGTTGTTAATTAATCACCATCTTGCTTAGTACATGTCATATATACAATATATATCCATCTGGAAAGGCAATTTATTTTCTCATAATATCAATCAGGTTTGCATTCTATATTTTTTAAAGCGGAGAAGGATTCAATCTGTATGCTTAATATATCGTACAAAATGCTATTTTACTTATTTTGTTTTAAAAATAATATAAAATATAAAACGCGTGTTCATAAAAAATGACAATAACAAACGGTCAAACATCTTTAAAATCCATAAGACGAAATACAAATTCAAACCAGAGCAACAGGGCCTCTAAAAAGATAGAGGTAGGATCAGGTGCCACGGGGGAGTGTCCATCTTCTGCTGACCGGTCACACCCGCCGTGTGCTATTTGTCGTAATCGGGGAAAAAACGAAAAAGTCCTTAGACAATAAGGTGATTAATTATGGTCTAACAATTAGTATGAAAAACGTCAGTTAGCATGCGACCCAATGGAATATTGTATTTGCTGACAAGGTCGTTGTATTGACCATAGAACTTACGAAAAGATGACTCTTCAAACGAGACTGTTGATAGTCCTGTTTTATCAATTTGTTTGTCAGTAGCTTCCTTCGCCTTAGAAATGTTCACGAAGAGCATGCCTCTGTGTATCGAATTAACTGAGAGACAAAAACACCATATGCAGGTGATAAAGGTATATTGCTACATTAGTAAGGAAAGTTGACAATAGATAAATTGAAGTCATCGCGTTTATCATGAAGTTTTGTTGTTGGGTTACCATCAATGTCTATTTCCAGTAAAATATCCACATCTGCAACAGATGACACAGACTCAGTGGTATCTTTTATTTCAAGTATATATATCTGGGATATATCGAGAGGACGTTAGTATGGAAATAAAAATTATTAATTAATAATACGTCGTCGATATATCTGAATGTTGAGTAGAACGCCACAGCGAGTGATTTTTTTGACGTACAAGTTTTTGAATAAATTCTGCTTCATAAGACTAGAAAAATAGGTCTGCTAACAATTGGGCACAATTGGTATCCATGGGAATGCCAACAGATTGTTGGAAGACTTGATTTCCAAAAACTGCTTAGATGTTGTCTATCAGAAAATCTTCTCCGCGAAAATGTGAGTCTGTCGAAAGCCGTTCATAACTGTTGGTTTTTTAGACGGTGGCTATAAATAGCCACGGTCTATTGCTACGGTCCTGACCGGAAGAGTATTTCTCACGGGGACCCTAGCGGATAACGAACGATCACTCTGTTAGGTATGCAGTGTTACACGTAATGTTTTATCTATGTGTCGATTTCAGTATAACTAATTTTAATCTTATCAGATATTTCAAGCATTATAGCTGCTAATCATTTTGTACATATATTTAAATAATTTATGAAATTGTGTTTTATTTTAAATGAGCCGTTACCCTGCCTGCTTACGTGGTATCGATAATTTATGCACCAACCGTGCCAGTTGTGACGTTAAACTCTGTATCAGGACTGCATAAACTATATCACTGCGATAATTGGCTAAGAGATCTCACAATAATCGCTTCTTGTTTTTTTTTTATGATGTAAACAATTGTCAGAAACACACACAATTTAAAAGGGTTTGCCATTTCATATTTCAGCAAGTATGCTTCATCGATAAATTCATTCATTTTCAACGCATTAATTTTAGTTGAGGAAGAATATTTATTTTTTTGTAGCTTATTCTAAAGAATTCACAACAGATACTGATAATGAATATTAGATAAATTACATTTTATTGAACTTCAACCGATCAATGGCACACTTTCTTCTACAAGTGTTCATGTGTTCTTTTAACAAACAAAAAACTTAAAATTTACGACACAAATGTGTTTAATTTTGGACTATCCTGTGATTTATTTAATTTTGTAAACCACTCAGTCTGTAGGAACATTAATATTATTCGGGCACCTCAATATTCATCAGACAATATTTACTACTGATGTTGACGCTTTACTTGCTGCTGACTTTCTCTAAAACACGCTAATCGATCGACCTCGGATTGTAAAATTCACGTGCAAATCAAGTCGCCATTTTACATGTACATGTATAAACAAACAACATTTTACGATGTTTCAAAGATTTTCAGTTAAGATTTTTTGTCAGCAAATAAGGGATTAAAGACATGCTGTAGAACGTCTTATGGATTTCACGGCGTATCAGCTCGTGTATCTCTAATTTGCACCAAACGCTGGATTTTTTTGTGAGAAAAAACAATCGGTTCAACTCATGCAATATTCCAAATACATTTATGGTACATTAAATTGTGAACAGTAATGTAAGATATAATAATTTTGTTCACTTAACAGTTTCTGACAAATTTTTCACACTAAACTGAAATAACGCAATTTGATGAGCGAAGTACAATCTGTGACTTTAATCCATAATGCACTCGTCTCTGCTATTAGAGAACCTTTTCTTTGGTTTGGGGAGATTTTTTTCGCAAACAGATAACATTATTTACATATGTACGTAAATATCACCCCTTTTGTTCTCAAATAATTTTTAACTCCCGAGTACAACTCTATTATGAGCTTTCTTCGACATTTGTTTCCATTTACAAATTGGCGGGCCTATATAAATGCGCCAGTTTATTGCGACTCGCAATCGAAATAAGTGTCATCCCTCAACGAAATGCTACATCGGCCGTAGCGTATACATCCATGCTATATTTGCGATAAATAATGAAACATGAAGGGGATTTGCGGACCGTAGATCTATTGTATAGACTATAGTACATGCAAAGAATAAAATGAAATTTATATATACAGCTGTACGGTCAGAAAAACGATTTTGTTTGTTTGGTGTTTTTAAAAACTAATTTTGAATAATTAATCTATATTTCTTGTAAGTTTACTAGAAAAGTTTAATGTTGCAAGTAAATTATGCGTGTTGAAGTGTACTGAGAAGCGATAAAATATACATGTGACTTTCCAAAATTCATTCAAATGAATTGAATAAATCTATAGCTAAATACAATTAGACAAATGTACTTTAAAACGTTGATTAATGAAACTGCCGCGACTGAATATTGTATGATATTTTTTTCTCAAATTTTTATTCACTTTTGTTGTGAGCAAATGGAAATAATCCACTACAGTCGAAGATAAAATATTGATTGACTCTTCTGTTTCATGATGACGTGCATTCCAAAAGCAATACCAGTTTTATCAAACAGGTTCTTGCAAACCATTCCGTTTTCTGTATACCTAAATGTATAACTGACTATGAGGACAAAAGCAAGTGTGATAGTCCACAAGCAAGTGTGATGATGCAACTTTTTCCCCTTGAAGAAATTGAGGGAAAATGCTGTCGAGAGGGACAATAAACATACTACATGTATGACCAAATAGTTAGTAAAAAACTGATAAGTATTTTATCATACTAAAGCTTTATTTGTTCTCGTTACTTTGAGAAATCTACAATATCTTTAAAGCACAAACGTCCAATCTACATTTTTCAAAAGTTGTTCCCCTTTGCAGGGTCAACCCAAAGGTCAAAAGGGAAAAACCATAATTACCCTTCTTTATACAATCAAATTGTTTGGCGTACTGTGATGAAATCCCTTTGGATTTGATTTATTCATTCAATATGTGGTGGCAACCCACATATTTAATGAGTCATTCTGGGGCAATCAAAATACATTTGTGTAGTACATGTATTACCGGAAACAGAGTTTTAATATCAACTGATATAGACACAAGCATATAGATACAAACATATAGATACAAACTTCTATACTGCAAAGGCTACTGTGATAAATCTAAGGATTTTCCCCAAAAGATGACTATAAAGAGACACAACATTTGTAAAGTGTGGATTGTGAACACAACTACGATTTCCACAGAATTATCCATGTAAGTAACTTACGACCAGTTGTGCTAGTACATGTATGAGACGCTGACTGTGGATTTTTGACAACAATAATTTACATACATGTAATATGCCACTTTCAAACAGCGCCACCGTCTAACAGTACTTTCAGTACTTTGATTAAATTCCACTTTTGATGTTTATCATGTCTGAGAATAGCAGCTGGATCGTATGGATTGAATTGCTTTCATTTCTTTGCAAATTTATGAACCAGTAAAACTTGTTGAAACGTATTTAAAAAAAACACTTTAAGATTATATGCTCGTACGCATAAAGCATAACAAACAAAGTACATGGCTTGTAAAATAATAATAAAAAATATTTACCCAAAATAACGAGTTCTGGTATAAGCGATTTAAATGTAGTCAACATGCTCTTTTTACTTTTATAATTTTTTACTTAATAAATTGAACTATGCAATAAATAATTGGAGGGGATTAAGAAGGGTGTCTGCACCAGAGAGTGACCATAAAAATGGGGTGGTTTTTTTGGTGTTTCTTGAGAAGCAAATGTTAAGATAAAAAAAAATCTTAAATAAAAAAAAAAGTTAAGCAAGTAAAGGACTACTATGTTGGTATTTGGTATTATCTAACCAAATAAATAGAAAATGAGAAGACTTGAAAACGATCGTTTCACGGTTTTTTTTTTATAAAAATAATTGTTTTTTTGTCATCAAATATTGTCAAACATTTGTGAGTTTTTCCCCCAAGTTCTTTTAACTAGTAGCATCTGACAATTAATGAAATTAAACACTAATTAAACATTTACATGTACTAGTTGTGAAAATGTATTTTAGAAAAAAAAAGTTTTCGAAAAAGTTTAGGAAACAAGATAAAAGGTCATTTAATATCATATACACTCCAATGACTAATTAATCTGAATGAGTAGATTTTGCCCGACATCACTTTTTTCAATATCTATGAATTTGATCGAAAGTACTTTTTAAAAAATTGAAAAGGGTGCATAAACACAATTATTTTATATTTATAAACCTTTGTCTTTTCACGCTTCGTAGCTTAACAGTCAATAAACACATATTTTCTCATGGATCTACAGTTTTACTGCTTGGGTTTTGACGCTAAAAATTTGCCTAGATATGGCGTCAATTGACGTTGTCACTACTGGTAACCTTAATGTCATCATAATGATGATGTAAACCTTACTGAGCCACGGTAGCAAATGTATTGCAAAATAAAAAAAATGAAGAAAAAGAATCGTGGAATATTATTAGCCACTAAGAATGCAAATAAAGTTTGAAGTTTGTTATCTCCAAATCATATGAATTTCCGATATTTCTCCAAGGACTTGAGATAGAAGCTGACAAAATATAATATTAAGAAAGAGTAGTTACATGTATAGCTTCTCCTTTATTATATTTTAGAACCATTAAAGTATACAATGGTTATTTTATGGAAAAGGTTTTCTTTTGTCTACTTAATAAATGGCTGATATTATGTTTTCAAAGAGACATGGAAATTTGCATAAACTCGGATATGAAAAAAATATAGTAATCGTAAATTAAATGTGATTCAAGTATGAACTATTCTAAACTAACTGAAATTTTTTGAAAATAAAAACCCAAATCTTATATGGAAAGAACCACAATCAAATTATACGTCAATTCTAAACAATTATATGTGAAATTTAACAAAAAAGGACAAGAAGCCATAACAGTAGAAATAGAGATAAGCAGCAATCTCCTGAACAAGCCATTAGTTGCAAATTACAGGAAGAAAAGATTGTTTAGAATGGATCTTTTTTCCCATTTCAAAGTCACGACTCTTACTCCCAGTAGGCAAATATTAGGATTTTACGCACACTTTATCAATAACAAAATATTTACCCTATTTTTTGACAATTATAACACACTAATAAAATGATTACATGAAACATATCATATCTACTTAAGCTTGTGTCTTAACGTAAGAAATATGAATACAATACTATTTAACGTTGCATTATATATGTAAAGTATTATACGTTGTATAATATTTCTAAAGTGAAGTGTTTTGCAAAAATAATTACGATGAAACTGCACTTGGAATAAAGAGCGTTTACTTTATTGCAGTAAGAATGTAAATGCCTTTATCTCCTTACATGTACTTGTACTTCCTTTTTAAAAAAATAAATTTATGATTAAAATCAGTTATCCTAAATGCGATGAATTCTCAAATGTTGAACAATATACTTGTGAACAGTCATAAATTACACACTCTGCATAAATTCAAATATAATACATCAAAAAGCGAACACAATAGAATCATAAGAAATGAAAAAAAATCTGCGTTCAACACATACAGTAGTTTTACATGTCAGTAGATAGCCGGCCATCAAGAGCTGTAGCTTAACAAAAATACCACCAAGTATTCCAAAACGTATCAAAATAATGTGTCGTATAAGTAACAACTCGACTTTTTTATCTAACAAATAAATAACGTCATTTTCCGAGAGTGTACTTCTAGCCATGCATGATGATGATTATGTAATATCCGCTACGCCCTTATTCGTTTCAGCAATGTAATGAAGTTCTGATTGAATGGAATATTACATTTTATTCCTCAGCACAAGGAACATTGTTCCTGTTTGGAAAGATACACTGCAATTACTGGCAACGTCTCGAAAAAGGGTCACGTTATACATAGCCATAGTCCGTAACACTTATGGAAGTACCTTTTCAATGTCAGAGGATGAAATTACATGGCCAGATTCTGCAAAATAAATTATAATCAATTTATAAATAACGTGGGGTATCTGAAAACAAAATTCTTTTTCCCCATTAAATTCGAAGTTTACACATTAGTTTTTAATATAAAACATTTAGATATACTTTAAAGATATCAATTTGATGTCTGATTCTATATTTGTCACAAACATGTGAAAATAAGTGGATGGGTATCAATAGAAACATGTTCAATCCTGCTTGAAACTGAACTAAACTTTATCTATAATACAACAATTGACAATCAAGTTCTACAACTTATATTATTTTCTATTATTGGCATGGATGAAACGCAACGGGGCCACTGATGTGGGAGGAAACCGGAGATAACTCTTGAGTCTTTACTGCTGATGGATTTTATGGATTTTGTCTTTTTGAGAATTCATAAGTATTACGTGATGTGGTTAAGGAGTTGTGTTAACAATCGGTTCATGACTATATTCAGTATAAAATCATCATTATATATTCCGTATATGGCGAAAATCTTAAGTTTTAAAAGGCTGAAAGTTCCAGAAAAATATTGTAATCAAACATTTCTGGTAATATGCAAATCTACTCATGGTGTCCAAAATTACTACAAAGTTTCTTGAAATTGTGTGCAGCGGTTTAAAAGGAGTTGTGCTTTCAACACAATAGGACTAACGGACTAACAGACGAACATATCAAAAGCTGGCTACGTGGGGTATGATAAATATTTTATTTTTACAAAACGAAAGTGGCCGTTATGTTGTTTAAAAAAATAAACTTGCTAACAACATGTAAAAATAATCATTACTTTTAAAAAAGAGAAAGGAACTAATCAAATTTAACGCAATCGAATGAAGCCAACATAATATCCCACTTATATGAATAGATCTAAATAGTCACAAACCTATTGATACGTTGTCTTAGTCAGGTATATTTTGTCTTTTGGGGGCTTCAATGTCATCTAAGTTGACCTCGTAGTTGTTTTCGTTTTTAGCATCCAGCTTGGCACAGGCCGCGTTTTCTAAAACAGTTTAACAAAACATTTATATCGCCATCTTGTGACGTAGTGTCTTAAAAAGTATAAAAGTCTGGGTGTAGTGAGGTACCTTAAAAGGCGCCGTATATAATATACTTTACAGAGTAGTTTCGGTATTTAATATACAAGTAGCTTTCCGGCTGAACTTGATGAAACAGATTTTTTTTAAGAAAAAAAATATTATGCTTTTTTAAAATTCGAGTTTAAAAAAAAAACATTGAAAACTGTATTGTACTTAAATACAGATTTTTTTTTTAATTTGTTAAATCAGTTCTAATTTATTTGTAACAGTAATAGTAACTCTAGTAGATTTGACTGAAAAAAATGCTAGTTCTTGCATGTTTTAATCAAATGAATGGCGTGCACCTGTTCTATCAATTTCGTCCAGTTTAGCCTGGATATCTTTAAGCGTGGTGTATCTGTCTGATTCGCTGTCATCGTCAGTCGATGATACCGTCACGCATGCTCCATTTACTGGAAGACTAACATTTTTAACATCTGTTGGATCAATACTAGGAACACTGCATGCAACCTCGTTCTCGTTACAGGAAGTTGCGCATTGGTGGTTGCTCTGTTGCTGCTGGCGCTGAATTTCCCGCTCAATGTTGGGTACATTCTGGTTGTCTGTTGTATACACGGGGTTTGTATTAAAAAATTAAAAAAGTATACTATATTTTACCATAAAAATTGGTCTAAGTTTTTTTTATCATTCATTCATTTACTTATCTATTTTTTGCAAATATATTTTTTATAATACTATTCAACGCATATCGTGCAAAAGAATTAAAAAAAAGAATAATTTCCTGATTCTTGCATTTTGCATTTAATTTGTTTCGCTGCTTTTATTTGGCAGATCGTATCTATAAATACACAAACAACTTGTTCAATAATTTTTGTAATTAAAATCTTGGTATAATCACCTGCGTCGGTTCCTTCAGTGGATTGTATGTAATGCATCACTGCGCTGTTCTCAGACTTTAGACGCCCGACTCGACGTTTGTAGTAGACGACCATGATGATGATGATAACACTCAAAACCACGACAGCGGCTACGGTAATTCCGATAATTAGACCACTGGAAGATGATTCCTCTCCATTGCTCACTATTTTGTCAGTTTTGGTTTTGGGTCGATCTATTTCATAGAAAATATAATAAAGATAAATGGAAGTCATGTATATTTTTGTTTGTCCTAAAAACATTTTTTATCACGCATCCAAAATAATGCATTTTTGAAACAGAAGAAATTATTGTAATAATACAATCTGATCATGTCTTCAAAAATGTTTGATTTAGTTTGCTTTCGATAGGGTTCGGGTCAAAAGTCTAAAACATTTTATTTAAAAGGACAAAAAGTCCCTTTTCTATTCAAAATAAGTGATCTGCAAAAGATGAAATCATTTCCTTCCAATGGTGATTTGAAGTAAGTTTCCTTTGATTTAGTTCTCATTTCCAGAAGAAATAATAATGTCAAAGGCCATCTTTAGTATTCTACAGACCCCCCCCCCCCCCCCCCCGTTCTATTTTTAGTAAACCTTTAATATGCAACATTACGGATGTGTTCAAATAAATTTATTCTAGTGATTCTGTCATAAGTACAGACTTACAGTAGTGTATCATAGGTGCCATTGACATTTAGAATCAGTAATTTCACTCACGTATACAGCCGTATGACGGGTGACAGAACTGTGTGACGTTACAGGGGCAGGTCCGTTTGCAGTGTTTCCCATAATAACCCTCGGGACAACCTGAAGTTACAAAGGAAACCAAGTAAAACGTCTTGCATACTAGTGGCTGTTTCTCGAATAAGCAACAGACACTGTCGATTCCTTATTTTCCGCTGATTTCATTGACCGTGTGTGGCAACGCACTTTGAAAAAAATTTTCAAAGTGCTTTAAATTTGGGACCAAATCAACGCACTTTGAAAAAAAAAATTCAAAGTGCGTTACATTTTGGACCAAGTTTAAAGCACTTTGAAAAATTGTTTCAAAGTGCGTTAAGATGGTACATCAACATTTTTTAGTATCGACACTCTTAACGCACTTTGAAAAAATATGTATAAATCACAAATTCTGGAATTGAATTTCTAATTTGTTGATAGTGTGACGATTTGTTAACACTGGTGAATATATAATTTACCGTATTCGAGAACGGGGATGGTGGTGGGGTAGGGGTTAACCAAATATACCGGTCAATCACCAGTTCATCATTTACTTGATTACAGGAAGAAGGAACCCTACCCTTCATTTTTCCTTCAACAAATAGGATATTCAACAACTTAAACGCTTAAGAGCGGAAAAAGAAATATACTCTGTTTTAAATTAAGTACATGGAGTGATATTGGAAAAACGAGCTTGCCAAACAATTCCGGTAAATATCTCCATTGGTATGGTAAAGAATTTAAAAGAGTTTCAACATTCTGGTTTTATTTTCTAATCAAATAAATCACTTAAAATTAAAACGACATTACATAAACAAACATTAAATTATTATAAACTTAAAATTAGCATTAGGATGTGGGTTTTTTTCCTTGCACTGATCTTCTAAAAGATTATATTGTTTTTGATAAACAAAACTAACGTATCCTTTTATCACATTATGTTTGTTTACAAGCAAATGCAACAAGCCAGCTGAAATATGTTATACATTAATCTCCATTATCAATATATACAAATCATATTCGTTCTTGCATAGCTCAATATACCAGATAAAATTAAAGTCGCTGCATACTCAAAATAGGAAAATGCAGTTGCTAAGCGATGAAGTTTATGTCATATTTGGATAATTCAAATCTCCCGAATTGTTCTATGTGTGTAAATTGTCGATGTTGTCTTATGAGAAAAAAAATTCTCATATAGAAACTGTTTATCAAGTTAGCTGAGAATGCAATGGGTTCTTTTTTAAATTAAGCTACACAAGGTTAAAACAATCATTTATTGTATATAAAAGTATCAATTATTTTGACTAAACCCTGAACATTTTTTTTTCAAAGTGCGTTGACTTGATCCCAAAAATAACGCACTTTGAAATTTTTTTTCAAAGTGCGTAATTTTTCAAAGTGCGTTGTAACAACCGTGGAAGTAAAAATCCGCGAAGACGTCGAAGTTTTAATCATCGATTCAAACAGTAAGCGTTAATGTCTCAAAAAAAAGATAGCAAGATTTTTAAATACTCGTGATGTGTTTCTCACGATGTTACGCGGATGTTAATAAGGAATCTGCATTATTTGAAGTTAGAAAGGCAGTTTAATTATTTTTTTTTATGTGATAAAGTTGTTAAATTATTATCACGAATAACCTCACTGATAAAAATCATACACAATAGAATATCATATCAAATCATATGTAAAAGAAATTTTAAGATTTACTTTCTACATACGAAAATACAGTAAGGGTATACATGTGGACATTTACATGCGTGTAATATGAGCAGTGTTGTCTTTGTAACCTACTCTGGGAACAGCTGGCTCCAATATAACCTGGGGGACAATCACATCTTCCGTCAGATTTACTACAGTTGGCGCCATTTTCACAGGAACACTTGGCGCTGCATTTGTATCCATAGTAACCATCAGGACAAACTGAAAGCGAAAGTATGAATTACTTTATTTCGTGAAACATAAACCTCAGCTTAGGGGCATGTTCATGTAACAATTGTAGACACAAATATTGGTAATAAACTGTATGTAAAGGTATTAAATAGAGTAACCACAAGAAAACTACAGTATAATTTACTACAGGTATAGACAGACTTACGTTTGTCACACAGAGTACCGATAAATCCCGGTGAGCAAATACAGGAACCATTGTTGGGGTGACAAATACCAAGGTTTTCACACAATGGACATGTCTTTTTACAACGTAATCCATAGCGATCCATTGGACAGGCTGCAAATATATAGAAATGAACATATCATAACTAGTAGTAAAACTAGTCAAATTCAAGTAATCCAAACGCTACAGAAGTTTATTTAGTGGCGATATCAACCTATTGAGTCGATTGTAACGTGTACAAATGTATACAAATAAAAAAGAGCTGCATTGCAAAAATGCTAACAATACACAAAAAATATCTCGTGGCAAACAAAAAATAAGCAAAAAATTTATTTAATGAGCAACTAATATTTTTTTTTTATATTTTTGAAACACTGAATAAATCATAGACCAAAGTCAATGTAAGTGACTTTTTTCTGATGAAGGACATCGATTGACTAAAGATTCATATATTTACGAAGTTATTCCATTGTAAGCATAGTTTGGCATTACTTCTATATAGCGTTCTTACGATGTTTACACGTGGGTCCCGTGAATCCAGCTTGACACGTGGGTGAAATACAATGACCAGTCACGTGGTCACAGGCCTGAGTAGCCTCACATTTACACCGGAAACGACAGCTATTTCCAAAGTAACCCTCGGCACATGCTTGGGAAAAAAGAAAGAAAAACTAAATAGTTTACACAATACCATTTTTCATACACAATTAAAACTATTGTAGAATTTACTGATGTTTATCCTGTGTATTCCTTTTTTCCATCTCATTTTTTTACCTCATTTGCTTTTCTTTATCTCTCTTTAAGTAAATTTCTTTAATTTAATTATATTTCAACAAAGTTTTTCAGCAATTTTCAAACACATTTATCATGTAATATTGGAACATGTAAGATATGTTTTTGTCTTTAACTCAACCCTTTTAAACAATCAATAGATTTGTTAAAATTGAATATTTGAGCATATGTGTTTTAATTAAGTCTTTAAAAAGCATTTATAACTAGCCATCTTTGAACTTGTTCAAACCTCTTCTTTTTATGATCATTACCTTTTGAACAATCGCCCCCTTGATATCCGGGCCTACAGATACAAGTTCCGGTCTCCTGGTCACATGACCCTCTGTTGTAACACGTACATCTCTTTTCACAATTGTCTCCCCAGCTACCTTCCTTGCATTTGCTCTTACAATTCACACCTTTCGAAATAGGAAGATAATATTGTTAAAAAATTTCGGGAGATCATGTAATAAATATTAATGATAATAAAGATTTGAACAATTTCAAATGTTCCACAAACATCGCATATAATTTTTAAAAAAAAGGTAAAATATATACACAAAATAACTTATGGCAGTGCATTTAACTTGTAAATGCATCACTAGTGATGGTTACAATTTATGCCTGTAAATGCAATTCATGTAAGAACATTTAAGAAATAAGATGTCATTTTTTTATGTATATCGGGATATAAATATATGTTTGTCACGTGATCAAATAAAAAACCGCAAAAAGCATTATGAAAGATTAAATCACGTACCAACTCGTATTTATATTGCGATATACATCCAAAAATAATACCTTACTTTTTATATTTAATTTGTTGCAACTTATGACGATAACATTGTTCCATACTTCATTCTTTGTGATGATATAGAAAGCCGCCTCGATTAACAAAAAAATTACAAAAATAGTTCAAAATGTTGCAAGTATTTGATTATCTTAATAAATAAATATTTATTATGATAAAAAGAATAGTAAAATATATAGAAAATTCACCTGTACAATTAAAAAAAAGATTGAATTAAGCTTGGTGGAATAGTGTCACTTCCGTTGAAGTCACAGAACGGTTGGAAATTTGAAAACAAATCGACTGAAAGCTGAGTTACAGTCTACTTAGGCATTTTCAGGGGAAAATCTAGTGCAGGATCAGATCCAAGAGCATAGAGATTTTCCTCTGACATTAAAGAGGCAACCCGCTATTCTAATTTCTTTTACGAAACAAAACGGACAGAGAAGCAGATGGAGTTAAATTTGGGATTTGGACTAATTGGATAAATTCGCAAATGGACTAAAGACGATAGGTCTGTGATATTGTGTTTGCGATTTTGATCGAGACCTGTTAAAAGAATCAGAAATGAACTACAATATATATTATATTGTTATTCATATTTATATTGATATATCTACTTTGACAATTTGCAATTGTAATTTTCAAGAACGCTTTGCTACGTGAACGACGTCGATCCTTAAACATTGTCTTTCGTGAATTTTAAGCCATGATCATTTATCCCCACAATAAATTTTATATGTAGTAACAAAATAAATGAATGAAACTTCGTATAACGAAATACATATGAGTTTTTACGATATTAGTTGTGTTCTGGCGCAAGACGGCTAATTTAAGTACGTAGAAAAAGGAGTAACCTATTTTATTCATGCACTCTTTTGACCTCTTGACCTCAAATTGCGCAAAGAGTGTTTTATAAGGGAAAACATTTGCAAAGGTTTATAACTTTTTTTTTCATGCGTAACATATGCTATTTTTGTGTTATTCATCTGTGCTTTTTTTTTATATATTTTCGTACGTTGTTTAAACACATAAGAGAGGTTTCAATACAAGGCTAAAAATATGATGTCTATGGGGATTTTGTAATGCAACAGACCCGGATTATAACGTTGAAATAATGTGCTAGGTATTCCGAGTGTCGTCCGAATGGAGAAAAGCTGTTAACATTCCCCATGATAAATAGGAAATCAGTTTTCGCTCCTGTGAACTTTTCCGAAAAGAAAACATTATAAAGTGTGAATGAAATTGTCTTGGATATTTTTCTTTAATATCATTTAACTTAATTGCACTTCTTTCACAGGTATGTGTATTTTTATAAAAATTCCTCTGCATGTGCTGCATAAATATCTTGGGACAGACAAACTCTTTATCTGTCTCAATTTGCTTGTTATGGTAATTGTGTCACAAAATTAATGTACAACTAGGATTGTTTATTTAAGTTAATTTATTGCAAATGTAGATAATATGACTGTAATGAATTTACAGATATACTTATCTTCTTTTTCAGTGGAAATTTTGAAGATTTATAATAAATGATTTTGTAATGGAACTTCATGGAATTGTATAATTGTGGAACTGTTCTTTATTTAAATTTTGGTGTTTTTTTTAAAAATCTAACTAAGTTATAAAATGTATAGAATTTAAATGTGTTCCACTGTACATATGAATGTGTAGATTTATAACATATGAAAAAGTTCACATATTGTATGCCGAATACACGTATGAGACATGTAATTGCATCGCACATATGACATATAGTTAGTTATACATGTTAAACATATAGATAAAAAAACATGTTAAGCATCCGTGAAACATTTGTAAAATATGTGTTTAAAACGTATGTGAAGCATAGAGGGTGTTTTGTTTTATACTTTTTACATACGTGAAGACAAGTATGTTAAACATATGTTAAAAAGGTTGCTTTTGATCGGGATCGGTGTGTAACAACCGTTAATGATACAACGCCGCTTAATGCTATAAATAGCATTAAGCGTTGCAATTGCAACGCTTAATGCCATAAATTCTTGCATTAACAGTTGACATCTTCAACTGTTAATGATAAATCGCCGCTTAATGATATAATTGTATCATTAAGCGTCACAATTGCACAGCAGCCCTAACGCTTAATGAAACAAGCAAATATCGACATCCTCAACCGCTAATGATACAAACTTTATATCATTAAGCGTTGCAGTCGCACCCTTTAATGATACAAAATTGTAATAAAGAATGTAAAAACATCTTTATCTTTTCCTCAATTGGCTCAACAATTGTACATTAAGTACATTAAGTGGTAGATAGAATATATATATATATATATATATATATATATATATATATATATATATATATATATATATATATATATATATATACATACTGTATATATAGAGAGAGAGAGGTGAGATGGAGAGAGAGAATCGATATATCAGACACAAATAGATAGATAAATGGATCGATGCAATGGTAGATGGATTGATGAACGGATAGATAAAATGATGAATGGACGGGTGTACAGAAGATAGATAGATAGATAGATAGATAGATAGATAGATAGATATTTAGATAGATAAAAAAACATCAATAAGTATAAAACAACAGAAAATAAACTGAATCAAACTCATTTTAATCAAGAGAAATTAAAAACAGACAAAATGTGAAATATATTCTGAAACAAAAACTTAAAAGATTAAATGTTGTTCAAGTTATTTGATAAACTGGCTTTTAAATAATGTTTAAACATCTTATCATTGCTTTGATATGGCCTAAAAAAATAGCACACGCAGGGCATTAATGAGCATCAGTGTTTATTAAGACTCATGAACTAGCATGATATTGATGAAAAGTTTTATTATATATGACCCCCAAGTTTGTTCTTTGAATATCTTGTTTAAAATATTCGTTACAAAATTGGAAATGTCTACAGCTACTGTCTGGAAGCTGGGTACATGTAAACTTATTTGTTTTTTTCATATTTTGGTTTTTACTTTACTACCGGTAGTGTCAACATGCTCTGTTTCTGTATTTAATGTCTTGAACCTCAAACCATCGATTGTCAACCTCTCGAAGGTTAAGCCACGCATGGTGCCAAAATGGGGAAGCAATAACTCTTTTTAACTCTAAAACAAGTCCGCTTCCAGAACCTACAAGTCTTATTATTCGACGCACACTTACAGGTGGAGGGACAGAATGCAAAACATTTGGAGAAATGTACACCATTGGACATGGTGTGTCGTCAATGATGGTACGGAATAATGTGTTAACATTCCTAAGACGAAACCTATAACTAGGTTCCCTATCCAAAACAATGTGAAGTATTTTCCACCATATTTCTTTCGGCAATTCGATAGACGCGCCGTGGATATGGCTGTTATTGGTTTCCTTGTTTGATTTCTTGGAAGAAGTACTTGGACACGTTTCATTGTCTGAGACATGGCGCTGATTGTTTACACCAGGGAGCATGTTCTCGTTGCATTTGACAACAGTAGTGGGTGGCCTTTTACATGTTGAGGGTGTTTCTTTTTCCAGTCCGTCAACAGCATTGTCACAGCTTTCATCTGACTCTCTAGGATGGGGACTATTGTATTCATCCGAAACATTTGGTGGACTGTTGGGGTCAAGTAGAAAATCTTTACTGCATTCGTCAACAGTAGAGGGGATACAATTACTGGTTAAATTTTTTTCTTCTTCTATATCACCAACATCATTGTCACAGCTCTCATCTGACTCTCTTGGAAAAGGACTTTTGTATTCATCCAAAACAGGCGGTGGACTGTTGGGGTCAAGTAGAAATTCTTTACTGCATTCGTCAACGGAAGAGGGGATACAATTACTGGTTAAAGGTGTTTCTTCTTCTATGTCACCAACATCATTGTCACAACTCTCATCTGACTCTCTTGGAAAAGGACTTTTGTATTCATCCAAAACAGGCGGTGGACTGTTGGGGTCAAGTAGAAATTCTTTACTGCATTCGTCAACGGAAGAGGGGATACAATTACTGGTTAAAGGTGTTTCTTCTTCTATGTGACCAACATCATTGTCACAGCTCTCATCTAACTCTATAGGAGAAGACCTATCCTCGTTAACAGAAATGTTACAGGCTGAAAACGTGTCATTTTCCTTCTGCTGAAAACTGTTTTCGCTCATCAACTCGTCTACACGACCATTCTGTAGTTCGTTTTCATTGTGTGTTTCAATATTTTCTATGATGTACTCTTTTGTTTGAGGATGTATGTCAATGCTGACATAGTGTTCACCCTGACCCTCTGGGAAATATCCAAGACAAAGCACGTTTAACCCTTCATCAAATTTTCCATCATTAGAAATAATTTTGCAATGCATTAAGCCATTTGCAGATATAATTAAAAATTGCAGATTTAGCTCTCGAGCTAATGCCTGCAAAGTAAGATTATCACCATACTCTCCGTTTTGTGACATTTTTTGAATATATTCTGCAAAATCTTGACAGACGAACGATCTATAGAACTCGCCATGCTTCTTTAAATGATCCACAGCACTTGTGCGGAGACTAGAAGCTGTTCTAAAAATGCCAATCATTGATAGTTGATGAACTACTGCCTCAAATTGGCAGTTACCATCTCCCTTAGGATCAAACAAAAGTGTGACTGAATCGTTTTCTATTAAATCTAGGCCTTCCAATCTGTCTGTATGAGAGAAAGGAATAAGATATTTCTTTCTGTGTTCATTGTTCATCGTATGCATTTTTCTGAACTTCTCTTTCTGTATTGTCTCACTTGTGATATTTTCAACCCCTACCCATTCTGTTCTAGAAGAACTCGACCTTGGATCTTGAAACTTAACAAGGTATTTATGAGATCTTAGCCTCCTTTCTACTATCCTTCCGGACAAAATATATCTGCGTCTTGGAATCCTTGATTTGCCTGTGGGGAAGCGAATCAGAACCTTTTCTCCAATCTCATACATTGATGGTAGTGACGCTTTCATTCTATATCGTTGCATTCTGTTTGCGCATCTTGCCGTCGAGTTTCTCACCCGTTGTTTCAATAATGAAATGTTTGGAGTAGCTTTGTGTTTTTTGTGCTGTCGGCCAAAGTATATTTCAAACGGCGTCTGATAATTGAGAACTTCCATTGCTGTTGTGTTCATAGAATGCACGACTGTTGGCAGATCTGTTACCCAATTTGAACCTTTTGTCGAGATTTTGAGAAATCCAAGTTTTCTTCTTAACGTTCTATGAGACCTTTCGCACTTTCCTTGTGATTCTGGGTGATAAGGGCGACTAGTAATTTTCTTAACTCCCTTTTTTAATAACAGTGAGTCAAAGGATCCTTTAAATTCAGTCCCATTGTCACATTGAAGAACTTTTGGAGTTCCATATTCTAAAAAGACATCATTCATTGTTTTGCATACGAGTTTGCTTGATTTGTTTTGCAAAGGTCGACAAATCAAAAACCAGGAAAATACATCAATGACAGATAGAATGTACTGGTATGTCTGCCCATGGCATTGGACTGGTTCTGATCTCATATTTATGAGATCGATTTGCCATCGGTCACCGATATTTTTTGAAATGATTGATTTAAGTGGGGGCTTGTTGGTGAACTAAGCATACTGTCGTGCATATATTTTGCTTTTCGCTAATTCACTTTGGATACGATGTTCACTTATTCCAGTGAACTCTTTTTGAATCCGATGGTTGAGCGCTCTAGCGCCACTGCCTTGAGCATCATTGAATTTGTTTTTAACAATATTTTGCAAATCATCTTTTAATAAGACTCTCTTGCCTCGGAAATGTAAAACGTCCCTCCTAACAGAAAAGTCAGATTTAGCACGATAGAACTGAAGGACAGCTCTTTTCTGTTCTAAGGATCGTTCTTTGACTGCCACATTAAATGATTTGTTTATAAGTGATAGAATGGTATTATATCTTTCTCTTGAAAACGGACGTATAGATCGAGTTTTCTTGTCCATGGCATACTCTGTAAGAGTTCTGTCAAATAAAAAAAAATCAAAGATTATTACACAACCACTAATGCTTGATAGTAATGTTATAGACAAAAACATTAAAGAACTAATATTATGACAAAGGCAATTCCTTGTTTTTTCCTGCCAAACACATTTTAATGACCAATTTTTTTTTTATTTCTAGTAACAGTTATGTGTATTTTATGTCTAACAAAAGGACTTATTGTCTATATGCAATTTTTTTTTTAACATGAAGAAATAAATTACTTTGTGATTGACATATCAAATGAAATAACGTACATGAATGTGAGTGTTAGCTATATTTTTACTACAGTAACTTGATCAAAGGGTCAGATTACATGGAGTTGCCAGACGCGGATCATCAGATAAGAAGTAACCCGTAGCGTCGAGTTTGATTTAATGATTCGCGCCTTGCAACGAGACGTGATCTGATTCTTTGGAACATGATCCCCTATGACAATAAATTCATTAGATACCTTTCCGCAAGGTAAAATACAAAACAAAACAAACCATCATACTTATTGAAAACAATTTAATTCAAAGTATATATTGAAAACGGTCTAACAAGCAAAATTGATTTATTGGGTACCACGTCATTAGCTTCAGAGCGGTGGTATAATGTAATACATGTAACTTCGCTTCGCTTCTTGTTTGATCTGCTGATTCACCCCTTGCTATTCCACATGATCCGAACCATTAGATCAAGTTATGATCATATATACTGTAAACCAAATTTTATTCGTGTCTGCTTTATTTCGCGATTAACTTTAGATAAACTGGTTTGCGACGACTAATGTTCGCTACCAAGCCTTATCAAGAACCCGTTGTTATACATGTAACAACCATACAACAACAACTGGTTTTTAGCGAGAAATATTCGCGACGACGAGGCTCTTATTACTTCGCGAAAATTTCTCGCACGCAAATAAATGTTGGTTAACAGCATATGCAAAGCCGGAAATATAAATCTTTCGCTTTTTAAGCCGTTAGCGAATACGCTAGACGCTTTGTTCCAACTAACATTTGTGGTTACTAAGGCATGGAATGTATCATCTATGTTAGAAACCTTAAAGTAGCCCGAGTATCGCACTACGTCATAATATTGTTTCGACATTTACATAGCGTTTTAGATTCCCGGTATTGATTTTGCTTTACATCGCTCTTGTAAACAAAGGCAATAATAAGCAATTAGAACGGTAATATATATATTCTATGAGAGATAGAAATGATTCATGTTGAGAAACTCGATTCTGTTAAAGTAAAATGAAAAACGAAGTTTCTGATTAACCAGGGTCTCAGTTATGCTTATATCTTAGAACTTTGTTATGATGCCCCCCCCCCCCCCCGAATTTGTTTTTCTTTTACTAAACCGGTTTAAATTTAGAGACAGAAGCTATTTCGAATTTAATCCATCGTCAATTAATTAATGTTTAAATGAAATCTAACATTGTTGACAGATCTAAGCAGAAAACTGTATAAAAATGTGATTTTTACGGATTTTTTTTTCGTCAGGGTCTACTTGGTTTAGAGCTTACATGTATAGCGTGAAAAGTAATCTGTCAACATATGATTTATTCTAGCAAATCTTGTTTCTAAGATGTCAATCTATAGACAAAAATTTAAGTTTAAGTCCATAAAATAGTAAAAAAAATGACCAAACACGATGCATGCATCTCATTTTTTAATTTTTTTTTTTTGATACATCAGGTCCATAAGGCATACTTAAATTTACTTACAACAATTTGCGCAAAATTATTGATGAGATATGGATTACCTAAATGTTTATACTCTATTTTGTATGTCCAGTTCTAATTTTCCTAAAATTTGTAATTATTTAAAAACGGACGTCTGGCAAATTTCATTATTGTCAATAATTGTTGCAAGGGGAGAGGTGATAGAAAACAAACTAGCATGTAAACATACATATTGTCCTATGTATATGTATTGCTAGAATGTATGTCTATCATTTAAAACTAATCTTTTAATGATTGATCCCATTAAGTGCCAAGGATAGGACTACCTTAAATAAATGGATGGTAACGACCCGCATTAGTGGATTATTTATTGGAATACTTGTTGCAATGATCAATTATTCTAAAGCAAGTATAAAATACGAAACATATATATCAATGTTATTATCCAGCTTCCTATCTACCTGCGGTTTTGATAGAAAGTTCACATAGGAAATGAGACGCAATATTCTGAGACGTTCAATTTCCTATGAATGCACTTTGCTAATTCATGCGCCATGAGCACAAACGTCACCACGTGTTTTGAGTATATTTATTTCGGTAAGAATAACATTTAATGAAAAGTTCAACCTTATATAACCAATTGGATATGTACTTTTGAAAAATTATCAACATCGAATTATATCTACTCCTAAATTAAAAAGAGTTTTCTCTACAAAGTTTCTGGCACTATATTATAGCCGCGGAAGCGTACTTAATAACATGCTAATATGGCTATTTCATGTATGTTTCGTATCCCTGACTGAGAGCGTATATAATGGCTTTACAGCGACGATAAACATATATTTCATACAAAAAAAACCCAGTATGAATATAAATATAAGCATTGGATGCTTATTTTTGGATGTCGTCGGTCCTATGACACACCAATGCGGTGCAGACAAATTATCATACCGCGCTAGCGCGCGGTATTCAATTTGTCTGCACCGCATTGGTGTGTCATAGGACCGACGACATCCAAAAATAAGCATTCAATGCTTAAAAATACAATCGTAAGAGCATTTATTTCTTCATAAAATATCAATCTTGATTCCAGTGGGTTTTTTAAGCGAGTTCTGTGTGTTTGTGTGTGTGGAGAGAGAGAGAGAATCAAATTGATTCATCAATCAATATAATAAAAGCTCATTACTGTTAACACGTTTACGGTTCTCTACATAATCTAATGAAATTACTAATAGTGAAGAAAACAAGTTTTACGATGGAATATGCCTTGCGAATACCATCCCGCTTTCATGAATATATATGCGGTTTATCTGTTTCTATACATTTGTTTATTTATACTTGTCTTTAAAGAACAATAAATAAATAAATATATTGTTACCTGCAGGTTTTATACGATGTCCAAATCTTGTACTAGAAGGTATCTTTGAAAGTGTAAATGGCGTTCTCTGGCGTTTGGAAGTGTTGGTGTTGCGCACTGCATAGTCAATTTGTTCCGGTCATTATTCGATGTCAAAAAAAGGGGGTCATTGTTTAGAACACAGTTCTATATATAAGTAATACATTTTTAGTTGTAAAAAGAAAAATTAGTTCGATTTTGTTTTGCGATTTTGAACAGTGTAATACGATCGATTCATCATTGCGGTGTGTGTGCGTGTGTGCGTGCGGGAGGGAGGGGGGTGACACATGCTCAATGATTTGATTGTTTCAATATTTCTAAAATTAACAAAGAAGATTTGATATGTTTTGCTTTGTATAGTATAAACATTGTACTAAACTAAAATTACCTAATTAAATTAAAGTTGCTTTTTTTATCGTTGTAACGTATAATGTCTAATATGCATGACAGAAATCCGAATTAAATATTACGGGGAGGGGGTCAATTTTGTTTTTAATCTTTTGACGGCATGTGTGAAGAACAATTCTTACGAAAATTTCAAAACATAATCTACACTGCTTACATTTACATATACGAGGATTGTCCAAACAAAATCGAGGACACATGCAATTTTATTCAAAATAACGGCACTATTATCAGGAAAGCATTATACTATTATGATAAAGAGTATATTAATGTATATGTATGAAAATCAGAGCAATGTACATTTTTGTATTGGAGTTATCATTTTATATACATTGCCTATACAGTCTGCATGTTGAGTTATAACGACGTCCTTAAAAAGTCGTAGTCCTGGGTTTACCCGAGAGTGATTTACCGCATTCACAGTCTGACCAGAAGGTACAATCGAACGCTCCATAAAAATTGCTTGTTTCACTTGTAGATAAATTAACTCGAAATATTCTATGTTTTTTCCTGTTTCCAGCATCATTTCTTTTTGTTTCTATTTGTGTTTTACTAAAAACAAATAGTGAAACGGACATTCCATACTTCAAAGAAAGTCACTATCCGTTTGAATCCTCACTGAAGCCGCGTTCCTACCCCCCCCCCCCCCCCCTCCCAAGCACACACATATCTTACTCATTGATTGAATTCAATTTGTATCCAGTTGTCATATTGTAAGTTTTGAAGTTTAACTCACCAATAGTAATTTCGAAATTAACAAACTGAAACAAAAATATAAGGTTATTTTAATAGTGAAGAAATTCATAATGATTCCATGTAGCAAAAGAGATAGACGCCCACCCTCCCTCCATCAAAACCACCTTAACGAACTCCGATCCTCAGCAATTTTCTATAACTCTAAATTGTCCAGATTTCTTTTTTATTCGTACCATAAATCTGCCATTTATATGTACAAATTTAATTAGACTTGCAGATTTAATATTAACCACATCTATAGAACGATCTGCTTGGCTTGGTGACTCCACGGAAACCTAGTACAATGGTAAAGGGGTCCGAGCAACCGATGCACCTGTAAAACCGGGTTTTTTTCTTATTTGTCTCAACTTGTATATTTGTTCCATTATATCCATTGTAGCAAAAATTTTAATAACTTCATAAAATGCATGGATATCATAAAAAAAATTCTTTTTATTTTATTTCGTTTTTAAAGTTTGAAGGATAAATCACATTTTTATAATGAAAAAAAAATAGTTAGCCTGCGTTGATGTAGCCCCCCCCCCCTCCCCTCTCACAAAAATAAATAGATAAATAAATAAGACTAAGAGATACCATTCAATACCCCTTCTTTATAACACATGATCTATAAATTAGTTCGTAATATTAGAGATAATAGATAAGTCCATTAGTTATATTACAAGAAAAGCTTTCCATTCGGCTCCCTTTAAGCAGCGGGCCTCCCATGGGCAATCACGCAAAAATCACGCAGTTGTTTTAAATAAGTTCATTATCAATGTTTTTTGTATTCGCTAATTTACCTGTGTATATAGGCAATCATGTGAAATTGTAAATATATTCTCGCTTTTTATATTTGACACAATATAGCATCTGATTTTTTTCAATGTACATCGTATGAATATGATCTAACAATTTGTAAAAATATTGTAAAAAAAAAAAGCTGTTAAAAGATTAATTTCACGCTATGAATTGTGAGCAAAGTGTATTTCAGCTAAAACTGATGTTACAGGCATGTAGCACCGTTTTTAAAAGTGGGGGGGGGGGTGATAAAAAAATTAATAATTCACCTTGAAATATTAGATCTGCCTTGTTTAAGCAAATATTCATCCCATTGCTTTATGAACACAATAATATTTCAATCATTTTTACAATTTTGTATCATTAAAGGGTGCGACTGCAACGCTTAATGATATAAAGTTTGTATCATTAGCGGTTGAGGATGTCGATATTTGCTTGTTTCATTAAGCGTTAGGGCTGCTGTGCATTTGTGACGCTTAATGATACAATTATATCATTAAGCGGCGATTTATCATTAACAGTTGAAGATGTCAACTGTTAATGCAAGAATTTATGGCATTAAGCGTTGCAATTGCAACGCTTAATGCTATTTATATCATTAAGCGGCGTTGTATCATTAACGGTTGTTACATCGGTGTACAGAGGTTCAGCATTAAAACATTAAAACTCACCAAACCACTGAGAGTCACAGAAACACTCCCCGTTTTCTGCTCCACACCTGTAGCTGTGTTCTGGGTCACATTCGCATCTCTGTTCACACTTCTTTCCAAAATTCCATCTCTGAAGAAATAAACAAACCCCTTTCAGTCTTGTCTTACTTACATCACTTGAGTTTTAAATGTTTAATATAACTGGTTTAGCAATGATTAAAACGTATCTGAAGAATTCGGACACATGATTTCTAAGAGCGGCTTAAAAATAATACTTCAAAAAATACAAAGAGTTTTTGTTATATGGGATATAAGGAAAAGTGAATATCTAAGCTAGAAGTGACACTTATTTTTTTATTTTACCTTGCACCGGTTTTCACATTTCGAGCCTTCATACCCCGGTCGACACAAACACTCGCCGTTTCTAGGGTTACAATATCCATCATTCAGACAATTACATTTCTGGGTGCAGTTGTAACCATAGAAACCAACGCCACATACTTTTTCACAATGCAGACCAATAAATCCTACAGTAACAAAAATACATAATTCAACGTGTCATATTCTTTTTCAATTTTAGAGGACCTTATTGAAATAATACTCATCAACGAATAATGCCAAAGTGAAGAAAAAAAATCACGTGGGTTATGATTTTAACCATTTCACAAGGACCAAAGATTTTATGAATTTAAGGTATCCTCAATGTTGTTGTATTAAGAAATTCTTAAGAAGTATCTCATAGAAATCTGTAGCTCTAGACAAAACATACTTAAAAGATATTAAGATAATGGGGGGGGGGGGGGGGTCAGTATTCATCCCTCTGAGTAATGTTCCATTTAATTTGACCTTTTTGCACCTAAAATGCAATTTAGGCACAGGAATTTGGATTTAAAATACATTTTTTTTTTGAAAATCAGTAACTATATAAGATTTATCCAGTTTGCCTAGAAATGTTTTCAGTATCATTTTGACATTACAAAACATAGGGGTCAGTGATGTCAAATTTTAGATATAGAGTTCAAAGGAGAAACTTTGAAAAAAGAATGGTTAAAAATTTCAGACATTTAATACACATTTGCATCATTTTATGCTAAACATATAATTATTATTCTTCAAAATTTAATTCTGCACATGTCACACATAACATGTAGAATATGTTACAAACTTATCAAATATTAGAAATGTAAATAATGAATAATGTATTATGACAAGAAATGTATATTGAAAATTCATAAAATAGCTTGTTTCTGTCATTTTCGTCTAAACAGCCTTCCGCAAGAAAAAATAGTTCTCCAAAAAACTTGATTGTTTCTTGAATTCAAATGGATTTTCTCTATGGATGTTGTGTAATTATGAAATGATAATCTTTCTGTGATGATTAGATAAATAAATTCATATTCATTCTAAATATAAAAGCATTTGCGCAAAGAACAAAAAACACTTTCTTTCTCATTGTTAAAAATAATTACCTGGCGCACAGTTACAGTAGCCATTTTGAAAGTGGCAGATGCCGCCATTTTGGCAGGTACACATCTGAGAGCAGTTTCTGCCAAACCAGCCGTGAGGGCAAGTCTGCTCACATCTGAAGAAATGACGTCATAACATAGCACGTCATGAATGCATGAATCCAATGAAAGGTTATAAGATGCTTTTATTATGATTTGAACTCACCACAAAATATACTTAATTATTATAATATCGCAAAACATGTATTAGCTTTAATCCAGTGGAAGTTCCATTGATGATTTAAATTTAAACACACCTTTGACCTGTGTATCCCTCCTCACATTGACATTCCCCGGTCACGTGATGACAAAGAGCGCCATTGAAGCAGTCGCACTGTTTCCCGCACTTTTCTCCATAATTTGGCGCCGGACATGGTTCGCTGCACGTGACTCCGCTGTAACCAGGGCTACAGACACACTCTCCAGTACCCGGATGACAGCTATAATAATTGTCATTGAGGAAAAAAAACGAATTTATGTTGCTTAAATACCATTACACCTTTGAAATGTACTTTCAGTCGAATCGTTGGCTTCTACATAGAGGTTTTCCTCTCTAGGCAGAACACCGATGTTTAATTTCTGTGATTTGCTGGATGTAATAAGACTTGTATAATTAACGATTGGGGGAATATTTAGGGTCCAGTAGAATTATTTGTGCATTATGACCGGATATATATTTTATTGTTTTATTTCTGGTTTTTAAGCTTACTTGTCTGAAAATGTGGTGTTGCACTGACAGGGGCTGTTACAGTTCTTTCCATACTTCCAGTCATCACAGGCTGTTTATTAAAAACAAACAAATGTCACATGATTTCTAAATATGGCAAGTGATCGCTATTTAAGCAAAGTAGATAAGCATATATGCTAAAGACAAAACTTTACGTTTCTACGACGTAAACAATTCGACGAGAAAATATTTTGTTTTGTTTTATAATTATGTATAATCTTCGAAGCTTAAACTGACCTCTTACAACACACGTTGGTCCAACAAACCCTTGTACACAGCTACAGTTGCCTGTCACGGGATCACAAGTGCCGCCATTTTCACAGTTGCATTCTTTTAAGCAGAATTCTCCGTAAAATCCAATAGGACACTCTTTTGTACACCTATTTTGTTAGAATAAACAAAAATTCCAACCATTATAAAAAAAATCATCTCTTCCTTCTTCACTATTAACGTATAGTATGTGCTTTTTTTGCAAAAATCTCAAGAGACGGGGGTACATCAAGTCTAGATTCCCCCGTTAGAAAATCAAATGTTAAAGTTACTGACATCCGCCTTGAACTAACACTCTCTGGCAAAGAAACTTACTTCTCAGGTGGTGGTGGGGGGGGGGGGACTTTACTGTTTACATTTTCGATTCGATGTTTGTCCAAAGGATCAATGATATATAACAAAGGACTTGGTTTCTGTCCATACCGATTTCCGTTCCACGTCTTGATTATAGGTCACAATATATAAACGTCCTTTGTTCTGGATTATTTGTACATGCAAAGGGTAGCATTAGAGCAGGGCTGCATTTTCATTATTGGTTGTTTGGAGTGAGTCAAAAGACTATATTTGGTATGGTTAAACATCTGCCCCTAATTCTACCAAAAGTCTAAATAGTAGCGTACATGTATAAAAATCAAATCTTCATAAATCTGTATTCAGAGTATGCCTTTTACATTAATTCTGAGTTATTGCCCATTCGCTATTTATCTATGACGTCACCTAATTGAGCTAATTCCCGCGATTTTGCAAAGAAATATTGTCATTTTTTTTTTTTTTTTGCATGCGGAAGCATAAAGCACAAATCTGCTCAAGTACGATTTTCACATATGTTTTGGTCATATAATTATACCCATCATACTAAAAAATTGGAACTTGAGCAAGCCTATGTTTGATGTTTCCCAGTCGAAAAACCATAGGAAAACACCCATATTTTGCTACAAAACATCAATTTCTCAAAATATGACAATATTCATGACGTCATTTCTAAATTAGTACGTCACTGTGTGTGTGTGGTTTTTTGTGTTTTTTTTTTTGGGGGGGGGGGGGGGGGAGATATTGTCCTTTGCTGACTGTCTACTTTTAATGAGTGCATTTATCTTCTTCGATTAGGTTCCCATCTACTGTACCGTATAACATTGTTATCACGCAGATATTGACTTTGTGCCACTGATATGTTATTTTTAGAACCTTTTAGAACCTAACGGTAATTAGGTTGAACTTAAAACTTAACAGAGACTAGTATCTGTAGAAGTTTACTTTTAAAAACAGCGTGAAGAAGGGGTATCTATATTCAAATGTGAGTCTTACAGTGTCCCATGATATCCGGGTGGACAGTAGCATGCGCCATTAGTCACACTACACGTGGCGCCGTTCTTGCATTGACACAACTCCTGACAGTTAGGTCCATGGGATCCTTCCGGGCATTTAGTTTGACAACGCTCTCCTGTGTAACCTACCAAAGGAAAGCCAACTGAACAATGTAAGGGTTATATCGTTTTCAACATCGGTTAGAAAATACATTTTGGATAGGAACTTTTTTTTATTTTATAGAAATTGTAAAAACTAATGCAAAAAAAAAGTCAATAATTGAATGGAGAGAACAAAAATGAATATGTATTTCCGTATCATTAACATGGTATGTACAGTTTTACGTTAAGAATGTTGATTTTTATGATAAATGTCAAAGAGCGAAGAAACAATAAAACGTTTGTGTAATGAAGAATTGATGCTTCATCATAGTCAATTATCTTACTAAAAAATGTACGGTGCCCATGAATTATTAATATTAATATATTAATATCATATATTGATTATATATAATAAAACTTTATATCTGTTATCAATATATCAAATTTATCCATTTTAATCATACCAAAAAGAATGATGATAAGAGAAGGAGAAAGAGTAATGAAAAGGAGATATTTTTTAAAGTTGAGCGAGACACACATACAAATGGAAAAGGGTATACAGAGCCAAACAGACAAAACGTCACAGAAAAGGTCGGGGGAGGGTGTTCGAACAATTAAAAAAAAAATTAACATGAAGGTAGTATACAGATATTAATAAAATATAATACATCTTCTTAAGAACAGGATGAGTGTTAAATATTACTTGCGGTTCTACATGTAATTGGTTGTTCTACCTGCAGCGCAGATGCAGTGCCCTGAATCCGGATCGCATCGGCCATGGCCGCTACAATCACATTGTTTCTGGCAATTCGGTCCCCAGGTGCCTGTCGGACAGTCTGAAAATATATACACACAGTGTTTTATTTTCTGTTAAATCACCCCTCCTTGCTTATTGTAAGTGTAGGAAATCTAAGAAACTTACGAATACATTGGTCGTACACAAGGAAGTAACCAGGACAACAATAAAACTCCTTCCGATACAGAGTGAGTACTTCCTGTTTATATCCGACCTTATACAGCATTCTACAAAAAGGTATCACCAGTTATAGACTTTTTAAATACAGCTCGGTTAAATGACTTCCGTCAGAATGAAAAAATACTCTGATGAATTTGGTAGCGTTTGATAATGTAGCATTTTAAAATATATTCTAAGAAAGGATCATCATAATTTAATTCTGGTTGTAACGCGCTTTCTGATTGGCTAATCAGATGGGGGTTAGACACTTAACCGAAACCTTGTCAGGAAAAAACCCAAACAAACAGACAAACAAACAAATATTTTTGCCAATCCTCAAAATCCTTTTCCGGATGGGGAGGGAGTGTAACGCCTTGTGGAAATTTAAATAGAAAAGTAGTTTTAGATTATAACAACATTTTTTTTTAATTTTACCACTAACTGTTTACACCTCCCCCTGGACTTCCTCATTCGGTTCATGTTCACTACTTCAAGTCATGTTACTTGTTTACTCACTAGCACTTAGTACAACGAAATAATTAGAGTACATGTGTACACAAGGTCCTAGTGCAGCATGCAAAGAGCTGAGTGCTGGGAAGCAGAAGGAGAGGCAAAAATACAAGGATCTGAAATAAGTATCGGTATAACTAGAAATTGTGAGAAAACTCCAGTTTTCAAAAGTATGTAAAAAAAAAAATGTTATTAAAGGAAATGAGGAAAGGAATTTTTGAAAGCTAGTTTTCGGTCACAAAATGCTGTCATGCCCTGATGTCACTACCTGCATACAGTACAATGGAACCCCTTAGAAATGTCCCAACACCAGGTCTTTGAACACCGTTGGTATGATTCAGCAGTGGTTGTTGTGATCGTCTTCAAATATCTAAAGCAATGCAGATAAAATCACATCTATACAGTTCTTGCAAATGCTGAATATCTGGGCGTGACCATTTTTAAATTTGACATAGATAATTGACTTTTATAAGGACTATTTTATACAGAAGAAACAATATTTTCTGTAATTTATCATTAAAGTCAAATAAAATTGTTGAGAAATTAAACAAGTGACCATACTTGTGCAGCAATAAAAACATCAACCAAATATAGACATTTCTTTATACAGTATCTCTACAAATAACATTTCAAGGAGAAATAGTTATTTTGTACACAAAATATATAAAAAATGAACAATAAAAATTATACTTTTTTTCATAAATAAAAATCATGATAAGAAACGCTGAAAAACTTACGACACAGGTTTGTGACAGACATTTGGATCTCCTTCACTCAGACATTGAGTTACACTGACCAAAGATAACGACAACAACGAGATCTTGACGAGATATTGCATCATGCTGTACTCTGAAAATAATACAAAGCAATGAATTATATGAGGAGATCCAGAGGGAAACAAATTTCTCTTTCACACTGTCCCCAAGAAAAATATTCTAAGTGAAACTGTTTTTTAATTGAAAGTGAGATTCAATGTTCATTTTTAAACATGTGCATGTATGTAATGATTATATATCTTATTAAAGAAAAATAATATTTTAAGTGTATTGCATAAGCTTTGCATATCCCTTACCGACATCCTGTCCCTTCTCCATTGTCGATTTATGTGCTTAATAGGTTTTGAGAAAATTCGGGGAAATATATCTTTTAAAGGACGAAACCGGTTTAATAAAGACAAATTTCATCATCATCTGATAATTAATCTTAACAAAACTCAAACTTAATCTGTAGTTTCTTAAAATGAAGCCACAACGGAAGCTTCAAATCAATTCCTCTATCTATAACCAAATAACCAAAAAAGTCTTGAGACCAAGGTTGACATAGACAGACCAACACGCAAACAGGAAGACGATAATAAATAGAAGTTGAAGGGAATCATATTCACAGTTCTTGTCATTCTTTTGAGTTGTGTTGTAAAATACTTCAAAAATATATGGGGCTATGTTGGGATAAAAATTATAAAAGGGGGTGATCATGAAGTTATTACTTTGTTTAGTTGTAATAATTCAATGAAGTTGAACTTTATAACTGAGTTAGACTTATCGTCAGTTGAACTTTATAACTGAGTAAGACTTATCGTCAGTTGAACTTTATAACCGAGTTAGACCTATCGTCAGTTGAACTATATAACTGAGTTAGACCTATCGTCAGTTGAACTATATAACTGAGTTAGACCTATCGTCAGTTGAACTTTATAACTGAGTTAGACCTATCGTCAGTTGAACTATATAACTGAGTTAGACTTATCGTTAGTTGAACTTTATAACTGAGTTAGACCTATCGTCAGTTGAACTTTATAACTGAGTTAGACCTATCGTCAGTTGAACTTTATAACTGAGTTAGACCTATCGTCAGTTGAACTTTATAACTGAGTTAGACTTATCGTCAGTTGAACTTTATAACTGAGTTAGACTTATCGTCAGTTGAACTTTATATAACTGAGTTAGACCTATCGTCAGTTGAACTTTATAACTGAGTTAGACTTATCGTCAGTTGAACTTTATAACTGAGTTAGACCTATCGTCAGTTGAACTTTATAACTGAGTTAGACTTATTGTCAGTTGAACTTTATAACTGAGTTAGACCTATCGTCAGTTGAACTTTATAACTGAGTTAGACTTATCGTCAGTTGAACTTTATAACTGAGTTAGACCTATCGTCAGTTGAACTTTATAACTGAGTTAGACCTATCGTCAGTTGAACTTTATAACTGAGTTAGACTTATCGTCAGTTGAACTTTATAACTGAGTTAGACCTATCGTCAGTTGAACTTTATAACTGAGTTAGACCTATCGTCAGTTGAACTTTATAACTGAGTTAGACTTATCGTCAGTTGAACTTTATAACTGAGTTAGACCTATCGTCAGTTGAACTTTATAACTGAGTTAGACTTATCGTCAGTTGAACTTTATAACTGAGTTAGACCTATCGTCAGTTGAACTTTATAACTGAGTTAGACCTATCGTCAGTTGAACTTTATAACTGAGTTAGACCTATCTTCAGTTGAACTTTATAACTGAGTTAGACTTATCGTCAGTTGAACTTTATAACTGAGTTAGACTTATCGTCAGTTGAACTTTATAACTGAGTTAGACATATCGTCAGTTGAACTTTATAACTGAGTTAGACCTATCGTCAGTTGAACTTTATAACTGAGTTAGACATATTGTCAGTTGAACTTTATAACTGAGTTAGACCTATCGTCAGTTGAACTTTATATCTGAGTTAGACTTATCGTCAGTTGAACTTTATAACTGAGTTAGACTAATCGTCAGTTGAACTTTATATAACTGAGTTAGACCTATCGTCAGTTGAACTTTATAACTGAGTTAGACTTATCGTCAGTTGAACTTTATAACTGAGTTAGACCTATCGTCAGTTGAACTTTATAACTGAGTTAGACTTATCGTCAGTTGAACTTTATAACTGAGTTAGACCTGTCGTCAGTTGAACTTTATAACTGAGTTAGACTTATCGTTAGTTGAACTTTATAACTGAGTTAGACCTATCGTCAGTTGAACTATATAACTGAGTTAGACCTATCGTCAGTTGAACTTTATAACTGAGTTAGACTTATCGTCAGTTGAACTTTATAACTGAGTTAGACTTATCGTCAGTTGAACTTTATAACTGAGTTAGACTTATCGTCAGTTGAACTTTATAACTGAGTTAGACCTATCGTCAGTTGAACTTTATAACTGAGTTAGACTTATCGTCAGTTTAACTTTATAACTGAGTTAGACCTATCGTCAGTTGAACTTTATAACTGAGTTAGACCTATCTTCAGTTGAACTTTATAACTGAGTTAGACTTATCGTCAGTTGAACTTTATAACTGAGTTAGACTTATCGTCAGTTGAACTTTATAACTGAGTTAGACTTATCGTCAGTTGAACTTTATAACTGAGTTAGACTTATCGTCAGTTGAACTTTATAACTGAGTTAGACTTATCGTCAGTTGAACTTTATAACTGAGTTAGACCTATCGTCAGTTGAACTTTATAACTGAGTTAGACTTATCGTCAGTTTAACTTTATAACTGAGTTAGACCTATCGTCAGTTGAACTTTATAACTGAGTTAGACCTATCGTCAGTTGAACTTTATAACTGAGTTAGACCTATCTTCAGTTGAACTTTATAACTGAGTTAGACTTATCGTCAGTTGAACTTTATAACTGAGTTAGACTTATCGTCAGTTGAACTTTATAACTGAGTTAGACTTATCGTCAGTTGAACTTTATAACTGAGTTAGACTTATTGTCAGTTGAATATATTTTTGCACCATGATCGCTTTCTGTCAGCTCTCGGGATTCACTGGGAAAACGTATTTCCGATTGAAAATATCGAGTAAATATTGCATTCGCCTGTCTAAGCGATGTAATACATACTCTACTGCAACGGATGGGCTATCACCTACATTTGGGAAAGAGTGTAATGCCCATTATTATGATCACAAAACAAGAAAGAACATTTAAGAAGAACAACCCGTGACGAAAACAAAACATAAAGTAATGAACTAAACCATCTGCGACAAACAGCATGAAGGACGGTATAATCGAATTAAACAAACGACTTGCGAAATTTTCATATATTAAGTGGGTTTTTTTAACAATAAATAGTATTGGAAAATTGGGAAATTAAACGAGAGCTTTTCGTACAAACATAATGCAACAGATCTTGTAAATGCAGTTTCCATAACAGAGCCTAAAGGGTCATGGTCATGATTTTGGTCAAATTCTATTTTTATTATTACTCCCCTACCGGTTTTCACCGGAGGGGACTATAGCTTTCCTCTGCGTCCGTCAGTCCGTCTGTCTGTCCGTCCGTCCGTCCGTCTGTCTGTCCCACTTCAGTTTTCCACACTTTTTTTCTTTATGCGTTTGCAGAATAATATGAAATTTGCTGAACAGCTTCAAAATGTCAAACTACAGATCACGTTTACACTTTTGTAGTGTCTGGTTGACATATTTTCGAGAAAATTTATTTTTAATATTCAATTTTTTTAATGTTCGGGTTCGTTATCGGGTTCGGTGTGTATTGAATAAACTAGGAAAGTATGTAGTCAGTTATAATATATTGCATTACATGGACCATTCCTTGTATTGTTTTTAAAGCTGCTTGGTCCGAATTTTTTGTTATTACAGTATCAATTTTTTTTCCATACAAACCAATTATCTTAGAAAGTTAAGGACTTTCTCATATTTACACCAGCAGAATCGGCTCCTTTCAAAGTTAAAAATATTCAAAGTAAATAAAAATAATTTCTTTTTGGGCAAACGAAAAAACAAATCAAAATGCATCACGGGATTGTTTAGAAAAGGAAACCGCTTTCTTTCGTCCTCGAATAATTGGGGTTATTCAACCCGCATGCTATGCATCGATTGTAAAGAACGCAGACTTCAGAAATATCAGCGAACAAAACGAACCCATGTTTATTTGTAATTTGTCTGATCATTTCGACCTTTATTTAAAGCGCTGTCAAAGTCGTAATGCAACCGAACCCGTCTCGTCGTCAGGGGTGAAATTTAACATGAGGCGAAATAACGCGGTACCTTTTAATGACGTTTGTTTTGTTAGCAAATGTTGTACATATTTTTCTTCACTGAAATTTGGCATAATTGACTGGAAAAACTACGGCAATGTCTATTATTATACATATACTAAGCATAGCCATAGTTTAAAAGCGTGCATACAATTAAGCATTAAATCATTATTTTTTGAAAGATGTGGTCTCATAACTGCAACGGTGTGTGCATACAAATTGAATAACGCGCGCTAGCGCGTTATGAAAATTTGTTTGCATTCACCTTTGCAGTTATGAGACCATTTCTTTCAAAAAGTAATGATTTAATGCTTATATTTACGTTTTTAAAAATTAATTCCCTTTCGGCAAATTATAATTTATTTTTAAAAACCTCTGCCTTATTCAACGTGTAATGCACAATTTACGGAAGAGCCATTGGAACAGACGATTTTTGGGGACAAAAATAGTGCAGAGCGCTTTAAATTCTAAAATACAATATTGTTTTTCATTCTGTAATTTGATAAATACACCTTTGATCTAATATGAATTTAATCAATTGAATCTTTTTAACTGTTAAATATATATATACAACAATGAACTATCAATCAGCGTAAGTATAACATCAGGCCGTGATTCGGTTTGGAGTCGCAAGGAGAGTCGGTCATGTTCTTCGAGAAATACTGAAGGAACTTAGGAAGATTGAATGTATTCATACGCACCATATTTGGCGATTCGGTCTTCTGTGTTATGCGTAAATATCACTCAAATCAATCAATGCAATTTAATAGGGGGAAAGAAAGTGAATGTAAATATTTTGATATAAAATCGGACCAAGCAGCTTTAACAAACAAATAAGTGCTGTAAAATAGTGTCAAGCATGGTGTTGTTAATTCAATCGACAGGGTTTTTTTGTATCATTACAATCAGGTTCGTTATCGGGTTGGTCTGTTGATTCGGTGTACAGAAGACGGTAAGAAATGATATTCTGCATAACAGTCCATTGTTTTCACAAATTTCTACAAACTGGTAGGGGACGTGTATTGCTTATGCAATACTCTCAGAATGCTTGTTTACAATGCTTTAGAAATGCATTTCTAATGATCAAATGAAATTTAAGAGCCATCATTAGGTTATAAGCAAGATACAGAGCTCACAATGCTTTGTTTTGTAAACAAGGCTCGTGCCCTGTGTTTGTTTACATAGGTTCAATATACCAATCAATTTTTTTAAGCTGATTTGTCTATCTTCTTAATCATTTAAAGCATAAATAAACAGTTCCTAATGTTTAATACATTCATTTGAAAACTTTTCACTTCAACATTCAAAATTTAAACAAAAGCTTTGTTTACAAAGTAAAGAATTTTAAGCTCTGTAATTGGCTTATAACTCAAAGAATGACACTCAAATTCTGGTTGCGTATTAAAAATGCCTTACTTAAGCATTGAAAACATTAAAATCGGAAAAAATAATTTTTGGCAAAAATTGTGACCATGCCCCTTTAATGTTCATTGTGTGAAATTATACAAAATCATACTAAAGAACATTAATAAATGGGGAATTTGGAAACGTTTCGCCCACAGCAAAAGCCTAAAGTTGTCCGTACTTTCTTTTTAAATGACAATTACATTACTGAAGTTTATAAAAACGAAAATATCGTCTTAACGCATAGCATGTAACAGTTACTCATGTGTGTAAATTTACTAATGTTAAAATTTGCACTCATAGGTAAATGTTGGGTTTTAGACTCCGTCGACTTTCGTCTCTGAAAAAAATTTCATGTGTGACAATAGAATAACGAAATAGCAAGGAACAGTGGACAGCAGTCCAAGACTTAAAGAAATCAGGGATTTCACGTTATTTAAGATCAATCTGCGAAAATCATGATGGACAATGTAATCGAATTACATAAACAAACGCGCAAACAATTGCGCAAACAAACTGCAATGAAATGCAAAATTTGGTGATACATGTATATGTTAGATTGGTTTTTAATTTGTAGAAAAATGGAAAATTTTGGAAATTAAATGAGTGCAAAGCTTTACTTACTGACATAATGCAACATACCTTGTAAATGGAGTAAACATATCCAATGTTCATTGTGGATTTTTTTAATAGGAATATACGATTTTTATACCAAATAACATAGTTCAATTGGGAATTTGAAAATCTTCCCCTCAATTTTTGAAAATAATAGATAATAAAACAGCCCACATTGAACTAGTTTCGGTTGTCATTTCCATTGAATCATACAGACCTGATTTAAATGTCACACTTTTTTCTTTCATCAAGATTATGCTACCCTGAAACTTGATATGTATTATGATTCATCTGTTGAATCAAAGAGCATGATTCACAAATATTTATGAAAAAGGTCAACGTAAATAAAATGGCATTTGGGTGTTTAATTTCACATATTGAAGTTGTGCTTGTAACGTACATGGACATGTAAATGTAATTGATATCAAAAATCGGCGACCCATGAAGACTATGTTGATTGTTAAGAACATTTGGGATTTTTGCTTGCTGCCCCACTTTTTACTCTGTGTTGGGCTTATATTCATTTTTTTATGAAAACATAAAGGTTTGCAATTTCCTCACCAGATGTGCACGACGGAATACAAGAACTTGAACAAGTTTTATATGCATAAATGGTATGATAACTGTTTTGAATATACATGCATGTACACCAAATCGAGAGAATTTGAATTTTTCGTTTGCTGATGGTGGTTTAAATACTGAAGAACTACATTGCATCGATCATTAAACTTTTCCAGAGGAGGGGGAAGGGGGTTATTCGAGAAAAAAAATTGTTTTTGTTTTATTGGGGGGGGGGGGGGGGGGGGCGATGCCTAAATCTGGTAACTTTACGATGTATATTTAGGTAGTTTCAATTTTCCAACGTGCGATCGCACTCCATAACCCCTCCCAATCCTGTGACATTCATTCAGTGTGACATTCATCCGTACATAAACATACATGTGTGATTATTAATGTAAAATGATATTTTACGTATTACTTTTTCTGTGAAGAATTTATTACCTATCCAAAAGTCAATTTCCAAAAAATGAAAGAAATATCGTCATATGAATTTTCCTGCGTTTGATTTTCCTAGTATTAATGTAATCCGAAACATTTTATTTGCAACTGGGTAAAGACAAAACCGCAAGATATGCACCCGTCAGAAAACAAACCAGGACACTGTCTCATAGTTCCTGATTAGCCCCTACCGCTTTCCTCTGCGTCTGTCCTTCCGTCCGTCCGTCTGTCTGTCCCACTTCAGTTTCCACACTATTTTCTTTATGCGTTTGAAGAATAATATGAAATTTGCTGAACAGCTTCAAAATGTCAAACTACAGATCAAGTTTACACTTTTGTAGCATCTGGTTGGCATATTTTCGAGAAAATTTATTTTTTATATTCCAAATTTTAATGTTCGGGTTCGTTATCGGGTTCGATGTGTTTTGAATAAACCACGAAAGTATGTAGTCAGTAATAATATCATGCATTACTTGTACCATTCCTTTTATTGTTTATAACAAACAAATAAGTTCTGTAAAATAGTATCAAGCATTGTTGTGTAAATTTAATCGACAGGATTTTTGTATTATTACAATCGGGTTTGTTATCGGGTTAGTCTGTTGATTCGGGGTACAGAAGACGGTAAGAAATAATATTCTGCATTACAGCGCATTGTTTTCATAAATTTCTACCAGCAAATACTTGAAGGACTTGGTGACATTACAGGAGATAAAATAAAGAGTATTATTTAATCCATTTTTATTTAATTTCTATATCAACTATGTAGTTTGAATTTCCTCTGTTCTTTTATCTCTGATTAAAACATAAAAATGTGATTATCAACCTGTGTTATAATCATAATTTGTTTTAAGTTTTTTTTAAAGATAAAAATCAAACAAAATTTCAATAAAACAAATAAACAACAGCATAGAATGAAAATCTGTTCATTTCCAAAACCATCTTATTTTCTTGGTAACATTTTCAGATGCAAAAATTATTATTTCAGATATCTGTGGAGTTCAAAACTCAACAATGAAACAATGAAGCAACCATATGTATGTGTATTGTTCTATTACTTGTTTTGTGCCAATCATTTTATGTACAAATTTATAACCAGTAAGGTTAGAACTCTTCTGTGTTTAGAGGTGTGCACGATTCTTTGCGTCATTATTCCAGCTACACGCTTGTGACCCGTTATGATCACGATTTGTAGTGCAACTTTAAATACTTTGGTACTGTGGAATCATCATTGTTCTTGGGGGGACCAATGTCTGTGACTCTCCTGAATAACCCTTGCCCTCGAATTTACATCCCAAAGAATGTATATACAAGCATTTGTTTAACACTGAATAAAAATTATCCCGAACTTGCTACTAATGAAACTACATCCCCATGAGGCAGAAAAATTTTGGCTGGCCACGAATATGTACCCTTACGAATAAAAATGTTTCCACGGTATTTACAATTATTGCAACCTATGTCTTACTCGTTATGATAGATTTACTGCATCCTGTTTGGAGACAGGACTAATTGTTTATTTTTAATATCTACTTAAGGTCTTTACTCACGCAATGTAACGGCGAATTAGTTTTGTTTCTGTTATAACTCTACAAGTTATAAAAAACGATACCATTATGTATTGAAAGTAATACTTAATTCTAAACAGAAGTGTAATAAATAGGTCAACAATGCTTGCTTTATTTTCTACCTGCATTGAATTTTACTCGCTTGGAACTCTTGATAGTTATGTCAATATGTAAGATATATATATATATATATATATATATATATATATATATATATATATATATATATATATATATATATATATATGTGTGTGTGTGTGTGTGTGTGTGTGTGTGTGTGTGTGTGTGTGTGTGTGTGTGTGTGTGTGTGTGTTATTTTTTTGTGCAGATAATTACTTTTTTTACTTGCATATTGTTACCTCACTTTCATTTTCAGACTTCACACTTGTGTATAAAGATAAGCTATCTGCAAAAGACTTCGTCATTTGTCTTGAGGCAAATATCTATTTAAGGTTTAAACCAGTTATTCGAAGGTTAACTTTTAAACATTGCTGAGTTTTACACTCTCTGTAACATGAAAATACTTAATTTATTATCTAAATGTATTTTTTTTTAATCATAATGGTGCCACGCACATTTAGGTCTTACTACTTATCGTAGGATTTTGTAAAAACGCCAATATCATGACCCTTTTCTCTTATTTAAACAATTGCTTTCTTTAAAAAAAAATGGTTAACCTTTCGGTATTTTTTCTAAATGTAAGTGCAAAGTAATGTAAAATGTAAGCATTAGGCTGGGAGAGCCTGAAATGGTATTGTGAAAGCGGTTGGGATATATTAAGATATATATTTTGGATTACTAGCGATTTTTTTTATTATCTTCAATTTTTTGTACATAATATAACAGACATGCATGTTTTCAACTTTTGGATTTTTAATCTTTTGTCTGTTTCTTGTTGTGTTAGATGAAAAAGCTAGTCCACCACAATTCTCATTATAAGCAGAAACAAAGTAAAAACAAAAATATTTGAAAAAACACACATTATGTGATGAGCTTCCCACAATGGAATTAGTGGACGGGATACAGTGTAGTGTCTAATTTGTGTTTATATTCAAAGTCATAACCTGAAGTAACATTAAGGTATAAACATATCAACATGCACATTTTATATCTTCTAAAGGGGTGTGAAAGATAGTTTTGCCTTAAACTTAGGATGAGATATTTTTATAAAAAAGGAAACTTCAATCTTTAAACATCCTTATCCAACTATCTTTGCCCACTTGTATTAGAAGTTTCCCACCATCTTCTGAGCAGCATCACCCGGTGAGCGTGAAACACTTGCAATTGTAAATGGACCTCTTCAGCTCTTATTATCTCGTCTATAAGCCGACTCCTGGGAGTAAACCTTACTCTGTTGATTATTTTTGCAGGGGGAATTAAGCCAAAGTCTGGAGACTGTAATTATATCTTCACTCGCCAAATCATTGCTTAATTCATTATTACAAATAAGTCTAGTTGTGTGCTCCTATACGTTCGTATTCAAAGTATTTCCCACCATCTTCTTAGCGGCATCACCCGTTGAACCTGTAACACTCTCCATTGTAAATGGACTTCTTCAGCTCTTATTATCTCGTCTATAAGTCGACTTATGGGAGTTAACCTTACTCTGTTGATTATTTTTGCAGGGGGAATTAAGCCAAAGTCTGGAGACTGTAATAATTTCTGCACTCGCCAAATCATTGCTTAATTCATTAGTACAAATAAAGTCTAGTTGTGTGCTTCTGAACGTTCGTATTCAAAGCATTTCTACCTTGTCTTTCATCTACCCTTTTAGGTTTCTAGGTACTCTGAAATTTAAAGAAAAAACAAATCAATTAAACGATTGACCGACTTATTTTGCAATTTTGATTTTAGATTTTTTATTGTAATAAATTTACTTAAGTATAATTAAATAATTAAGACATATTTGGGCAAATATGTCTATACAGTCAAGTTATCTTGGTTAAATCGGACTGGAAGATGTAGAATTCATCCACTTATAATCAACAAAATAACTATTTTTTTTTATTGCAGAGCTTAATTTTCTTTTTTCCAATTTTAATTATATAGTTTGCTATTAGCTTTATTTACACGTGATATAATATATATATATATATATATATATATATATATATATATATATATATATATATATATATATACAGATTTTTCAATATAATTCTATCATGTTGTTATGAAAACATTTTAAAGCGTATTAAAGTTTTTTTTACAAACTAACTTGTATAGTATTGATTTTGTGTTCCGTTTAAAGCTGATCATATATTGACTGCAAAAGATAATGATGAATCTCTAGACAACTAGTTTAATTGAAAAGAAAACCATTCTCATGGATAGATGACAAATAAAATGATTTCGCTCGTTCAACTTCAACTCGGTTTTTGTGTTAAAAAAAGACGTTTCGCAAAAGACTCGTAAAAGAAATTTTTTTCAATCTGATCAGAAGTGACTTCTATTCCATTATTTTTTTCATTTTTCGTTTATCTCTACAGCATAACAAATTCCACTTTGTAACTCTAAAATTTCTCTCCATCAGTATGTTTAAACTATCACCCCTTCTCTTTACACTCATCAGGGTAAAGCAATCTGAGGTCATTTTCACACGACCTCTACATTTGCATATTATTTAAATATACCAACAAACCACCGACATGCTTTTATCTGTTACATGAGGTGTAGAAAAAAAGGCAATACTTAATATTTCTATCTACTTTTGAAGACTTCCAATAGATTTTCGAAAGCAGTGAGAGCCCTTCCCTGATTTGTCAGAAGTAAAAATCGTATGAAGAGACTTCTCACCGATACATGTCAGACCCTGATGAGTGTATGCAGAAGAGGGTGTTTTAAGGTAGGTCCCTTCTCATGATTTTTGTGGTTCATTAATCAAGTAGAACAATACCTTATGTAATAAAAAGCCCAAAAATACATGTCTTAACGATTTACTTTTATCACTAGTGTCTGGAAGATGAATACTCTCTTCTTCGATCATATGATTTCAACCAGAATCATTATTTGGTTCATATTAAAAAACAAAACAAAGTTTAAATGTTTTAATTTATCATTAAATATGTAAGAAAGTAATAACAAGTGTGATTATCATCATTTGATTGATTAAAAAGAAATTTTATAATGAAATATTACAGAGATGCTATTTCAGAATTTTTACATAATTTCACATTTTTTAACGTATCTTTAATATTTATAGTTAAACACAATTTTTTAACTTTACTAGATTAGATTTATGTCTACTGCAACTAAAAAGCAAAAACAATATAGTACTTCACATGCTTCTTTTTTTCTTTCGACCTTTAAAACACATTTTCCCCCTTATCAAATGCAGCTAAAAAAGTGTTCCTAACACAATTTTCACAATATATCAGAAAACATCACATTTATTTCATTTGTTTGCTTTGATAAACATTAAAGGTCTTCTTTCGAATCTACATGTATTGAGTACAACTTATTTTTTTTTTGATAAACAGTACCTTTCCTCTGCATATATAAACACAAACGTACTAAAATCTCAGTACAAGAATTCACGATTTCTAACTATTAGACTTATTGAAGATCAAAACCTTTATATACTGGTAGACATTATTTACACTTGACTCCTTGTATAAAATTCAGATTTATCAAATAAACATTAAAACATCAGAACCAAAAACGGTAAATTCGAACAAATATTGTTTTTGATTTTAAAGCTTATTATATCCGCTAAATTGATGACGCGTCTGAGTAGGGATCTACCTTAAACCAGATTGTCGTGACATATGATTATATTCCATCAGGATTAACATTTGTAAAGACAATACTATATTGTGACTTTATAAGCTTTCAGTTGCATTTTGCATGTGTTAAAAGGCATATTGCAAAACAAATACGTAATCAATTTTCATGATTTTGTTTTCCTAAAATTGAGAAACGTCCTTAAAAGTGATAATAAACAAAATCTTACCAGCTATTAAAGTAGACTGACATCAAATATACAGGACTTCCAAGAACCCATGGTAACCACATCATGTGTCTTTTTTTTTGTCAGGAACCGTAGCGTATCATTGTTCTTTCTTGAAAATCTGCAACTTCAACTGGAACATCTTCAACAACTGCTCAATTTATTGGGATTCTTAGCTAGCTGAGACTAAAAGCTCTTAGAAAGCACAGATGGTAATTAAAATTTCATTTCCTTTCAACAAAAGATGTCCTTCGAATAATTTTGGAAATAACAGATTGGCGAAAATGTAGACATGAATTTCTGTGGAAATTTAATTAACAAATAATAAATAAGGTTAAATGTGTCAGGCATTGAGAACCCAACTTTCATGATTGCAATTTTCTGATTAGTGTTTTTTTTTTCTTTCTGTTTTATGTTTGTGTTTTGTTTTGTTTTTTGCAGATTCAAAGCACATGCAATTCAACGTGATAGCGTGGTAGCTAACGTGCTAGACAGTTCTGCCTACAGAAATATCAAGAACGATCTATTTTAAACCAGAACCTCGATCGGCTTCATATTTCATATTTACACGAGGTTAAAATGAGGTTTGGACGTTTTTGTCATTTTGAATTGGTTAAAATGAATCAAAATGTTTGTCACAAAATCAAAATCAAACTGAAATGGTTTTTGATCTTGTCCCAAATATCAAACGAAATACTCTCTTTATACAGGGTAGCGGAAAATACGCACGACCCAGCGTAGACATTGTCGAAAGATCCTAATTAGAGTTTAAGATACGAATATTTACAGTTTTTATCAAACATATCAATAACATATCATAATCTTCTATCATGAAATAGTTAGTATTGTGTACGTCATATTGAATTGTATAGTATTGTAATTTTTATTATATAAATGCAAAAGCACGTATTTAAGAATGCCAGAAAAAATGACGTAAGCAGATCGCACGAAACAGGGCGCCATCATATAATCATAAACTCTTTAAACTTGTTATTGAAAGTCTTAGAACTGTTAACAATTAAAGTGTCATAATAAAAACCTCTATATGAGTTCCTTTTTTTCTAGCCGTTATTGTATGTTTGTGCAAGCAGGTATATTTTAATAGAATGTTTTATAAAGGTACGCATGACATTGTATACGTATTTATATATACATGTATATATAAAAAAAAATAGTATAAATCCACCCACGTAGTATTATATGAAAAAAATCACAACACCGAAATAAACTACTAAAAAATTTATTTCGGTGTTGTGATTTTTTTCATATATATATATATATGAAAAACCAAACATACAGAGTAATGAATTTATTGCAAAATTAACAAATGAATGATAACGATTAGTGATAATGATATGCCAAAAGAAATACATATACACACATTTCTGATTTTTTCGTACTCGAAAAAAGGTTAAAAATGTCAATATCAAAATAGGCTGAAGCTTCGGGCGTTCCTCTCTATATCCTTACTGTTGGAGAACCTGAAGTTCTAAATTTAAGTTTAATTTGTACACTATGGATTCAAGAACACAATGGGGTTAAAATTGGTATTTTGTTTTCTTCTAGCACAATTGACAGGTGATATTATGCTCTCCATAGTTGAGACATGATAACTTATTTAGGCATGTAAGTATTAAAGTAAACTTGTGATTTTAGTGAAAATATATACAGCTATATTTGCTGAATTATGAAATATAATTCATATATTGGTTAATCAAAATTACAAATAAATTAAACATCAAAGGTACGTGGTTCGGTATCAACAAAATATGACTGAAAGGTTCACAAAAAACATGGTCATCTATTAAACGATGAATAATTAGACGAATGGAAAACTATCAACAATACCAAATTAAACGTACATGCAACAGAGGAAAAGGGGTTTAATTTAAACTGTTTTCTCCACTGCAAATTTTCAAACTAAAAATAATAATGTCTGTAAAAACAGACATAATCTTAATATAATAAATATAACCTGCTTCATGAAAATCAACAAACATAAGCTTTACACAGATACTTGACTGTATAAAGTGCTATAATTGTATAAAATGTTTTCAATAGTATTGAGAGATTTACAGCCATAGAAAATGATAAAATCATGGAACCTGCATAATTTAAAAACGATAATACATTACATAGCAAACACTATACATTCAAAACGAATAAAAAGCACTGTTACACATAATAAAACAATTTTGCGCTCCTTATTATAACCACACATTCTGTCGTGTCAGTAGCTAGTAATATTATTATCAAGAGCAGCAAAACAAAAACCCCCCCAAAAAACAAAAAAAACAGAAAATTTAACAAAACCAAAATGAAGTCATAATCATGGCAAATCCGCAATTTCATCTAACAAATTTGTGACGTCATTCTCTGAGAGTTTATTTTCGACTGCGCATGATGATGACGTAATGTCAGCTACGTCATTGTTTGTTTCTGCAATGTCGTCGAGTTCTGATTGAATGACATTTTGCATTGTTTCCGTTTGAGGTGAAATATTGTCTCCTGTTCGGAACGGATCACTGATGTTAAAAGAAGAATGGGGTTTAACACTGTCATAGTTCGTATTTCTTGGTGGTAGTATATGCTCATTGTCGGAAGATGAAATCAATTGTCCAGATTCTGGAAAAAAAATGGATAAATGAATAAACATAATAAGGATTTTTCAGAACCATTAGCCTTTTGCTTTTGACATTAATTACACCATTGATATTACAAAATAACTTTGTTATGTAATAGTATGCTTTAATTAAACAAAGCTTACTAATTAATTCAGAAAACTAAAATATCATAAAATACATTCTAAAAAATACATTGTTTATATCTGCATGGTGTTTGTTTTCCTTTGAAAAAAAATACACCAAAAACAAAGCAAAATAAAACAATCTATCAACCTTTGTCCTGAATCATGTTATGCTGTAAAGAAAGCTTATATCTATGAAAATATAACCAATTCAATCCTTATAATTCCATGCAAGTTTTATCACCAGAACCAATTTCATGCAAACGTCCTTAAATGGACTTTAAGATTGATAAATGAAATAAACATGAAAATTTTGTTTATTTAATTGTATTTGGTGCAATCACCTAAGCACTTTCCAGTAAAAATGAAAGTAAAGCTTATCATGAAGTAGAGTTTTTGTATCGTTTTTAAGTTTTATCAAGCAGTGATCAAATTGTTAACTTATCATTTGGCTTTAAAATGATTTTTAAAAATTAATGTCCCGTACAGCATGGAAACATATATCGGCAGAGAATAATTACTTGTAATAATCTTAACTGTAATTAAGAGTAAACCCTAGGCATGTTTGCGGTCTCTAAAGGTAAATGTCTCTTTCTTAAGGTAAAGTTAACGGTCTCTTTCTGAAGGTAAAGGTCTCTTTCTAAAGGTAAAGGTGAAGGTCTCTTTCTAAAGGAGAAGGACTCTTTCTATAGGTAAAGGTATCTTTTTATTGGTAAAGGTAAAGGACTCTTTCAAAATGTAAAGGTCTCTTTCTAAAGGTAAAGGTCTCTTTCTAAAGGTGAAGGTATCTTTCTATAGGTAAAGGTATCTTTTTATTGGTAAAGGTAAAGGACTCTTTCAAAATGTATAGGTCTCTTTCTAAAGGTAAAGGTTTCTTTCTAAAGGTGAAGGTATCTTTCTATAGGTAAAGGTATTTTTTTATTGGTAAAGGTAAAGGACTCTTTCAAAATGTAAAGGTCTCTTTCTAAAGGTAAAGGTTTCTTTCTAAATGTAAAATTCTCTTTCTAAAGGTCTCTTTCTAAAGGTAAAAGGTGAAGGTCTCTTTGAGCAGTAGTTTACTTTTAGAAAATCGAGATATATCACTTCATGACTTATCTTTTAATGCCATAACAAAGATAAATGCCAAACCTAGCAGTTACCATTCCTGAAAGAGTGATCGAGGGTTTTCGGTGACAATTTAAATATATCAATTTATGATTTCCAAAAAGTTCAACGTTGCTGAACTTGACATGTAGCAATTAAAAAAAAAGAAATCTTCATTAAAATCGCAAATAAACATCAAAGAAGGACAATCTTTTTGATGTTCGGTGCCTTTTATGTTTCCTTAAAAATAGAAAAACAATTGTTTAGGCTGAATAATTGTCATTTCAAGGATTATGATAATAAATTTGAACAGGATAATTTTTGCCATAAAGTATCTTTGTAAAACAGCTAAGAGGAAAAACCTGAAAAAAAAATACGATCTATGTTAGAGCCAATTTAGCATTATATACATTTTTCCGGATTGAGTTTGAATTTTAGAATATTCCGGATTTCCGGATTTGGTTTTGTTATTAGGATTTTTCGCGGGGAACGAGCAGTTTAGATTTTTTCCTAGTCCCTGTGCTGAACACCATTTACATTTACCATGTTTACTATGTTTGTTTCTACGAGAGAAAACTTCTAAGTTGGTAAGTTAACATGAAATCTGCTTGTGTATTGTTTTGTGCAGAAAGTTATGTATAAACGATAGGTATAAATGTGTAAACAAAAGTGTTCAACTGTGAAGATGTATTTTTAGTAACATGTTAGAATGTTGGCACAAGGGATATATCTAGAATGTTATATAAATTTAAAGCTATAAGTATCATCGTAGCATGTTTCTATTGTATGATATATCGGAATTTAAGGTTTCATTGTTTGGATGCGATGTTTTGTGCACTCTACCATAGGCGTACATATATATTCATTTTGAATTGTGTAATTTGCTAGTAGTATGAGTTTCGTTATATTTGCTAATTTACTAGAGCATATATATAAGTGAAAGTATTGTTTACAAGAACAGGGGCATATATATTTACTAGAGTGATATTTGTCATATGCTGAGTGTGTTTTGTATGTTTATTCATAGCATCAAAACTTATGTATGTTTTCTTTGTTTTTCCAGTTAATCACATCATCACATCTAGTCACATCACGTGTCATTACATCAAGTCACGTCATCATGTCCTAAATCATCATTATAGTTATACAATGACTGAATAAAGATGTGCATTAACAACAAGTTGACTCTTCCTTGATGGTAGTCAGTACAACATTAACAACTTAGAAGATCTTGTCCCTAAAGAAGCTGTACTTCGTCATGGCAGATGGTGCTACAGGAGAGACAAGACCTAGAACTCATACCGAGAAAGGTTTAGAATATCATCTCGATCGTAAGTCTAAGTATCGTAGGGGATGTGAAAATAAACTGGTGTCTTTGAGTGAGGATATCGAAGAATTATTGACAACATCAACAGATGTGAATGAAGTCAAAGAACTGTACAAGAAATGGCTGAAAGTTTACGATGAACTTTTATTTACACATGAAAGTCTTCAGGGCTTATTAAAACTTTCGACCGGAAGTGGAGAAAGTGATGACAAAGAATTTCAGGACAGGAATTCCCGATTTCATAAAGTGAAAGATTCTGTAGAACAGTGGTTCGCGAAACACTCAATGCAACCTACTCCAAAGAAAATACCATCTGATGTGAAATCGAGACTGTCGAGTGCATCGAAAACTTCAAGTCAAATTTCACTCGAGAAATTAAAAGAAAGTCAACGAAAAGCAGAACTGTTGGCCAAAGCATCAGCTTTAGATGAACAACGAAAATTAGAAGCGGCTAAACTGGAGCTGAAAATGAAAGAAGAAGAATTGAAGATTAAAACTGAACTTCAGATAAGTGATGCACGATCCAAATTATTGGAAGAATTAGAGAAAAGTGAACTCCGTGACCAAGAACTAGAAAACTCCCTCATCAATGAAAATATAGACAGAATTGTAACTTTTGATCTTGATCGTGAGAATGAGTTCACATGTGACAATTCTACTCCGCGCATTCCTCATCGATCTGTGCAACGTTTAGTTAGACCAGAATTGTCAACACCCATATATGAACCAAGCAGTGAAATACAGACTGTCGCTCGTGAATTGAACAAACCAAAAGCTGATCTACAGAAGTTTGATGGAAACCCTATGAATTACACAAGATTTCTCAGACAATTCAATGCCAGAATTTGTTCTAATACGGAATCATACGAAGAACGGTTGAACTATCTATTACAGTTTACTGTTGGTGAAGCACAAAGAATCGTTTCTGGTTATTCATATCTGGATGCTGAACGTGGCTACAAAGCAGCACTGGAAGAGTTGAAGGATCGTTATGGAGACCCTGACATTATAGCGCAAGCATATGTGAAGAAAGCTCTCGATTGGCCTCCAGTAAAACCGGACAGTGCAAAAACTTTAGATCAGTTTGCTATATTTTTGCGTGAGTGTCAATATGCTGTTGAAAACATTGATACTGGTCGTGTACTGGAATATTCAGAAAATTTGAAACTGTTAGTGAAGAAATTACCATTTTACCTTCACGACAAATGGCGAAGCTGTGTATATGAACTGAAGGAGAAGAAACAAGCTGTGAAGTTTCACCATCTTGCTGACTTTGTTCGCAAAGAAGCCAAAAAAGCAACAGATCCTATATACGGAAGAGAAATTATGAGCAGTTCAGCCAACAAACGTTTTCAAGACCAGAAGAAATCAGAAGCACATAAAAACTTTGCTGTGAAAACCAACACAAGATCTTTCTATGATAACACTGCTACACAGATGAAACCAGTTTTCAAACATTGTACATTCTGTAATGGAGCCCATTCATTGGACATGTGTTTGAGCATTACTATTCTACCTCTTAAAGACAGATATGCATTCTTGAAAACGAATGGACTGTGTTTTGCATGCTTGAGATATGGACATGTGAAAACTAATTGTCGACAAAGAATGACATGTGCTCATTGTAAGAAGTATCATCCATCCATTCTTCACGTTGATCCTCGACAGAATGAAGGAACAAATGGAGCTTCAACTTCAAGAGAACATACTGACGGTGAAAACCCTTTGTTCGCTATGTCATCTACAGTTCATATGGGGGCTGGAAAACAAGCGCTACCTATTGTGCCGGTCAGAGTCAAGTCAAAGTTCAGTGACAAATACCTGGAAACATATGCTTTCCTTGACTCAGGAAGTAATGCAACATTCTGTTTGGAGGACATTGCAAGATTGTTAAAACTGGAGGGAAGGAAGATGAACCTCAACCTTACGACAATGGGCCAACAGCATACTCAGACTTCTCATGTGATTTCCGGGTTAGAAATATCCGACATCAATGGTGTGAATGTGTTGGAACTTCCTCCGGTCTACACACAACCTACTTTACCTGCATCGAGGACAGATGTGATTTCTCCAGAGGATATTGAGAACTATCCATATCTCAGTGATATTGAACTTCCCAGGATTGACAGTGATGTGGGAATTCTGATTGGAGTCAATGTGCCTAGGGCAATGGAGCCTTGGGATGTTATACCCAGTGTTGATAATGGACCGTTCGCTGTAAAAACTTTGCTAGGCTGGGTGATAAATGGACCACTCGAAATTCATGCGACTTCGAATGATACATATGTGTCCGTTAATCGTGTAGATGCAAAACTAATGAACAACTTGGAGGAACAGATTCGCAATCAGTTTAATCATGACTTTAATGAAAGAACTATTGATGACAAGTGTGAACCCTCAAAGGAAGACAGAAGATTCATAGAATGTGTGTCAAATTCTATTCATTTTGAAGACGGACATTACGTTATAAGCCTTCCGTTTAAGTCAGAAAACGTGTGTTTACCTAACAACAGGAAACAAGTTGAACAAAGACTGTCTTCACTTCAGAAACGATTTAGTCGTGATGAAAACTTTCACAAAGAATACTGTGTATTCATGAACAAGATTCTTGAAGAAGGATATGCTGTCAAAGTTCCAGATGAGAAAGTTATTCAAGATGACGGACAAGTGTGGTACCTACCTCATCATGGAGTATACCATCCTAAGAAAAGGAAGTTGAGAGTTGTGTTCGATTGTGCAGCTCGATATCAGGGAACTTCATTGAACGAACAACTGTTACAAGGACCGAATCTCACAAATACTCTGATTGGTACACTCTTAAGATTCAGACAAGATGAGATAGTGATCATGGGAGACATCGATAGCATGTTTTATCAAGTGAAAGTACCACAGGAGGATGCAAGTTTCCTTAGATTCCTATGGTGGGAGGATGGAAATCCTAGAAAACGCATAATTGAGTACCAAATGGTAGTACATTTATTTGGTGCGACATCATCGCCAAGTTGTGCAAATTATGCTTTGAGGAAAACAGCGCAAGATTACAAAGGACTTTACAACACTGAAGTCATCAACACTGTCCTTAAAAACTTTTATGTGGATGACTGTTTGAAATCAGTGAAAACCGTAACTGAAGCATCTTCTCTGTTGTGTGATTTGCAAGATCTTCTTATGAGAGGAGGATTTCATATTACTAAATGGATTAGTAATAGCCGAGAAGTTATGACCAATATTCCAGTCTCAAGGAGAGCAAAGGAAGTCAAAGACTTGGATTTGGAAAATGATACCCTTCCCATCGATAGAGCCCTGGGAGTTCAGTGGTGTGTTGAAAATGATGTTTTTTGTTTCAAGATGGACATTAAAGATCAACCCTTAACGAGAAGAGGTATCTTATCCATGGTGAGCAGTGTGTTTGACCCACTGGGATTTTTGGCCCCGTTCATTCTAAAAGCAAAGTGTTTACTACAAGAACTTTGTAAACTTCAGCTAGGATGGGATGAGAAGATACCAGGACATCTCGCACAACAGTGGAACGAATGGCTACAAGATCTAGAGAGACTTTATGACTTTAAAGTGTCAAGATGTTATAAACCTGTTGGATTCGGAGAAATAAAGTCCGCACAGCTACATCACTTCGCAGATGCCAGTGAACGTGGATATGGAACTGTATCCTACTTAAGACAGGAGAACTTTGATGGTGCAGTTCATTGCTCATTCGTTATTGGCAAGTCACGAGTCGCTCCATTAAAACAGACGACAATCCCTCGACTAGAATTGACAGCGGCTACAGTAGCAGTTCGCACAGATAAGATGTTGAAGTCCGAGTTAGATGTACCCATAGATGAAACTGTGTTTTGGACAGACAGCATGGCAGTTATTCGGTATATAAGAAATACCTCATCTAGATTTCACACTTTCTTCGCAAATAGACTTGCAGCGATTCACGAAGGCTCCTTACCTGATGAATGGCGATACATCAATACCAAACAAAACCCTGCTGATCTTGCATCAAGAGGCATGTCCGCTAATGACATTCTTCAAGGAAAACATTGGATAACAGCACCTGAAGTCTTGTTAGCAAAAAATGATAGTTGGACTGAAAAACCAATGGAACTTTCTGATGAGATACCTGTTGACGATCCAGAGGTAAAAAAGATCACAGTGAGGGCAGTTATTCATACACATGAATCCAGTGATAATCATGTTGATAGTGTTGAAAGACTCTTGAACTATCATTCCTCATGGTACAAGTTAAAGAAAAGTGTGGCATGGATTCTCAAAATAAAGAAAAAACTGTTTCTCAGAACTCAACGCAAAACACAACTAGAAAATCAAGCAGCTGAGACATGTTTATCAGCTGAGGACTTGCAGAAAGCTGAAGTTGCTATTTTGAAATTCATTCAAAGAACATCATTTGCATCAGAAATCGAAGAGCTGAAGAAAGGACATCCTGTGAAACTTAGTAGCAATGTCAGAAAATTAGACCCTATTCTTGATGATGGACTCATTCGTGTTGGTGGTCGATTGCACAGAGCAAGTATGCCGTTAGAAACCAAGCATCCAATCATCTTACCTAAGGATAACCACGTGTCAAATCTGATATTGAGACAGATCCATTGTGAACTGAAACATAGTGGTAGAAATCATATGCTTTCTATGTTAAGACAAAAATACTGGTTAATACATGCGCCTTCTTCTATCAGGAAGTTGATTTCAAAGTGTATAGTATGTCGCCGCCAAAAAGCTAGAGTTGGAGAACAGAAAATGGCTCAATTACCAGAGGATCGTTTAATACCTGATGAACCACCATTCACTAGAGTTGGCGTGGACTATTTTGGTCCTTTTGAAGTGAAATTGAAGAGAAGTCACGTCAAACGTTATGGTGTTATCTTTACTTGTCTTGCCAGTCGTGCTGTGCATTTAGAAGTTGCGTCTTCTTTGACTACAGATTCCTACATCAACGCTTTACGTCGTTTCATTGCACGCAGAGGTCAGGTGAAGAAAATTCGCTCGGACAATGGGACAAACTTTGTTGGGGCAAATCGTGAACTTAGAAACTCGATAAACGACTGGAATGTGTCACAGATTCATGAAGCAATGCTACAGAAAAACATAGATTGGCATTTCAACCCCCCAGCAGGATCCCATCATGGAGGTGTCTGGGAGAGAATCATCAGGACCATAAGAAAAGTGATGAACAGTGTTCTTCGAGAACAGATCCTAGATGATGAAGGACTCAATACACTTATGTGTGAAATAGAGGCCATTCTCAATGACAGACCAATAACCAAGAATTCCGATCATCACAACGACCTAGAGGCTTTGACACCAAATCATCTCTTGTTAATGAGACAACAGCCAAATTTACCGTCAGGTGTGTTTACGAAATCTGACAACTACTGCAGACGTCGTTGGAGGCAGGTTCAATATATGGCCAACCTCTTCTGGAACCGATGGGTGAAAGAATACCTACCATTACTGCAAGAGCGTCAAAAGTGGCACGAAGTGAAGAGGAACCTGAAAATCGGTGATGTGGTTTTAGTGGTGGATTCGAACTCTCCTCGTAATTCCTGGCCCATGGGTGTGGTTTTAGAGACTGTTCCCGATCGTTTTGGACTGGTGCGACAAGTTAAAGTAAAGACAGCAACGAACACTTTGATGCGTCCAATAGATAAACTGTGTCTTATTTTGGAAATGGATGAACCTTCTGTGTGATGTGTTATCAAACTTTCATTGTGCTTTTTCATATTTATTATCTAAGGCAACCTATGACATTTTATTGACACGGGTACTTTTTCAATGTGTATAATTTGATTATATATCAAGTATTATGATTTGTATAATTGTGTCACATAATGTTCCACAATTAGGGGGCTGGATTGTTAGAGCCAATTTAGCATTATATACATTTTTCCGGATTGAGTTTGAATTTTAGAATATTCCGGATTTCCGGATTTGGTTTTGTTATTAGGATTTTTCGCGGGGAACGAGCAGTTTAGATTTTTTCCTAGTCCCTGTGCTGAACACCATTTACATTTACCATGTTTACTATGTTTGTTTCTACGAGAGAAAACTTCTAAGTTGGTAAGTTAACATGAAATCTGCTTGTGTATTGTTTTGTGCAGAAAGTTATGTATAAACGATAGGTATAAATGTGTAAACAAAAGTGTTCAACTGTGAAGATGTATTTTTAGTAACATGTTAGAATGTTGGCACAAGGGATATATCTAGAATGTTATATAAATTTAAAGCTATAAGTATCATCGTAGCATGTTTCTATTGTATGATATATCGGAATTTAAGGTTTCATTGTTTGGATGCGATGTTTTGTGCACTCTACCATAGGCGTACATATATATTCATTTTGAATTGTGTAATTTGCTAGTAGTATGAGTTTCGTTATATTTGCTAATTTACTAGAGCATATATATAAGTGAAAGTATTGTTTACAAGAACAGGGGCATATATATTTACTAGAGTGATATTTGTCATATGCTGAGTGTGTTTTGTATGTTTATTCATAGCATCAAAACTTATGTATGTTTTCTTTGTTTTTCCAGTTAATCACATCATCACATCTAGTCACATCACGTGTCATTACATCAAGTCACGTCATCATGTCCTAAATCATCATTATAGTTATACAATGACTGAATAAAGATGTGCATTAACAACAAGTTGACTCTTCCTTGATGGTAGTCAGTACAATCTACTTTCAATTCGTCCAACTTCTCTTGTAACCAATTTAACCGCATGCTTTCCAAGATTTAATAAAAAATATATACCTAACTACCTTGAATTGAATCAATCTTGTTGAAACAATTCTCGATTATGTCTCTTTTCGAATTCAATTGAATCAATTGAACTTGTAGAATCTGCAAATGAACCATATTGACTGTTTATTTGTTTTCATTGAAATTGATTTTGACCTGTTTGTATTACATTTTTTGATCCATAAGGCCTATAATATATATATATATATATATATATATATATATATATATATATATATATATATATATATATATATATATACAAATGAAAAAAAAATATTCACTAAACAAATGTGGCCAAAAATGGTTGGATAATGTAATTAACATTGTTTAATATCCAGGGCAAACACATAAACCAAACTAATATAGTGAGTGCTGTTGAAAGACGTAATGAAACATGGAATCAGATATACTGTTAGATATAATCTAAACAGATGTATTGATAGATCTAATCTAAACAGATGGTGAAATGACAAACCTATTGATACGTTGTCATAGTCTGGTATATTTTGTCTTTTGGGGGCTTCAAGGTCATCTAAGTTGACCTTAAGATTGTTGTACATATTTCCATGTTTGGCATCCAATTTGGAACAGGCCGCGTTTTCTGGAATAGAATGATAGGTGTTTCTTTGTTAGTTTCACAGTAACGTCAAAACAATTCAAAAACTGTTAGTAAGTATGAGAATTGCACAGTGTTAATTATTGAACATTACTAGTATTCAAGACATATACTGCCAATTATTGATGACATACGTTTTTTAAAAAGAAAGAGGAATAATTTCATGTTATTTTACTTATCTAACTCTTCATTAACAGCTATAGGAGTTTAGAACATATTTGAGCGTGAGGTTGAATATTTCCGTATTCAATATTATCTACTGCTGTTATTAGTAACGAACAAATCGATTCTAAAAAAAAATCTAAACTTTTTTTTTTTTAATTTTTACTTTCACTTCTTTAAGTTTGTATGTATAAAGTGAAGTCAAAAACAATTAAAGTACTTGAGTGCCGGGTATATCTATAATATTTTTTTTTCAATTAAACTGTAGTGTTTTTAGTACCTATGTTATTAATGAAATTAGTTTCTGAAAGACCTAAATTATATATTTTATTCATTTTGAGTTAGATTAACACTGCACAGTTTAATGCAATAATAATAAGTTATCAGATATTGTTTGCATGTTTTATATGTATTGAGTTATGGCTTCTCTATTCAGAATACAACTGCAAACTTGCTGCAAGTGTAGATTTAGTAAAACACTCAAAAATTCTACTGAAGATCATCTACCTGTTATATTGATTTCGTCAAGTTTAGCTTGGATATCTTTCAGCGTTGTATATCTGTCTGAGTCGTTGTCGTCATCATACAAAGATCCTGATGCGCATGCTCCATTAACCGGAAGACTCACGTTTTTGGCAACCGTTAGGTCATTGATAGGGCTACTACATGCAACCTCGTTCTGGTTACAGGAAGTTGCGCGTTGGTAGTTGCTCTGTTGCTGCTGGCGATGTATTTCCCGCTCAATATTAGAAACATTCTGATTGTCTGATGTATATACAGGGTTTGTGATTCCAACAACTGGTAAATTGCCATCTGTTCAAACGATAAACAAAAAGATATTAGTCAGACAGACTTCTCTAGTTTGGTACTAATTAAAGTTGGAATACATGTAAATTAAAAAAGGTCTAAGCATATTCAAATTTATCAAATAAATGGTGAAGAATTAAAATTCTGACATCCAATTTTTGTTGCTTTGTTTATCTCTATTAATTAATTTGAATTTTATTCAGTGAATAAATAATTCCATGCTTTAATTAAACAATGCATTTATTTGTATTTCTGCGACGCTTCTAAATAGATTCAAGGCCAAAAAAGTCCAAAATGATATGGTTAGGAGATGCAATTTTTGTTCATTTCATTCTGTTTTCCCCTTTTTCAATGTATGCACAAATGCAAAAATACAAAAATATAATCCATAAACGTAATCAAAATCTTGGTATAATCACCTGCGTCTGTTCCTTCAGTGGATTGTATGTAATGCATCACTGCCCGGTTCTCAGACTTTAGACGCCCGACTCGACGCTTGTAATAGATGACCATGATGACGATTATAAGTGTCAGAGCAATGACGGCTAGAATGATTCCGGTAATTAGACCACTGGCAGACGCCTCCTCTACGTTATTCACTACCTTGGCGATGTTTGGTTGATCTGGTGAAAACATTATAGAAAAGAGAAATCATACAGAAATATTGTCTAGGGTATTTTTTATATAGAAAAAATTTCGTCTTCATACATTCATATATCATAGACTTAAGATAAATAAACTAATTGGTTTCCGATAAAAGTGCTTTCTTAAGACTTTACACTTTCGTTTTACATGTTAAAATGTAACAAAGAAAAAGTATCAACTTATTGATGTAACTGAACTTTACTTATTTATCCGAAACGGTATATTTGCTCATTGAATAAAAAAATCTATTTTCATTTTTTATGTCTTTAAATTGAAAAATTAGACGTTTCTTTATGCACAAGGTGAAAACTGCAAAGCAAATTGTCGGTACTATCTAAAGTCTTTGATAATAAAACTTTCTTAGTAGTGATATGATTAGAATCACAAAATTGGTGCTACATCTTTGCTAGCTGAGGGTGTGTAAGGCTCGGATCAGAAATCCTTGGTTAGCAAAGATGCAGCCTCACGATTTTAGTGGTCCAGTTTACGGTTACAAAGATAAATTTTAAAGTAGCAGTAAATATAAACTCACTGATACAGCCGAAGGATGGATGACAGAATTGTGTGACGTCACAGGAACAGGTCATATTGCAGTGCTTTCCGTAATAACCCTCGGGACAACCTGACGTCACAAACAGAATGATAAACAGTTAGTTCTTTTGTTTTGTTTTGGTTTTTTTCTTTTATTTCGGATTATAAACATTAAATTGTGTGTTTACGAAGAAAGAATTTAAGAAGATAGAATATTATTCAATTAATCGAACAACATTATGCCGTATATATCAGCCTATATTCTCTAAGTTACAGGGCTTGTATTAGTCTCAAGAAAATAAAATCAGTTTATATTCATTCATGACTTACAACTGGCTTGATATGAAATTCACCATTAAATATCATAATAGAAGGCAAAGGTAGTAAACTCTAACTCTAGCTATTTTCATATTACATAGTACAGAGGAAGTATATATGTAGATATTTACATGAAAAATATAAGAAGCGGTGTCTGTAACTTACTCTGAGAACAGCTGGCTCCAATATAACCTGGGGGACAATCACATCTTCCGTCAGATTTACTACAGTTGGCGCCATTTTCACAGGAACACTTGGCGCTACATTTGTATCCATAGTAACCGTCAGGACAAACTGAAAGTGAAAGTAGAAAATAATTTTTTCATAAAACAATACATACAAGTTAGGGACATGTTTATGATAACAAAAGTGTAGATAAACTGTACATGAATAAAAGAGTAACAATCATATAAATCAATATCGAAGGACTCACTTTTGTCACACAGAGGACCAAAGAATCCCGGGGAACAAATACAGGAGCCATTTTTGGGATGACAGACACCGAGGTTTTTACACAATGGGCATGTCTCGTTACAACGCACTCCATAGCGATCCATGGGACAGGCTGAAAACAAAGAAATAACCAAATAAAAACGTGCATCCATACTGAAATATTTAAACGTATTATCCAGTAGATAGCTTCAGTAGTTCATGAAAGAGACGATTTAACCAAATACGTGATCTTTGCTTGCTTTTTTTTTTTTTTTTTTTTTTTTTACAAACAATGCGATTCAGATTTCCCCCACCTTTAATAAAAAATAAGAAGAAAAACAAAGACACGGGAATAATCAGGTTGTAATAAGAATAAATTTAGAAAAAATTAATAAAAAAAATAAAATAATCATTATTTTTTTGGCATAATTGCATTCAATTTAAATGAAAATGAGAACACTCTATAAAAGCGATGTGCAAACTATTTTTAACTAAATGTGAAGAAATTAACGATCAATGTGAATTCAGCCTTGCATTTCGCTATGATTATCTAAATAGAGTTCTTACGATGTTGACACGTGGGCCCCGTGAACCCAGCTGGACACGTGGGTGAAATACACTGGCCAGTCACGTGGTCACAGGTCTGATTTGCCTCACATGTACACTGGAATCGACAGCTGTTTCCAAAGTAACCCTCGTTACAAGCTGAGAAAAAAAGATGAATATAAATGAGCATTTAAAACGAGTATTGTAATTTATTATGCAATAGTTCATTAATCTTTCACACAGCTAGCTCATTAATTGTTCACAATTTAAATTGACGCAACACAGGATGTTTTCACTCAAAGCTGCTAGCTTTGTTACACTGTATCTCCCGTTAAGGGGGCTGGGGGGTGGCTGCCATTTTAGACAATATTGACCTCCTTTAAAAGAAGAGCTCCATATAAAAATAATGGAAAATGATGAAATTTCATATTAAAAAACATGAAATTTTTCTTTATCAAAAAGTAGTTAATAGCTTCAGAAACCACATATAAAATTTTCAAATAAATCTGATGGTTTTATATTATATTATATTTTGACCCCCCAGCCTCCTTAATTCTTTTTCCCTTTCATCGCTTAAATCACAAATCACATTTCATTAGAATTGTTCTCATATGTCTTTAAACAAATTTCTTTTTTCATCTTTGAACACATTTAATACACTTTCACTTAATATTCTGGAACATGCTGAGCTTAGTGACAATACCTTTTGAACAATCGCTGCCTTGATATCCGGGCCTACAAATACAAGTTCCGGTGTCCTGGTCACATGACCCTCTGTTGTAACACGTGCATTTCTTATCACAATTGTCTCCCCAGCTACCGTCCTTGCATTTGCTCTTACAATTCACACCTTAATAACGAAATTAAATTATACAAATTTAATAAAGTTATTAAAAATTCAACTGACATTCCAGTTCATAGAAAACAAATGTCAATGGAATAAAATCATATCAGTCATAATATAAACTATTTAAAAACATTAAACACTATGAAATGAGTATCACAATATCGTATTAGGAAAACGGATTTCTCTTTTAAAAGAAAGAAATGCCTTGTTTTATTAAGGGTATCTATGTTTTAAGCTTTCCTTTATATTACTTGTACAGGTATCATAAAAAAGGTCACTCACCAAACCACGTGGGGTCACAGAAACACTCCCCGTTCTCTCCCCCACACGCGTAGCTGTGCTCTGGGTCACACTCACATCTCTGGCCACACTTTTTACCAAAGGTCCATCTCTGAAAAAAAATACCGACAAAATATCAGCCTTTAAATCATTAAGTTCACAGCACTTGAGGTCTACATGTATTTTCTCTTTCGGTTTGGTATGTACGAATTTTTATATATTTTTTAAAGAATTTGAACCAAAAAAATTGTAATACCAACATAAAAAACAAATACATAACTAAACAAAAGAATGAAGAAGTATTATACCAGATGAATGTAGACATTAAGAAATTCAGACTAGAAAATATGAACCGGAAGTGACGCCTAAAATATAACATAACAAAAAACTTTAACAAGAAATCACACACCGAGTCTAGAGCAATTTTTACCTTGCACTGGTTTTCACACTTCGGGCCTTCATACCCCGGTCGACACAAACACTCGCCGTTTCTAGGGTTACAGTACCCATCATTCAAACAATCACATTTCTGGGTACAGTTGTAACCATAGTAACCAACGCTACAGGGTTTTTCACAATGCAGACCGATAAATCCTACAATCAAGAAGAATACATAGTATAGCATGTTATAGGCGTTTTGGAATTCAGGGGATCTTAATAACACTTCTCTAATCTTTGGGTCAACAATATAAACTAATTTCAACATATGATAATAAGAAATGTGCAAATGAATTAACTCGCAATAATAAACCGATTTTCAGTACTGCAATTTCTAATCCAACTGAAAAAAATGATGCTCAGGGTTTAGGGTTCGGTGTAGATAATTACCTGGTGCGCAGTCACAGTAGCCATTTTGAAAATGGCAGACGCCGCCATTTTGGCAGGTACACATCTGAGAGCAGTCTCTGCCAAACCAACCGTGAGGGCACGTCTGATTACATCTAAAACAAAAATAATGACATCATAACTTAAAATGTTCGTTATTAACAAATGTCCAATAAAGTCCGTACATAAATCAGCTAAGATTTGAACTCACTACAAAATATTTAATTAGTAATGCCATAGTAAATTACGTTATCGTGAATCTAGGGAATCATCGGTAGATGATTGAACGGTAGTGCGAACTGACCTTTGACCCGTGTATCCTTCCTCACACTGACATTCCCCGGTCACGTGATGACAAAGAGCGCCGTTCAAGCAGTCGCACTGTTTCTCGCATTTGTCTCCGTAATTTGGCGCCGGACATGGTTCGCTGCACGTGACCCCGCTGTAACCAGGGCTACAGACACACTCTCCAGTACCCGGATGACAGCTAACAACATTAAAAAAAATAATGATACGAAAAGTCAACTACTTTAATGAATGTATTTTGGATTTTTGTACAATTCTGGCAGAGTCTTTGGAAAGTCCTTATTTATGTTCCTACATGAAATACCTCCACTCTACACTATAGCATTATTTTAGCAGACCACAATAATTTAATTTAAGGCGCAGGAACCATTAAAAGTTATACATGTAAATAAGCAAGGGACTTTTTCCTCGAAGGATTGCAATATAAAAACAATTCGTTTACTTTTTTCTGAGATTTCATAACCTCACCTGTCTGCATATGTGGTGTTACACTGACAAGGGATGTTACAGTTATCTCCGTACTTCCAGTCATCACAGGCTGTAGAAGACAAAGAAACAAAATGGCCGTCCGATAAAGACAAAACGTCGCTGTTATAGTTTTGATAGTCATGTAAGGTAAACACATTCTTTTTTATGGGAAGGTGTATTATTATTTTGGGTAATGATTTTCTTCAACTGAGTTCAAACTGACCTCGTATGGCGCAAGTGGGTCCAACAAACCCTGGTACACAACGGCAGGTGCCCATCACGTGATCGCAAGTACCACCGTTCTCACAGTTGCACTCTTTAGAGCAAAACTCTCCATAGAACCCAACGGGGCACTCTTCCGTGCATCTATATAATGAAAACAAATAGTTTGTAAAGGTAAGATCATTTTCTTTCCACTAAGATTGTTAATAAAGTGGGTATACATGTATTCCATGTACTGTATATATGTATAAAAATTGCTGTCCACAATGACCTACTTTTCGCCGATGTACCCTGCTGAACAGACACACGTGCCAACCTTGGGGTCACAGGTCGCGTTGTTATAGCAGCTACAGGTTGAATCACAATTTGCTCCAAAGGTTCCCTCGTCACATGGCTGGGTACAAATCTCACCCTGGGTAGAAAAAAATGATACAATGACGCTCAAACGACTTAGCATACCAGATAAAACAATGACATTCTGTAAAATAATATAAATTTTGTTCAGAGAAAAATTTCGTGCGCTGTCGATATTTCATTTTTGTTTAGTTTGTGAATGACATTGTCTGTGAAATAAATACATAATGTGTTTAAAACTAAATCTGTTAAGGTGAAGTCAATACGTAGAAACTAATTCTACAAAAACTCGGACAGACTTTACTTCCATTAATCTATGAACAGTTTATGAACAACTCTTTTCACTAAGACATAAAACTCGCGTAAATAACTTAAAATTATTTTTTGTACGGTATCGTAATTTTTTACCTTCCATCCGGGCTTGCAGGAACACTTTCCGGTCTCCGTGTTACATCCGGCCCCATTCTGACATTTACAATTAGAATTACAGTGGACTTCCGTTGACCCGGTCTGACAACGATTTTCGCAACTAAAAAAATTAAAATATTGTTCTTGACACCAAAAAAAAAAGTATGATTATCAAATGTTTTCTTTCATTTGTCACAAGTTGCAAAAGTTTAAAGGCGAATTTAACAAAATTTAGATATATTAAAGAAATTTTAAAAAGACGAACAATCCTTACAAAATTTTATGTTTTAAAAAATAAGAGATTCTTTAAACAAGTATTTAAATTTTTGAAATAAATATATCATATATATCCCCTTTTTTGAGGGGAGGGGTGAGGTTTTATTTTATTTATGTCATTCCCTGTATCTTACAGTGCCCCATGATATCCGGGTGGGCAGTAGCATGCGCCATTGGTCGCGCTACACGTGGCGCCGTTCTTGCACTGACACAAGAGCTGACAGTTCGGTCCATAGGATCCTTCCGGGCATTTAGTCTGACAACGCTCTCCTGTGTAACCTACCAAAAGAAAGACAACTCAAGAATGTAATGGAGTTATCTGCCCTTTACATCACTAGTATAGGTTAAGATGTCTTAACACGAGATTTGCATTATAAATAGGTATGTTTTGTACTTTATTAAATTGCAAAAACGTATTCATTAAAAAGTCGACCATTTAATTATAGCCACAAGTTTGCTTAAATGTTATTCGTACAGGTTATCAAATAGGTTGGATGTGACAAAAACCAAAGAAGCAGTGAAATGTATGATGAATAAACTAAAAAGATTCATCATCAAAGTCAATAACCTAAAGTAGAAAGATGTATGATATATTGTGTCCTTGAATTTATTACAATTTTTTGTATTACTAAATGAATGCATCTGGGTTTTTAATCTGTTTATTATGTAAAAGGTTATCATGATGGTGATAAGAACGAGAGAAAGAAAGAGATTGAAAGAGGAAAAGAGGGAAAGATAAACAAAAAACAGACATATCGATGAACAGATATACATACATATGGAAAAAAAGACAGGGAGACAGCCTTATCAACAGCGAGAGAGAGAGAGAGAGAGAGAGAGAGAGAGAGAGAGAGAGAGAGAGAGAGAGAGAGAGAGAGAGAGAGAGAGAGAGAGAGAGAGAGGGGGGGGGAGAGAGGAGGGAGAGAGAGAGGGAGAGAGAGGAGGGAGAGAGAGAGGGGAGTGAGAGAGAAAAAGAAAAATATTTAACGTATTTCAATAGAAAAAATAACGTGAAAGTAATAAAGTTACGTGTTTCTAATATCTGATTTTTAATTCTTATTTAATTTATCCTTATTTGATTTCCAAGAGAGTTGTAAAAAAAATAATGATTTTACCTGCTGCGCAGATGCAGTGCCCTGAGTCGGGATCACACTGTCCATGACCGCTACAGTCACATTGTTTCTGGCAGTTCGGACCCCAGGTGTCCGGCGGACAGTCTAAAAATACACACATTGTTTTATTTCCTGTTTTAGAAATAATTGCAAAAACAACATCGTCTTGTTTTCATGGTGAGAGGTTTACTACATTTATTTGGCAAATGACATTGAAAACATCTTGCAACAAGACCGATTGGTTTTTATTCAAACAGCTGATGTTTCTAAAAATCTGTTGTTTTATTTAATTATAGAGCTGTTTTTTCTCCGTCAACTGACACCAGATGACGTATGTTTGTTTTACATTGATTTTCGTTTTTTATTTTTTTGTTTTCGGAAAATGAATCATGTTTAAAAAATAAAATTGCTGACAAAGAATTTGATGTTTTCATCTAACATAGATAGATATAGGATTGACGATTCTCAAGGACATAAAAACAGTATTAGATAATTCAGTCAGTACTGAAAAAACCCCATGACCGTTTTAATCTGAGTCGGTGGAAAACTCGGTAGTCATATCGTATTTTTCTTAACTAATCACAGTTGATCAAACTGTAAAACACATTATCACTTACTGTGCAATGATTAAAATTCATGGGGGCGGCAATTTTCGTGGATTGTGGGTTTTTTCTTATTCATGGGGATGTAATTTCTGGATGCGTAGATTTTCAGTTTCAGTAAGAAACCATTCTCGTAGAGGATGTAAATTCTTGGGGGGGGGGGGGGGGGGGCTTCCCACGAAGTCCACGAAAATTGAGCCACCATGAATTCTAATGATTTCAAAGTATTTCTATATGTATTTGTTTGTTTTAACATTTTTAATAAATAAAATTTGACAGACAATTAAGTTCTCAGAGGTAAAACGATAATGAAAAAAATATCAGGAATTATCCAGCCCTTTGAATAAAAAAAAAATAGATGTTTTATTTCGAACATTGTAAAGAGTTTTATAGCCAGTTATGCGCAAAAAAAAAAGTCGAGCCCATTTTTAAAAGATCTCAAATTTTTAAAATATCAAAGAGAAAAAAATCACGTGACATACTTGAACTACAATCTTTTCCCCGCCATCCCTCGTCACAGACACACGTATCCGGTCCTGTGCACACTCCATTGACGCAGCCGGAAGTACAATGAGCTAAAGAGAGACAGATCATATGTTATGTTAGAGCTTGAAGTATTTTTTAAAACAGTATGATTAATGCGTATCAAAAGAAACTGAGAATAGAAATAGGCATCAGATAATGAAGCTTTAGGTGATATGGGAACCTCCATTCGGTGACGTGCTTCTATTGGAAAATAAACAATTAAATCAAAAATAATTGTTTTGGTGTCCTTTAAGCTTATTGCGTATCAAAAGAGATTTTAAAAAAAAAATAGGGTAAGCTATGAATATGAAAGGCATGAGTTCGAATCCCGCTTGGGCTATTATAAAAGTTAACCTTTTCCAAAAATGTTAAAACATCTTTGTTGGTCAAGTATCGTAAAACTTAAAATTACTAAGACGGAGAAAGGTTCTCTTATCCATGTTTATATCAACAGCTCCCCCTCACACCACCTTAACAAATCCTGTGTTTGTTATTTTTTTAATAATTTAGTTTGACCATTGATTTTTAACATTGTTTCATCTTCATCAAACTACTGTATGAGATTTTAATTAGGATGAATATCAAAAAAATAAATATAACTCCAATATGCCTGCGATTTTAACAAAAGAAAGATAAAGATACATAATAAATATAAGAAAACTTACAAATGCATTGATCGTTCACGAGGTTGTAACCAGGGCAACAATGAAACTCCTTCCGGTACAGAGTTTGTGTCTCCTGTTTATATCCGGTCTTATACAGGGTGCTACAAAAGTTATCGACTGTAGTTAGTTTTTATATCTGGGTGTAATTTACTTTTATCATATTTAGAATTGAAACAACCTTATTAGATATATTTTTGATAAATAATGCTGTATTTAACTCAAAGAGGATCACTGATGAGGTCATACATCGGTGTTTTATTTAAAAAGGGACAAACGATTTTCTTAAGGATTTTCTTAAGGAAAAAAGAACTCAAAGAGATACCTTTATACGTATTGATGAATTAGAAAAAAAAATGCTTGTCATTTTAGATATAGAAGAAGTTTTAAAATGAAAGATAATACGACCATATCATTTTTACGTAGAAAAAAATATTTGAAAGAAAAATATTAAACTGCTCAATATCACAAAGTGTAAAAAACAGAATATAATTTATGTTTAATTTCAAGAAATGTTTTCCAATGCCTATAAACCCGTCTACTACCTCAATGTAGACCAGTTGATAAAAATATCCATCACCTTTAACCTTCAACTGATAGCTACTGATAGTTTGTCGTGATTAAAAATATGAATAATTAATATGCATTTTTATCCCACTATTACATCATTTTCTTATACATTTATATTAATACGATAAAATATAGAAATGTTTACAAAGAGAAATAAGAAAGAAGGAAATTTCCAACACAGCCAATATACGTGCAAAGTATCCATAGTAGCTTTAACAGGATCTTGTTTAAGCGGAAAATAAATTGACATGCGCCAAGACAGATGTGAAAATGGGACAAACTGATCAACGCAAAAAATACGATACATTATCAGTCAGGTATTCAGACATGCAGTCACGTGATAGACAACGTGTACAAACACCGATATGCACATGCCTTTATTCGGTCACCAACGCCAGCCATGCTTTTTTTTTTTTAGGCAACATCGATAACCTAAAAGATGCACATGCATTATCATCTTCACCAACTTCCGCTCATGCGCAGTGGATACTATTAAGTACTCACTAGCACTTGGTGCAGCGGAACAACTTGCGAATATCACGACACCAGGTTTTAGTACATTTTTCGTACGGTTTCTGGTACGATTCTCGACTGATCTTTTTGAATCTGGAAAGACGCCCAATAAAGACTAGAAAGTGAGTAATCAGTCCTGAATTCTGAATAAATTTTCATAGTTCTAGACCCAGTCACCCATATATCTACTCATGCAATTTTCGCAGTTGTTCACAAGACCTAGAGGAAAAGATAGTTTGTGTTAGATGTCACTTCCTCCCAGACCTCCCCATTCTGTGCACCACTTCCGGTCATGTGACGTGTTTACTCACTAGCACTTAGTACAACGAAATAATTCGAGTACATTGGGACACCAGGTCCTAGTACAGCGCTCAAAGGGCTTATTATATGGCTTCGTGATGACGTCACTTCGTCTGTGTGTTGGAAAGTAGAAAGGAAGATTAAGAAACAAGAATAGGAAATCAGTTTCGGTATGACTTGATATTGTGAAAAATCTCCAGCTTTCAAAATCGTGTACACAAAACTTAAACTTCGAAAAGAAAAGACTCACAAACATCTAATAAAGACACTTGACATCAGGATAGCCAAGACATTCATAGTTGATATATGTATGTCTTTTTAACACAATATTGACATTTTTCCTTAACTATTGCGATGTGAAATGTAAATAAATTATGGTAATTGTCTTGATATCATAGCGAATTTGAAAGCTAGAATGATGTCACACAATGTCGTCATGCCGCTGATGTCACTTACTAGCATCTAGTACATCGAAAAAAATCCCATATGTTACCGCACCAGGTCTGAGTGCACTTTTGGTATGGTACACTTATAACTTTGGTGTACGTTGACATATATCTGTAAAGCAAGGCCGCTAATATTAATTGTACATGCAGAAACCGTTAACTGTAAACAGTAGAGTTCCGACATCTGACAGGTGGTATCTGGTTTAATACTACTATAATTGATATTTTTTTCACTTTTAAGATAGCAAATACGTTAGTAACTTAAGTCTTTTCCTTTATTTTGAAAATGAACATTAGCACTATCTAAGAAGATTTTTACCTGTAATTTCCATAATACATGTACAAATACCATGCAATATTTTATTTTATTAAGTAAAATATTTCGACGCATCTTTTTTTCTGCATGGTTTGAATGCCAAATATGTTTTAAATGATTTCCAGACATAGTCAAGTAATTGAACTTTCAAGTAGATGTACATGTGTCATGCAGTTAAATATAAGTTTCAATTGCATGTTCTGTATTTGCTAAAAACAACAGCAACACATATTAATGAAAAGTATAAACATAGCACTTTCACGATTGCATCCTCTAATGTTTAAAAAAATTGATACGATAACAAATTTAAGTGTTGGGGTGTACAAATAATATTGTATGAAACAGACACCATTAAGTACTAATATATGCAATAATCTAGGAAAGAACAAAAGGATGCTTTGAATTTGCATTAATTTATTTATCGTCGTTATAGTACACAGAGAGTTTATTTTTAACGTGAGAATAAATGGAGTGTTTAACAAACAACTTACGACACTGTTTTATCACACACATTAGGGTCTCCCTCGCTCAGCCCTTGTGCAACACTGACCAAAGATAACGCCAACAACGAGATCTGGACGAGACTTCGACGACACGTCATTGTGTGACCCTTTGAAGAAAGAAAAGACATTGTATTGTAAATGTTGTTTCCTTTCATGAATTCTGTACCAATTTCAATTCAGTTTTGAAAAATTTGAATTAGACAAAAAAAAAGTCATCGCTATTGCGTATAAAATGCATTAAATGTTATAGGGAGAGGTGTTCAAGCTTTTTATGTAGAAATGAAGAATTTGTATAATACATATATTTTGGGATTTCTTTTTGTTGAGAATTTGGTGCGCTGACTTTTTTCATCAATAAATCACACTGCCTGACTGAAGACATTCGTCCTATCATTTATTGCTGATTACAGTTTTGGAGGGACATGGGCGTGTATCGGTGCGTGACTTCATAAAATACGCCCTATCGAGAAAAGTTGTTTGCGAAGATGGCAAACGTAATCAACCACGCATCGTCTTACAAGAAAACCTTAAGTTTACTGGGCGCGCACAATGCACGTCAATGCACGCCCATCGTTCTGAGGGACCAGTCGACAGTTTTATATCACACAATTGCCACCTACACTTCTATAGCTGGTGTGAATGTATGATAACGTATTGACAGCTCGTGTAACAGTAGTATCACCGGGAAAAATATGAGGTAGTAGCACAACAGGTTATTGGTATCATTGTTGTTGGGGAATTGCTTTATAATACACTATTCGTACCTGTATTGACGAGCTTTTTTAGGGGATGGGTGGGGGGGGGGGCTTGGAACCGATGATGTCTAAATTTATGTTTTACATAAAAAAAGATATTCAAAAATATAGTGGGGAAATATTAATGATACTTTACAAGGATTCCCTAAAATATGCTCTATGAAAAAAAGTAAAATTTTGAGGGAAAAATCTCTCATATGGGGGACATACATTTTTTATATTCTCTCTCTCTCTCTCTCTCTCTCTCTCTCTCTCTCTCTCTCTCTCTCTCTCTCTCTCTCTCTCTCTCTCTCTCTCTCTCTCCATATAAGTAGATTTTAGCCATACAATAAAAGGAACGTCAGATTACCTATTTATAAATTGTCTGGCTGTATTTCATAGAAACGCAGAAGTAGTATTAAACAGTAAACACTATTCAACAAGGTAGTGAAATTTGCGATCGTAGAATTTTTATCCTGTAAACAAAATATGACCTTTCTTTGAGACGTTTTTCTGCCAATAAAGGATAAAAGTAAGTTACTTATTGTATAAACCAATACAATAATGTTAAACATACCTTTATCACACACCTGTACAGAACGTATATATCACAGCACACAACACCTACAATTAACACTCAGGTGTCACACACGTGTACTGAGGCCCCCAAACAGTCCGTTACACCCTGAGGCACAAATTATCGCATTATTACTAAACATCACATGCTTAAACGAATCTGCAATGCTAATTAAGGGAAATATTCGTTGTCAATTTAGCAATTTTTTTTGCACTAGAATATATAGAAAACTCCTGATTAAATTAGAATTGCTTTTTAGTGCAGTGAAATGATTAGAACAAATTAGAAACGAATCTAAGTATGTCATATGCTTGCAGTATTCTTTTTCTGTTGTTTTCCCGTCTTCACTAATGTTAACATGAATACAAGTTTGTGTTTCATATTTGTTAGTACCTGTAATGTTATTTATTTTCATTTAGCCATAACCGAAAACTTTTAGACGCGACCAGGAACGTTTGTTTCTTTGTTTCAATGGTTTCTTTGTCTTTCATATGACTTGCAATTATTGCCTCAAATTGTATATTGATATCTGTCTACGGAACTTGCATAAGTAAAAAAAAATCGCGTCATTAACTGGTGATATGACTATACAAGAAACAATTTTGTACTAATTAACTGACACCTGTATGCACATATAACCCAAAAAATTGGAAATAACGATATTAATTATATATCTTTTTAAAACCTTGAAGGCCTTATAAACAAGATGTTAGAAATGATATTGCGATATATTATTCTAATGTCTTTCTAGGTTTTAAAGTATATTGTAATCAAGTGGTATCAAAAGAAAAAAGAAGAGTTGGAGATCGTTTGGTAAGAAAAATCAATATTGTCGCAAATTCAGTTTCTACGTCCGCGTCATCATTAGATTAATAACTCATCTATATATCACGAATGAATGTTCTTGGGGCCCAGGGTAAGAGGTATTTCCGTGTGAAAGACCCGTGTAACGGTGTAAGTATTTTGCGTCTGCGTGTATAATCGATAGATGTACTACTGCTTTCATATACTGCCCCGGGGGGTTATTGCTCTACACCCGGGATAGGAAGTCTCGTCACGCGCGTGACTTTACGAGATTACAAAACAACAGGGAACATTGGGCAGAAGTCCATGACTAAAACAAAACAGGAAGTGATTAAAAAGACCCATCGAAGGAACTGATAAATACAAACACAAAAAAAAACAAAAAAAAAATCAAAACAAAACAAATACGGTAAAACAGTGGGTCAAATACAAAAGGAATATGTTAAAATATTTAACATCCAATTAATAAATTGACGTTCTAGATTCATATGAGAAGTCAAATAGGGTCTATGGACTACAATGTATGACTGATATATATACTTTTTATATTAATCAATTCTTAGGGAAGGGGTTAAAAAAAGGATGTGCCTGCTGCCTAAGCACATTCAGTATATTATATTGAATAAAATATTGTTTAAATCAAAAACAATATATATATTAATCTACATATGAGCATCAATAGATCTCTATTGTTTTTCTCAAGCTGCAGATAAAGTAAGACAAGTGTCATATGGTTTGTTTTCTAGTGAACAGGATATGGGGAAATTATTGATTTTGTTCCTGCAACACCTACTGTGCAACTACATCTAGTGATTTTGTGATTTTAATTCAATGCAGATTTGAAACTAATTAATTGTTACGCACGAACTTCTTTGTTGATTCATTGCAGATTTAAATATCGGAAGAAAAGATTCGGTTTCAATTACACACGATTAAACTTATCTATGAGTTAACTGCACAATTCTTAAATGTGTGCTATTTCTAGTTCTATTACATGTAGCTTTGAATTCCTTCAAAATACATTTTTTTTTTACATTCGAATCATTCGATTTATTTTAATTCATAAAATATCTGTAATATGTACGAACGGGAAGTTTTATGAAATCATTTAGAGGCATAAACCTACAGAAAATTTGCTATATAGCAATCGGCATTTAAACATTGAAATTCATATACGTCATATATTTAAAAGCTGTATTTTGATAAAATGTCAGGTTTTCATTAAGTATTATTGGGATACTGTAAGAGAAACTTAATTAATATCTGTAAATTTACAACAAAAGAGCAATATGTACGTGTAGTCAAATTATTGCAAATAAGACAGATTGATGTTTACCTATTCAATTTGTACTTTAGTCAAAACCTATATAAGAAGTCATTGGACCATGCAAATTAAAATTTTGCAACACCATAAGACTGCACGATTTTTCCCTCTCCGATCATAAGTAGATGCCAAATTGATTTGCATCGTTGCACAAGAGGTGTCAAAGCAATATTTATAACTTTTGGTGGGGCGTAAAGATATTATAATATTGCACAAGAGATGCCAAAGCAATATTTAAAATTTATGATGATGCGTAAACATATACATGTATTATTTGATCTAAAGTTGAAACGGTTCACTTTACCCCAAACATGTACGGCAAAATTTATACGAAGGTGCAAAATCTATGTGCACTATACGGTTTTCTTCACGATTTTTGCACCCTGTCCTCGAATAAAATTTAGTTTTATAGTTCTACATGAATCTGTAGAAGATCCCATTTCTATTTGTGAATGTCGACGATTTTGCTCACTGATCATGCTGACCGCAAGGATGCCTTACAATGGGCGCGCTTCATTTGTCTACACCTTACAACCGGTGTACACTTTTATAAAATCAACTGTATAAGCGCACACTTTAGGTGAACGCTGTCTACACTCTGTGCGGGATAGATATTGAAAATTACAATCTAAATTTCAATATGGCGGCAAAATTAAACAAGCTGGGAAATGTACAAGCTGGGAAATATGTAGGGTTTCTTTTGTCAGCTCAAGAAATACGCAAGATTTGATAGCCTAATGCCATAATAAGACATGCATCGTTTGCACTATTTCAGTAAAGCATCTATTAACACATCGCAGTGTATATAATTATATCTAAATCGAATTACAACATTAAAAGCAATCATTCAGCAGTATTATTTTGCACAGAAATACATTTTATAACTTTCTTACCTAAAATCTTCTCGATATTAACCACAGAAAAGTCATACAATGGAAGTTCTATACTGAGACACTCATTCTATTTTTATGATCAATTCATTTAAATCCAGGGCAATAAATAAAGAATTGTGACAGAAATCCCGAAACGCAGTGATGTGCATTTATTTTTAGTCTACATGGATTTTTATGAAATTTCATCAATATGCAGTTTAAAGGGGGAATTTTCACTTAGTTTTTGTGACGTTTGCGGTTTTGCAGAACTTCTACAGGTATACATTGTCAGTTTCCAGTTGTATTTTTTCAGATCATCTGTTGTGGTGTAAACTTTATCTAAGGGAAGAATATAATAAGGGAACAACGCCCTTTAATGAATACCTTTACATAACTGAATTGCTAGACCTTTTTTTCGGGGGGGGGGGTGATCAAATTTGAAAACTTGAATTGCGGAGGGTCATATTTGTACCATTCTGTATAGACTAAGAATAACATTTGAAGACGCTGTTTAGGTTTTTTTTAACTTAACAATTAGCTTATCAATATCTCTGTCTGGATTCAGTTTGATTACAGACATGAACTGTTACACATCAATCTGTGATTGTGTTTGATGTCAAACAACAAACAAAAGGGTCGAGCATAAGTCCATGCACGTGTCGTTTGGTGTGTCCAACCTCTGTGTTTTATTGTGTGGTTTTGGTCGAGAAAGGGGGGGGGGGGTAGGATTGCAAGCAGAGGGGGAACAGACAGGTCCAAGATTACGTCATTCTCCTACATTCATTGAAACCATTACAGGTACCTATATTCATTTTGGAAGCCATTGATTTTTTTTTTGATGCATCGATTTGTTGAAAGCGTCGTAAAGTGCCCTACTTAACAAAGATTCGTCAATATTTATGAGAGGACGGTGATCATTTCCCACCTACAAATGTATTATTCTGGTACCCTGTCCACTTCCCTTTATTTACTACAGTTATGTCTAGACGTAACGCGGGAAAAAAAACTGGCACTGCCCAGGGTTATAAATACATACATGTTAATTGGTTGTATAACTAATTACAAGTTTGTACCTGAACAGTGTATATCGCAGGTAACTGTCAGCTGACAAATTAGAAATTTACGTATTATTAATGGTTAATAAACAGTTCCGGAACAGTTACAACAATTCTGCGTTATTTTTTGCACCTCTCTCTCTCTCTCTCTTAGTACGATCTATAGCATGGTAAATGGCGTGATAGCCAACAATAACACACATACATGTATATGCACTGAACCGTAAGCCCGAAATATATGGCGACAAATTAAATACCCGACAAACAAGTTTATAAATAAATACTTACCGTAAAAGTGTTACAGGATTTTGAAATATCAGCACAATTTAATAAGTAAAATATAGGATCCAAATAAACAGAAACAAGAATAAATGTATATATTCCGTCAAGAAATCACTAACAGTTCTGGAATTTCCTTACACAACAAAACACATGTATTGTAAGAATCTAAAACAACACAATTAAATGTTGAACCTTTTCATAACACAACTACACACACACGTCAAAGAAGTTTAAAATCCATGGACCATTGGATTAAATGGATTCGGGAGCATGTAGGGTCGGTGCCGATTTATTCATGCATGACTACAATATCTCGATTGACGTTTCTTTTTGACAAGACCAGAAAGATAGAGAGAGGTATAGAAAAAAAATAATCATCGCAACTTGTCATTAGTCACGTGACAGCAGGGGGGCACCGATCCATCATTCGGCTGAGGTCGGACGTCCGTGTTCCCATGGGGTCAAGGGTCAAAGTTCGACAATACGGAAGCACAAGAAAGAAAATGCTCTAAACACAAAAACAAGATTTGTTCAGAACGGTTTGATAATTATTCTACAAGATGTAGGGCAAATTTCAACATTTGTAAATTATAAACTAAAAGGTTTATACACGAAAGTAGCTGAAGAAGTTTATTACCTTATGAAATCTAAAACATTGCGTGAAAGTGTTTAGGCATGCATAATTTTATTCCTCTGACAAGTGCACGACAAATTTATGCGCGTGTTCTTCATATTTCATGAAGAATCTTTGGAATGCAGATTCTAATTAGTGAAATATTTCAAAGGAGAACAGTTTTGTCCATCTGTTAAACATTTTTCTTGTAAAAAAGTTAGCCATACGTTAATGTGTTGTAAATATCAGATCAATACAGAATTCCCATGTATGGTCGCACAAGGTCTTTACTTTAAAAAGATACAGGTCGAATTTATTTGCCTATAAATCATCGAAATGAATAAGATTCGTATAAGTGTAAAATTTTGACGTTTATAACCTAATAAACGTTTAGTATTGATATATAATCAGATACAATAAAATGCTCTGTAAAAGTGTTTAGGCATGCATATTTCCAGATAAGATAACGACAAATATATGCGAATTCATTTTTTTTTCGTGATCTTTGAAATTGTTTGAAATTCTTTGAATGCATTATTTAATCATCAGACATTATAAGAAAAGTTATGTGTGTTTATAAAACATTTTTCACATACAAATAAATGACGACTTCATCTTCACTTACGTTCATTTTTACGAAATTTCAAGCGTCAATCAAATATCTATACATGTACATGTCAATAACAAGAGCTTGGACTTAATGCAGTTGTGTCAAACAGTAATGTGACGTAGGCCTGTCTATTTCATTGCTGGCCACTCAACGAAATCAACAAAATGTGTTTGGCCTTTGAGCTAAGACTACGCAATCGGTTTATATTTCACTTGAAACAAGCATCACTTTTAACTTGTTTTGACGCAAGAAATTGATCGCTACGTTCTATCATAAGTCCAAGGTCTTGTTGAAGTGGTTCCAGGAGTATAAATTCAATTATGAAGTGTGCCTTTATTAAGGGCTAGAAGCAAACACTACGCGTGTTGAAGAACTGGTTTCTGTACCTGATCTAAAACTTTTAATTTCAGTCTCGCTTTTTCAATTATTATAATTATTGTAAGATTGATAATTTTTCATAGTATACGTCTTTGTCAAATTCAAAAGTAATTCTTATACATTGATGTAGATAAAACACCAATTTCCCCAAAGCTCAGTTGTCATTCATTCATTCATTCATTCATTCATTCATTTATTCCTTCATTTTTTAATGCATTTTACATTCAATTTATTTGTTTGTTCATTTAGCGTACACTGGTTCAAAATTGAAGATGGATCATGGTATAAAACTGGTATTACATAAAACACAGCAGCGCGTGTACATTAAAAACAATGGCTTTAAAAGTTTAACACAACTTGAAACAGAACATATTGATATTAAATTCGAAATCATTTCTCTTTTTGTATTGTTTTGTTTATTTTTTTGTTTTTGTTTTTTTTTACACTGTATAATGACACAATTTCTCAATCTTCCGTGATTTATAATATATGTAAAGTTATATTGTATCTTGAATGTATATGTCAATAGGTGAAATAAATATTATATAGGATGCGATGGGTGTTATAGTTATTGCGCAGTAGATATGTAATGTTACAATATATGACAGCTAGGTGACAATAACAGCTCAGGAAATGACAATATTATTTTTTTCCTGAAGGCACAACAAGGAAAATTTTTTCCTGGTCATTTTTTTCCTGGTCATTTATGCGTGTTTTAATCAATCAAAATCTCAGGTGACATTTGAAACATATATATATAAAGCAAGAATGAAAGAATGGGCATTAAATACATTTGATTCCAATGGGAGGGCGGATTGGTCCGGGGGGGGGGGGGGGGGGGTGAGAATGTATCTAAAATGTATTAATTGGTAGACACCCCCCTCCAAAAAAATGTTTGGTCCTATTACATTTAATGTACCTTTTGTCATAACAACTGAATAAACTAATAATACTCGCACAATTCCTCTGAGATAGTTGATACTATAAGGAGAGTTATACATGTGTATATATATATCCTTTTTGTACAAATGAAGTATGTTAAATTGCTCTCGCGTCTTCTTCTCTGGCTGTGGTTTTATATTACAAATTCATTAGGTGCATAAACTTGTAGGTCTGACCTAGTTAATATACACGTACATTTAAAATATCTTAAAGAGTCTCAGCGAATGTACTTTTTATAGGCAGAAACGAGTAGACAATAGCATGCATACAGTAGTAGTAGGACAAAGCTAGGGTAATCGTCTAAAATATAGAAAAAAGGCAGTTTCTTTGGTTCGCTGAACTTTCATTACTTTGTATCTCAAAAGTATTGGAAAATGTTATCACAATAACTACTTTCTTGATAATTAAAACTAAAATGGACATCATTATTTCGTTCCTTTACTCATCATATTCGATTATTCGAAGAGGGGGTGGGAGAGGGGTGGTTCGGACCGCCCTCCCTCCTGAAAATTTAAACGTATCAAAATTACATAGTAAATATATATATATATATAAATGAGGCCTCGGACCCCCACCCTTTCTCCTGGCAAACAGAACTATCCCCTGACTCCCTCCCCTCCCCCGCCCATGAAAATAAATCTGGATCCGCACATACATAACTAAATGGTTTTTTTAATTTACTTCCTGTTCATTTACTAATCATAAATGCCCATAGGCGAAAACCGGACGAACTAGCTCAATGTAGCCATTATATTAACGTAGTTTCTCTTAGATTCAAAGCTAGGATAGAATGTGGATGTGGCTGTGATGAGTGGAAGGGAGGGGTGGAGGTGGGGGTGGGGGGTGGGTGGCAAGGAGCTGAGTGTTGAAAGAAGGGAGTGCTCCTATATTTCGTATACTAATATTAACAAAATCAGTGATTTATCTGTTTATTAGTATGAACGACACACTCCATTTTGCCCCCGGGGACATGAATAAGTGGTCGTGCATGGGACGGTTTCCTTAGTACGCATGTACTGGATATAACGATATAATAACACTGTAGTATGTTTATACAGAATTAAATACGGAATATTAAGTCGGTCATTTCTGTGGCTTCCCCCAAAACAATTTAAAAATTATGTTACTCTGAATATTTTTCTTTTTTCCTTTGGCCGGGGGGGGGGGGGGTGCTGTGTATATACCTTATGACAAATTTCTTCCTTGAATATAAGTTCATAATGAGACGAAAAAAAACAAAAAAAGTTTGTTTTTTTTTTAGAGTTATCCAGGTTTTCTGAACTCAAATTATTTCCTTTAAAGCATACATGTACCGGAATACAGAGTGTATTGTCACTTACATTGTATGAATAGAACTTATATTAATATACATGTATGGAGATCGTTTTACCTGCTAGCTCCTTTTCAATTCATGCACAGTGTAGAAGCGTCGATCCAGATTTTTTTCCCCATAGGAGGTGGTTGAGATATAACTCTCTTTGCTAAACCGTAGATTGTTACATATTGATGGGGGTTTGACACTTATATTTTCAGTAGCTTTACAATCTGAATTCATGAAGTTTGAAAACACATATACCATGATCCCATAATGTCATTGTTCAATTTGCTTAATTCTGATTATTTTACATGTAGCATAGCGATTCTTTATAAGTTAAACAGTTAACCTAATTTGCTTGTTTGCAAAGTACTTTTCGTGTACTTTTTATTTTTATTTTCAGCTGATTGACATTTCGAAATGAACTATCGTTTTGACATTTTAAATGAATGTTTATGCAATCGATTAAATATTCGTATGATATGCTATTTTGTTAACATCAATACTTCACAGTCTGATAAATTGCTAACTAAAGTAAAAGAAGGTAGAATAAAAACTGAACTACGTTAGGGAAGGAGTGTTAGGATGTTTTGTTTGGAAGTTTGTCTTTAATTGATTTTAAGATAATTTTTACTTTAAGAATGATATACAAAATAAAAAAAAAAACTTCGACGGAACTTGATGATATAATAGTATGTAGGTATACTTACATGAATAAATTATTGCTATTTAAATTTCTTCAGCTCATTCACAAAGAAACAATTCAGCTGTAAAACTTCTATAAATTATGCACGATCAAAATTGCAAAGGTGTACAAGAGTGTATTGGATTTCCTGAATGCTTTTTTATAAACGATTCAACGCATGCCCCTGTCACGATTTAAATATCTGTCACATATCATTGGCTCGATCTCTATGTGCAGTAAAAATTACATATCTAAACACATTCTGTATTTTTCTCATAGCAATATTTAGCGTAAAGGACGCATTATTTCAGTTTGATCATGCGTTTATCTAGAAGGGGGTGGGTCGATGGGGTGTGTTCTGTTATCAAAAATAACCCCCTTCTCTTCCCCAAGCAAACAAAATTAACCACTTTTAACGCATCATGAATAAATAAAGAGATAAAGAATAGCTCAGCAATAAAATCCTTCAAAATGTCGGGTACATCTAAATCAACTAAAACGTAAATACATCAGAAGACGATTTATGAGGTATACAACATGTCTCCTACACTTCTATATAAAAAAAAAGAAAGACGTCCTATAAAACTGTATCTTTAATCTTGTCATCAAATTCTTTGATCTCCATCTAAACTGACAAATTCAAGTAATGTGTAAATATTGTAAATTCTGCGTCTATTTTCGAAACCTGAAACATAAGTTGCACAAAAAACATGGTACGCGAGATAACTCTCCCGTTTACTGCACAAAACAATGTCAAGAGTTACCGTTCGTTGATCAGCAGTAATTAATACCGTTAGCGTGATACCTGTATAACTTGTATACATCAGGAAAAAAGCCCAAAATGTCAGTGTTATCTATAACCCTTCTATTGCTATCGTAAAAAATAACGCAAAGAAAATAAACTGAGACTCTTGGATTTAAATCCCCGGCATAATAGCCGGCATGCGTGAGAATTTCAATTGTTTCTCTCTTTCCGAGTGAACGATTACCTGTGCTGTACAGGTATAATAAATCTCCGGAGGGAAGATGACAAAGAAAATCGATCGCGGCAAACTACCCCGATTTACAGCCAGGAAGTAAGAGAGCGGAGAGTGATCAGAAAAAAACGGAAAGAAGAAAAAATCTCCCAGGAAACAGGACAGGACTAATGGCTGGCATTAGTTTTTAATACTTATATAGCATTGTAAGACAGAAAGAAAAAACCCAACAGTTATACGTATATTGTTGGAAGGTAATACTGTGAGGAAAAGGAGTGAAACGATTCTACGGGTTTTATTCAGACGATCGTGTTTGGGGGTGAAGCACGGATAGAAAGAAAAAAGAAGTGAGGATAGATTGACAGAAGGACAGATACATTAGTATCGGAGTGATGACGTAATGACGGAGTGAAAGAGGGGAGAAACACGTGTAAAAAGGTAAATACAACATACTGTGAATAAAACATGGGGTGTAGTGTCATAAATATAACACAGGTGTGATGTAATCGTATTTTGTGCATTCTTGTGCGTAGAATTCTGCTTTCCATATCTAAAGTTCAAACTCTAACACAAACTCATAATGAAGCAGTCATTTCCGATAAGCGGAACTTAAGTAGTTGAGTAGGATGAGGGAGGGGGTTCGGGGTTATAACGACATGTAGGGTTGTTTTTAATTATATAACGTGAAATGAGGGAATCGATGCTGCAGATGATAAAAAGAGGTATAATCGGAAGTATTTTATGTTTGTTCATCATTTAGCTATAGTTTGCAATCAGAGACCATTTGAAATATTCATAGGAAAAATTAACAGAGATTATACACTAAAAATCATTTGTTTTATTAGAATAATTTTTTGCTATGTATAAATGTATTTCATTAAGCTTTTTTTATAGAATCACGCAATTATAATTACAGGGTTTGTGCATTGTATTTCGTTCAGCGAGGGGGGGGGGGGGGTGAAAGGGGGGGGGGGTGTCCACACACTGTCTGCATAGATAACGTAAGGAGGGACAAAGGTCTGTTACTCTGTTGTTATCTGGGAACATATTTAATTTATTGTCCTAGATGAGAGGTTCTAAGTGGGTCATAGGCACTATGTATATAAATATCGTGATATATATATCGTAACCCATAAAAAACTCATAAGTGGGGAAACGGGGCCAATTTTAAAACAGATATGAAATTTACAAACCCCCCCCCCCCCCCCAAAAAAAAAAATGAAAAAAGGCTTTGATAAAATAAGTGGACGACTTTGCCCCTAAATCTAAAGCTTGGTAATATCCAAGATCTTTGTCTGTCTACTAGTGCGTCCATAACAGTTTGTATGTTTGTTTATCTGTCTGTCTAGCTGTCTGTCTGTTTGCCGGTCAGACAAACTGCCGGACTATTATCATACATGTGTATTCAAATAGTTACACATTTTTAAACCTGACAGATACTTCTTATTTGCCTAAAATGAAGGTCACTGTAATCGAACAACATGTACTGCTCGTTAAGGTCAATATCATTATTGATGTTGGGTTCAAAATACTGTTCATGGTTTTATACCGGTATCCGGATCAAAGCTTGTTGGAAAAATGGTAAACTTTCCCTGTGGGTAATATCGGAAAGGGGAGAGGGCTGGGGGTTGGTAGGGGAATATCACTTTAAACTCTATAGAGGTATACTGCCTTATAATACATGTACTAATTCAACAGATATTCATCTCACTAACTACAGCGAATGTTTAGCAATTAAATGGCGATAACCGACAAAACGACCCTACAATTCGTATTTCATTACAACAATGCAAATACGATAATGAACCCAAAGTGGACTGAAAGGTAGACTGACACAGACGATCACCAAGGGAATCCGATTGTCAATTATTTCCTTCGGGTATCATCTATAATTTATATTGCCTGGTCACGGCTCTCTTGTCAAAGGATCTTTTGCTACGATGTAAATGTGTGCGAAATAAAGATCTTCAAAATTTGCCATCTTGTGAAATAAATGGACGAAAATGAATTGCAATGTTACCTATTCAAGCGTTCGAGTTACTAGAGCAAACAAAGCAAAAATGAATTGATCAAAGATATTCCCTAGAGATAATTCTCATGACTTCGAATTTTTTTGTACATCCCTTGAATAGCCCAGAATTTCAAATGCATTAAATTAACATCGCCGATTCTCAGAAATGTAGAGATTTAAATTCGATGTAACTACCCGGGGGGCACAATGTTGATCTGATGTTCAAATCGTTTTGATATGATAATCAGGAGTGCGTTTTTGGCCTCCAGAGTAGGGCCGCTTATGTCATCAGCAACAAGAGATTAAGTTACGTTTTTACAGCAGTGTTAACATGGTTCCGTGAATTATTGATAGCTTCATAAATTCTTTTGCCGATTATTTACTAGAAAAACATCGATGAAAGGAAGAAATGGGTGAATAAAAAAAACCCATACACGTATTATAAATTAAACATTGTCGAATTTTTACGAAGATGCAGATAATGTCAATAAATGTCATAAATCGATTCCCATGAATCTCTCTCTCTCTCTCTCTCTCTCTCTCTCTCTCTGAACGTTATTTAGAAATCTTAACTAACTCAGTATTAGGATCACTGAAGTTATCATTAATCTTTTTGTTTTATCAATTAGTAAAAGAAACAAGTTTCTTTTAAAAATTGAATCTTCATTTTAAAAACAAAAAACTCAATCGAGAAGTCAACCGTCTTTGAATAATAAAGAAAAACACCCTTAAAAATTTCTGTTAGGATTTTTAAATCACGTTTGTCTATTTATTATTCATTTAGTAGTTTACAAATGATACGGAACGATGACTTTTTTCGCATATAACTTGAATTTTTCAAATTCATGTAAATTGAGATGACTTTAAAACCATTAACTTGGAAGTCAAAGGCTTGAAAAATTAGTTTCTATATTATACTTGGTTACCTATGTGTCTGTTTGTTAAAGTTATACATTGCTGCGCTGTTAATAACAAGCAATTCAGTTTTTAGTAATTTAAGAGACGACGATTGTATTTGTTAAGATATATTTAAAGAACAGCATCAGAAGGGTATACTTAGCTCAAATTATCCAAACAACTGTGATACACACACACTCTCTCTCTCTCTCTCTCTGTCTCTCTCTCTCTCTCTCTCTTATTAAAATATATATGTATATTATCCATTCAAAAAAAGAATGCGAAAAGTTCATGGAAATATACATTATCATTTGAATTAAGAATTTGAAGTTAGACGCTTACAACTGAGAACAAGGGTTGCGTGGCATGTCTTGTTGATTTTATACTGAATCTATCATTTTTGGGAGTTGATTTTAATCAACTCTCCTATGCAGTCACTCTGGCACAGTGTTTGGACCTAACCACAAATCATCACCGCTGACAAGTCTTAGTTCTTGAATAAAATAGAAAAATTCGATGTTATGTATGCTGAAGCATTGTTTTTCAAGGAAACTTATCTATAAACACTTTGAAAATAGTAAGATTTTATATAACACGAACACATCGTGAACAGAATAAGAATTACTGCGTCAAATAAAGTGTAGAATTTTACTTGTCTGCCGGAGTTCCTACAATACAGGTAACATTTTTTTTGTTTTTTTAAAGAAGCACTCGGCTTTAAAAATTGAAAGTCAAATGGCTGCTACTTCACAAAAAATCATCTTTTATCTCTCTATTGATGAATAAAATCCAAAAATAGATTTAAAAAAACAGTTCTTGCAGCCTATCATGTGTATCAATAATTTGTTATAAATTCGTTTTGATTTTCATTTGCAAAACCATTTAAGCCCCGAAAATAAACACTCAGTATCGATAAGTGGCATGACTTGGAGAAATCTTTTGGGGTTATTATTTCATCTTGCCCGAGTCAAAACGAAGGCAGCACTCATTAAAACTCAGATACGACTTCGATTTTTCTGGCATTAAACAATCGACATCAACTTAACTTATTGACAACGCAATGTAACCGGAAATAGCAAGGATGATGGGTAAATACTAAACATGTGATGTAGGACATCAAACTTCAAACTTAGATATCGATCCCGATTGATTTGATGCGGGTTTTTTTCTTTTAATATTATTTGCGGTGTGTGGTTGACTTCATAGAGAGAATTTATCGAGAATCCCAGTGATGAAAAGATAAAAAGACTGATTAGGGGATTAGATTAGCTTAGGAGCGAAAACCGCACAGGAAAATCCTTACACACCTCGCCGGTAGCTAAGTAAGTTGACAGAATATGAGTTATCTTATATATAGTTTAAGAGTTGTAATGTTTACTTTGATGTATTGAGATTTTATTGAATAGATTTGATTTCGGTTACAAAGATAACGGACAGTTAAAGATTGCTTCAAACTTGTCTGTTCGATTTAACGAATACACACCGTTCTATTTGCATAGTCGTTGTAACAAGACGTTACTCTAAGCTGATAAACCCTTGAACCACACAAAGACTGCACTGAGTGAAATAAAACAGAAAATATACTGTTCAAATTTGAAAGAACAATCTGTCTGTGAAAGATAAGAACCAGCATGGGTAACCGTCCTTGCGCCTTAAAAGGGGATCTTATAAAACAAAATCAAATTTATACACATAGAAATAAGTAAAAACTAAAAGCGATAGTTTGCAAAATTTGTAGTGCTGAAACAACAGAATACCTCTTCAGTAAAATGTATCTAAATACTGAATGTGAGGAATACAAATGGATAAATCTCTCTCTCTTCTCTCTCTCTCTCTCTCTCTCTCTCTCTCTCTCTCTCTCTCTCTCTCTCTCTCTCTCTCAAATGGAGTTGCAAGAACTGATTTCCAATCTTCAGATTCTGGTGCTGCGATTCTGAAAAAGGGAGGAATAATCGTAGGAATTAAGTATTGACATTTACTGCCAAAAACATGTAAAAGTGATTATCTACCACCTGACCCCCCCCCCCCCCTTCCAACACAGTCCACGTATCCCCCCTCCACCCCTCCCCCAAAACACTTCATCCCTTCTCTTCTATGTAAACATCAAATATTCATTCACAAAGCTTTACAAAAAAAACCCCAAACAAATTGCTTTGTTCCTTTTTGGTGATAAAAAGTAATTTGTACCAAATAAGAACAAGGGTATGCACTGATAAATAACAATAGAAACCCTCAGGTATAATTCACAGCAATGTTCTGCACCTAAAACTCGAAGTGACAGACCGGTGTCGTAATCTTTATAGAGTTTAGTTTTAAGACAACTGGTTGGTCATGGCCATTCTAAGACGATATTGATCTCCCCGAAAAGAAGAGTTTTGTTTAAAGATAAAAGGGACAATTCAAATTTTAAGTAAAATCATTTTGAGGTTTTTTTTTTATCTTACTGAATAAAAATAGTCCATGGCTAAAAATATTTTTATTTAATTTTAAGGTAGATCTTAGAGTTGATTTGTTTACTATCCAATACACTTTTAAATAAATGTATTTTTTGTGTTTTGAAATAAAAAAAAAATCAATGTAGGTTTTTGTGCCTCTTCCCTTCCGTTTTGGTCTAGATTGCAAACGAGATTGTGGCCATGCATTAGTTTAGGCATCAAATATTCAAAACGGCCGTGCATTACAATAGAATTACAAATGGAATCTGGTCCAAAGTAAATGGACACTGATCGGAAAAATTAAATCTCGGTTGTTTAACCGGAAAATTACTTTAAACATTTTTACCCGATAAATATATAATCTATTGATTGTACCTAATTGAAGGTGCGTTAAACTTTTAGTAATCCTTGGATTATTAGAGTATCTAAAGAGCTTATGAATCTCTTTCATCATTGAATGATGATGAAAAATTTTATCGACATTTCAACCAATATTTTATCGTCAAACATTAGATATATTGATGACAAAATATAACAGACTATCAGGCTTAAAAAATTCAATTTAAGCATTGCAACACGTTCATTCTTTAACAGGTAAATGTTGACAGATTTCAAAAGTTTGAGTGCTCGCCATCTCACCTGGGATTTAATGATGAACAAATACTGTATCTGGCAATGAAATCCACACTGACAGGAAGTTGTTATCACGTGATCTTAATCATCACCGTCATCTATGACGTAATAGGTAAGAATTACATTTTTGAAATATATTTGTTAGTTCGCTTTCATCCTACTAGTGTTTGATTAATATACGTGTTTTTGTATCTTTTTTGCCTAACATTTATTTGAATGAACGCGCAAACCATTACTATACATTATCTTTCCACGGATGTTCCTTTGCAAGTCATAACACCAAATTTTATTTTTAAATAAACGTTTGTGGGAAGACAATATGCTATTTAACGATTTTTTGTGAAAAATTCTCAAGATATCAAACACGAATACATGCATCATGTGTGATATTTGACGAACTGAACAGATTCAATTTCATTTCATCAATAAGTATAGCATTACTATGAAATGTCTTCACCAGTAGTATGAAATGTCAAATGTTCAATGTTACATGTAGGAGTAAGTTAAAAATTCATTAGGCCTACATCTTACAAATCGCATTTCAATTAATTATTAATGGGGAAAAATGTTAAATAATACTTTGAAATAAGCCTTATATAATTCAATGCTCTGATTTTTTTTTTAAAAAGTAGCTACTATTCACAAGTTCTAGAAGTCGGATGATGTTAAAAAAAATATAGTGAATAAAGGACAATTTCCAATTAAAAGGCGACTTGTGATGGAGCACTAGATCTTCGTTATTTGTGCTCAAAATAGGCTTCAAACCATAAGAAATAATACGTCTATGTAGGAACTGGTGTAAGACTTTGAACTGCAATATCAGGAAGTCGAATAGGGCTGTTCCTCTCCTAACCAATGTAGTTCTGAAAAAATATATTTTTCTTAAAAAATACAAAATAATGCATAAAAAAAGATGCTCAAATAAATAATCAGTACCTAATAAAGAAAATTTATGAGGCATGATCCATGATGGAAATAATTTAAAGATACGCTCTAATTCTTTAATAATATTCAGATATATTGCTATATTTAATCTCAGTATCCTTTGATGATACAGAAGACGTTACCCAGAATGGTTTTTGTCTCTCTTTTTCATTTTTTTTTCAATTTTGATTTGTTTCTTTTGCATTAACAGTCTGTATTCTTAATATTGATTAGTAAAGTTGTATTGTAGCTTATATCGATGGGTCAAAGTTATTAATCATATTTAATGTTCCTTGGTGTATGGATAATTAATAGAATTGATCGGTACGTCTGTTGGTAAGGTCATGCACATTGGAAGTAAAAACCCTGTATCAGAGAAGTATCGATTATCAAACGTGCTGTGGATAGACGATGGAAACGGAAAGTCAAAAATGTTGTTTGACTGAGGAGAGAGAGAGAGAGAGAGAGAGAGAGAGAGAGAGAGAGAGAGAGAGAGAGAGAGAGAGAGAGAGAGAGAGAGACGGATAGCCGGATAGCCGGACGGACAGATAGACAGAGATGAAGACAGCCAGACGGACAGGCATACAAACAAACAGAGAAAGATATAACAAGAAGCAGGCAATTATATAGAGGATGCCAAAGAAGAAATATATTGGTAGTTCCCTAGTATTTTTTTTCACATTACAGGATCTCCCATCAAACACATTCTACACGACTATCAACCGGTTTACTATGACCATCACTTTCTTAAACAGCAGCATGAGCGCATGCGCAGGTCGCTTATCAATACAATGGACTTTGAGTTCGGTACACACAACAGGTATGTTGTTGTTGTTGTTTTTTTTTTTGGTGTTAAAACCCGTAAAAGGAATACGCACTAGAAGTAAAAATATCAAATATATGTCGTTGATCATCCCCTTCATGAAATAGCTGACTGTATAGGTTATAGAGATGTAAGCACTTGCTATAAGTCTAATAAACTTAGTTCAATATTTAATCAAATTGAAGAATATGTGGCCTCAGAAGTAAAACTCAAGTGCAGATTAATGGATATAATTATGGTGGTCATTAATTTTATGTTCTATATATTAAATTATAGACAATTCAAAGTGAGGCTAAAAAGAGACAATCATGTGTTCCACCCTGACGTCATCATCGAATCTAGTCACGGTCCATTGGCAGATGGATACGTCATTCTATACACCGGTGTTCTCCAAGGTAAGAACATTGTAAAACTAAGATAGATGTGTTAGTTGTGCGGAAAAGGTAAATTTGGTCCAAAGTAATTTGTTATAAGATTCTATTTATGAATCTGTTCTTGTCATTCTTGTGAAAATTCATTATAAATAGGAGCTTGTTCTACGCTTAAACTCGCTTTAACTACACAGAGAAAGATTAAGTCCTTTAGTTCGGCTCAAATTAAATATTATTAAGTATATTTATACAAAAGGTAGTACTTGTATGATACCAGTTAAACCTGAATGTTCAAGTTACACAACAAAGATTTTTCATACAATTCAAATTAATACACTAGTAAATCAACTGACTTGAACCATAAGGTTTAAAAAAAGGATCGTAAGAAAAAAAGAGATTCATATTGTAAAAGAAATCAGAATTGCCATTTTATTCTTGCCTTTTGTTGTTTATTTACATCGATAGCAACTGTTTATTCTGTAAATTAGCCCTCGATTTTTTTTCCAATTAGACAAAATATCAGTTGGAGAACAATCAGAATGCGAGTGTTTGCGTTTTGATCCCATGTGCATAACGCGTCTCTCTCTTTATTAATAACTCGAAATGCTATGAAAAAAGCATGATCAACTTCTTTGCATGTATCTATATTTTTTTTCAAGGTGAACGTTCTCGAGTCTTTGGAATTGTCAATCCAGAAGGTCATTTCCAGGGTCAAATTCAAACCGAGGGTGTCACCTATTTTGTGGAGCCCTCGTCTCTTTATTTCAAACAGCCACAAGATTTTCATTCGATCATATACACAAACGATGACGTCAACTTCAACACGTCATCATTTTGCAACGCCGACGGTATCAGACAGAGTGTCATGAACAGAATCCCTTTAGACGATCGTCACGAGGAATCCGACCAATGGAAACACAGATATTCATTCGATGCGAACCTACCAGCACACCGCCAGAAGCGGGCGATAGTTCCGGCAAAGACTGTATGTACATTGTACATGCAGGCGGATCATACGTTTTACCAGAAGTACGGCAGCAATGTGGACACGGTAGTCGCTCAGCTTGGGGCTTATGTCCAAGCTGCCAACGATATATTCAGACCCATAGGTAAAAATTAAACCCAATCCTTAGGCATGTACTGATAATAGTTTCCTTTCATTTTCACTTATTTATTGCGTGGACCCTGAGGTCCACGCAGAAAATATATAAGCGAGGTTAAACCGGATGATATGGGGAAAATTCAGCCTGCGCATGAGCTAGCCTGGTTCCTGTGCGTAATGGGTAGGTCAGGGAACCAGGCTAACACAGTTTATCTGAATCGGGATCGGGATTCCGTGCCATATGCACACACATAAGTTCAAAGGTGCTAGGCGCTATGATTGTAAAATTATCGGTAAACAGTACAGAAACAAAGTATTCTTTTTAAGATTCACAATAGCCCGTACAGTTATGTGCACAATCTCCTGAAACTGGTTCCCTAACCAGTTTAAATGATGTAAACTTCTGCTCATAGGGGGTGGTTATTCGATGCACCGGAAGTAAAAATCTAATGACAAAAAAGCGCTGAGCTATGCTTAGCGCTTTAAAAATGAAATCCAATCCTCAGGCAATGATATTATTTTTCTTTCATTTTCACTTATATATTTATATTTATTGATATGTGCCATACTTATCCATTAATCTGATGTCTTTCCTGTCATTATAAAGATTTTGATTCGGATAGTAGCGCAGACAACATTGCTTTCCTCGTCAAGAGGTTGAAAGTCTACACGGACCCAAACGCAGCGGGGTACAAATTCAATGGTCACTACAGTGTGGAGAAGTTCCTTGATCTGCACTCAACAAATAACTACGATGATTATTGCCTGTCCTATATGTTCGCAGACCGTGACTTCGATGGGGGAGTTCTCGGTCTTGCATGGGTGGCTTCCTTGTCAAAAGCTGGTGGCGTGTGTGAAAAATATCGAGTAAGTGATTTATTTCCACATAAATGAAAGATAATTCTTCAACAGAATGCTATATGTACCAGACCGGGAGTCTGCTAAATTTGATTAAACAGTGGGCGATTTAATGCCTACCTAAAATATTCATAATTTTTTTTATCTGAAAACTTAAAATAATAGTTGTTACATGTATGTATACTTGCATCTGTATCACGGAAATAAAATATCGATGACGCTGCACTTTCCCACAGTACACTCATAACTTAAAATTATTTTTTTGATTTTTAAATAATAGACTGTTTAATAATATTCATGATGAATTCCTAACTTAACGTTTCAAATTTCAAGTGAAGTCAAATTAATTTTCAAGTAAAAATTAAATTTCAAATGGATCCTCTATTTTTAGAGTTACAGTGGAGAGTCGAAGAGTCTAAACACCGGAATTGTGACGGTCAAGAATTACGGAGCCGAAGTAGCTTCTGTTGTGACGCAGGTGACTTTTGCCCATGAAATAGGTCACAACTTCGGATCAGAGGTAGAATTTTATTTTAAATATTAATTCTTCTGTTAAATGCCACGATCGAGTAGCTGAATGTTCTTTTTTATTCATAAAACCCTTTTTAGATTTAATTTTTTCCCTCCCAATTCCATCTTTTGCTTCAGAGATCGATGGGAACAGTGTTTTTGATTGGAATATTTCACATGCAGAAAACCAATGTATTTTTTTAAAAATATTCTGTAAATGTCCTTAAATTTCTCAAATAAATTTACATTTATATGTTCAAAAGCATGATACAGATGGCACCACGTGTGCTCCTGGTGGATCGGACGGAAATTACATCATGTATGCGCACGCAACATCTGGAAATCTACCAAACAACAACAAATTTTCTTCCTGTAGTATCAACCAAATGGCACCGATTATTGAAAACAAATGTCGGACTTCTACGGGGTGTTTTATAGGTAAACAAACTAGTTGAAAACTAAATAAAACTTAATTTAGATAATATTTTATTCAAATAAAAGTTTTATAGGTAATATCAGTTCTTCAATCGCAACTTCTCGGGCCTTTCCGGCAGGCTCGGAAAAACACCTCGAATGTATTAACATTACCGGATGTTAGAATTTTATACAAAATGGAGTCGCTTCCCATGAAAATAAGCATTGGCTAGAAAGCCTTATAAGTCGCTTCTTTGTTATATTCTAAGGTAAATCATTTACTTTAATGAAGTCTAGCTAACATCTCAACAGATCGTAAAATGTGTTGTATTTATATCAAGTTTCATAAAAAGAGTGGTTGTCATGGACGCCTAGGTAATACATTCGAGGTGTTTTCCGAGCCTGCCGGATAGGCCCGAGAAGTTGCGATTGATCAGTTCTTGCAACATTAATATGGTTATAATTGTTATGGAGAGATTCCATTGCCTTAGATCTAAATCCATTTTTATAGTAATCATATTAGGCTTAAGTTTATTAGAAACAATGAGAATAAAAAAAACTTGACATAGAAATGTTTTAAGATTTCGAGCAAAATATTACATGCATAATATTAAGGTATTCAAATTTCCCGCCAACAGAACCAGTTGGTTACGTCTGCGGAAATAAGATCGTGGAGAGCCCGGATGAGGATTGTGACTGTGGCTGGGACGAGGAATGCACGGAGACGTGCTGTAACAAAGCGGGAACCCCGAATGAATGTAAATACACAGCCAGTACATCGGGATTCTGCAGGTAAGGAAAGCTTTCTTTCCGTGTGAATCAACATAGATTATATAATGTCAAAATGATATCTACTACACATGAGACGTGTTCAAATGAGCGAGTGCTCTCCAAAATCCCCGATATCCGCAACACAAATTTTGGCGAGCTCTCGCAAGCGCTCTCTCTCTGCTAAACAGGCCTGTGTATGTTACAATTGATAGTACTTTCTACAATCTGCATCCTCATGTATCTACTAGTAAAATTCCAATTGTTTTTGATTTACACTCTTTAAAGTGTCATTGTAACTACTGGTAAATATTCATCGGAAGCAATTGAAGAATATATAAGAATGGGTTTCCACATTTATGCTTTTATCAATAAAAATAAAAGAGCATGGCTTTTATATGCTTATCAAAGAGTTTTGTTTTCAGTCCCAGTGAGGGGCCGTGTTGTGGCGCCAACTGTCAGAAGAAGACTTCCGGTGTGTGTCGGGGGAATACGTCATGTCTGGCTACAGCCGAGTGTGAATATCCTTTTTGAGGAGAGAGAGAGAGAGAGAGAGAGAGAGAGAGAGAGAGAGAGAGAGAGAGAGAGAGAGAGAGAGAGATAGATTGTATTTCGTCAACCTAAATATAATGTTCGGGACCGAAGTAGAGGAATTTGGTAATACATGTATATGTAAACTTGAACATTTATCTCCTATAAAGGGTAAGAAGACTATTCTATGCTTTTCTCCTTAACGTTTGCACTGGTTCGAGTGTCACTTGCCCGTCATCAGCACCGGAACCTAATGGTACCGCATGCGCAAACGGACAAGTTTGCTATCTAGGTGTAAGTAATTTTTGTGTCTTTCATTTAATTGCTGCTGCTTTGTTGACTGCAAAATTAAGTATTCAATAATGGAAAGTTTTAAATAATCTGTTTACGACGGTACATAATAGTCAATGGTCGGGATGCCCGGCGCAGGCATAAGGTTAATTTGGCGTAAAAAAAAAAATGACCGTAACTTACAACTAAAGTACCGATAGACCTACAGTTAAAAAAAGTATTTTTATTCATTTCACTTTTCATTTTGACTAACTTTTGTGGAAGTTTCACGTGTTGTTCGAGTTGATTGGAGGAAATAGTATATACACCTTTATTTACCAAGGTATAGAAATCTGACTACGACTGTAAGGCTCATCTGTTTACTTTTTGGTGAAATTTCAAGGGTTTTTCTTTTTTCCATAGGAAGTAAGAGTAAATGTTTTAATGATTTCCGAACAGCCCTCGTATATTATGATAATAATTTCGTCCCGTCACAGGAGTGCTCAGCCTCTGTGTGCCTGGCCAAGGGTTACCTCTCCTGTCAGTGCCCGGGGTCCGGGTGGAAGGACGCCAACCTGTGCCGCCTCTGTTGCCTGGTCAACGACACGTGCAGCTTTGCAGGGTGATATCCCCGATCTGACGGAGGCCAAGGCGTTCACGGGGGCGCCCTTGTAACAACTTTAAGGGCTACTGTGACGTGTTTCACGTCTGTCGTGAGGTATTTCGCTTCTTTACTTCTTTTATGAAACTTATGAAAGCATAATAATATGCATTATTTATCATATAAAAAAAAGCTTAGAGAATGTGTATTGAAAAATTCCCTCTGTCTCGTTCCAGTTTGTTATTAGGGTTGTATGAGTTATATTATGATTATGAGCTAGAATTAATTAACATAACCTGATTACACAGTAAAAGATTATTCGACTGTCTGCATATTAATGAAGGACTGCTAACTTTTTTTGACATTATGTTATAGGTATCAGGCGAGTTTATGATACATTGATGTTGCCTTCATTATAATATCCATCGCTGTTGCTCTTTAGCATTCAATGCTGCATAAAATATTGACGCTCGTTTACAACATGCGTCACTTTTAAACAAGATTTAACGCTATTTTTATGCAAAATAGAACGCCAGCGAAGAATATTTGAAACTATCACATAACGTCTGATGCTATAAATTTGACGTTTTTGTTCAAACATTCGACACTACACACACCATTTGACGCCATAAAGCTGAGCGGTGTCTGCTCTATTCGTAGGTAGACCCAACCGGCCCCCTCAGTAACATCAGGAAGTTGTTACTGTCCGGGGACATCATCAACACGGTCAAACAGTTCCTGACGGAGAAGTGGTGGGTGGCCGTACTGGGGGCGGTGGGACTGTTCATCATTATGGTAAAACAATTCATATTATTTGATTATATTAGATATTTTATAATCATTAATGTGTATATTACAGCCAAAACTATTGACATTCTTTTGTATTGATTATCTCTCTTTACCTTTTTTTTGAAATATCGTCAATTTTGATAACCATATTTTTTTTGGTAACATTTATTGTGAACTCGTTATTTTTCCTTCGGATTGTTTGTCCGTGTAGAACACGTACATGTGCCCTATATAATGGTAGCTGATGATGATGATGATGAAGATGATGATTTTTAAATATATTGATCTCAAATTGGTAAATTTTCTTTGTGACATCTTGTCCTTACTACCACCGATGTTAACATTATTTGAATTTTTTTTATTCATCCAGACATTTCATTGTTTTTAGCATTTAAAAAAAATCTGTCCTAAGTTATTTAAAAACATTGTGCATTGGGTCTAAATATTCTGTAATATTGTCAAACTAATGAAAAGGCACCATAATAAGAACCAAATAATATACTTCAAAATTTTCTATAAGTAGATTTTTTTTTTTTGAGTTTATAAGTTGTCAGCGTTCATAGTGTAAATCTATAGAGTCTAAGATTTTTTTTTTCTTTGTAGGGAATTTTTATCAAGGTCTGCGGGAAAAGTCATGGACCAAAAGAAAAGAAGTCCGGCGGAGGAAAAGGGGGAAAACCTAATCGTGTCCGGCCTATGCCTCGAGAGAGTCATATGTAAACACGTATTACTCCGCCTGTTTCAGAAATTGATATCTGATCATCAGCAATGTCCGATAACTCTTAAATATCCTGTGAATTATTTGATAACCGTATATATTTAATGGTTTTATTTTGAAAAAAAAATATTTCATACAATTTGTGTTTTATCATACGGTGTATTATGAATATTTGACTAATATATGTCCGAGAGAACTACAACACTGTAAACGTGTGATGATCAGAGAACCCATGGAACCGTTTTCACTGTTTACCATCATTAACATCACGTTCATTCTTCTCTAATATTTCTCATATCATTGACCATCAAATTTGCATACCATTGACCTCCAAATTTGCATATAATTGAAATATGCATTTGCATAGCATTGGTTCCTATTTGTGTATAATAATTAATGGATGTAAGATGACGTTGACGAACCTTTAACATGCATAATGTACATGGATTCAAACATTCTGTGATATGAAATGTTTCCTAGACCATCTAGGTGTATATAGATATTTTTCTTAATCGATTTTAGTTTGTGTTCTTTCGTCTCTCCGTCCAAGTTCTTGAAAAATGTATTTTTTCAAAGGCATTTTATATTACTTTTGCTTTTTTAAAAGAAAAAAATAGAGTGCTATATTTATTATGCTTTTTTTTCTTGACTGTTTTTGAAGAATGCGATTTTTGCATAGCTTTCTGTTAAATGATAAATGTTACAGCTTTTTAATGGAGAAAACTGAATTGTCATCATATTATCTATATCACATCTTTAGCCATAAATTGCTATCGAGTAAAAAAAGTTCTAAGCATTTTCCTTTTTAAAGTTTTGTTGCTCTCCTATATCTTTTTACAGATCCATTCTCTTAGAGAAAAATAATATAGTTCTATAATGAACACAGTGAGTATGGTTTATTGGTTTTTTTTTATTATTGTCCATCAATTTTTTGAGTCCCGGCACACGTTTTATAAATATGTAATATTATTGATTTATTGTGATAGCTTTTAATAAAAACGAAGTATTTGTAAACATATACTTACAATATTCAAGCTTTTAATGTCGTTGATTGATTTTTTCTTCTATCAAAATCAAATATTTGACTTCAGTTAGTAAGTAATTAAACGTACTGTATTACACCAAATGAGGAAAAAAGATTTTTGCAATAAAAATATATATAATTTTTCTATTTGTTTGTCTTTTATATTGACTTCTCAACCAAAATTTTTAGGTTTTATTTTTTTTCCAATTTTGCTTTTTATGATATTTTCATTATCTTGTAAATATTGAAGCAAAGTTTTATCAAATAAACGAATTTCAGAAACTCTCTTCTGGCATTAAAAAAAGAATAATTAACAGTTCTTCTCGTCTTTTGCTTTGAACAATTTTACCCCTTGACCGCAATCCATTTAAAATTAAATGTTCAAATGTTTTGAAATACTGTTAGATGGTGCACTGATCCTTTCAATAAACAAATTAAGAAACTTTCTCGCCATATCCCCTGTCCGTCACGGTTTATTGAGCGCACGATCTGTTGTGGCGACCCGTGGTCAGTTATGAAGCTTAAATGAAATGTTGACATTACCGCTTAAATTTCTTCACCCCCTCAGTTTTGCTGTCATTTTTAAAAGCCTCTTCGCCATAAAAGTAAATTCTCTGTTGACCTGTCGCATAAAATTCCGCCTTTCCTAACGTTTTTCTCTGGCGAGTTTTATATCTAATCTAAACTTAAAAAATAAAAGGCACTGGGTTTTTTTTCCCAAATATTTCTATGTGGCTTTAGGGGGATGCCAATTATACTGATTTCAAACTTGTAGAAGAAAAAAATAATCGAACAACCGAGCAACCAAATTCACATTCTTAAAGGCTCCTTAACAAACAATAAACCGATCACTAAACTTGTTCGGCCTCAATTTACTTACATCATGCCTTTCCGTGTCGTCTGTTTTTAGATTCGATTTCTCACTCTTTTTTTGTTGAAACACGGTATAAGGGTCTGGTCATAAATTGTAGACGATTGCACAGGCCCAAGTACACGCCAACCGCTATCTAACAGTTTTATTACAAGCACCTTTTGTTTGTCGTGCATAATTTGAGGAGGAACCTTTTGCAGAAGTATTTCATGATTACCTGGTGACTTCCGTCTTCTGTGGGTGAACCATTCACGCCATTTCACTAAGGATACACACTTTTCTTTATTGCATGTCGTTTTCTTTTTGACTGAAGTCGGAGAAATTAATTATGGATTACGTTGGATAATTAAGCGCCTCGGATCAGAATGTTAAGTCGTGATATGTGATGATATTTTTTTGTCGTATTGAGAAAGTGCTGGAAATGTAGTATTTTTTGAACTGATCTAATTGGATTCCGTCCGTTATTATTATCCTATCCCAGAATGCCAAGACGGGTACATCCAAACGAACAGGCAGAGGACAGGGACCCTAACAAACTGAACCAACACCTCAAGGTATGCATGCCAAAATAGGCGCGGATCTAGGATTTGTTGTTTTAATTAACATCATTTATTGGCACGGATCAAATGGTTTAACAATCAGCAAATTAACACTGGCTACTAGAGCCGATGTGAAGAATCAAAGATGTTAGGAGGCAAGTAGCAACAGGTGGCGAGGAAGGGGGGGGGGTTGAATTTTATTCTTGCGATTGACGTTTCAAAGTATATGTCATTTATAAAAAAAATATTAAATATGGACACAAGCCTATCAAATATTTTGGAACAATACATCAATAATATGGTTTTGATTATTGAAAAATACATAAATTATAAGAAATGCCCCCCCCCCCCCATTCATACCCTTCAGTGTAGATCATTGGTTTAGGAAGATGAGGATTATTGCCTGTCAAAAGAATTTTACTTAGGTCTGGTTCTCTCTCTCTCTCTCTCACTCTCTCTCTCTCTCTCTCTCTCTCTCTCTCTCTCAACATTATTATTTTTTTGTGCATGAAGTTGTTACAATTTACTAGAGCGGATGCATGCTCTGTTTTTTCTATTCATGAAGAAAACCTAACATCTAATCACGCGAACTTAATAGAAGAATGAACATGTAGCACTAATAAATCAATAAATCAGTTTAAATCACTCTGGTGTGGATCGATAGTTTAATCGTTTAAATAAGTCACAAGGGACAAGAAGTGCGGTCTGTAACTTACATGTAAATTATCTGCTAGAAAAATGCAATATACTACTACAATCTTCACGTTTCTTTTAATGCCATTTTTTAACATTTAAGAATTACAGAACCGAAAAACAGTGCCCTGAAAAATTAGTTCATGAAAAAAACTCGACTTTAATTACCCCCCGCCCCACCCACCTAAAAACACACACTATCTTTGTCTTGTTAGACACTTTTCAATTTTGTTGTATATCAAAGTAGTTGGGGCTATATGGACCGTGGATATCGGCCTGGGTAGTTCATTGATAAAGCTCCTGACTAAAATTGCAAGGGTTCCGGGTTCCAGTCTATAACTCCAGCCATATGTTTTCAATTGATCAATATGCTCATTTCCTATTAAATTTGGTGCCGTGAACCACTGCCAGGGTAAGAGTCTGGGGGATTCGAGGCTAAGATGATTTAATGAGGGAGGAATGTAGAAGTTGGGACTTTCGGCTAGAATGGTAGGGGTCCCGGGTTCGAGTCCCGGTCCAGTCCCATGGTTTCAATGTATTAATTGAAATGTTCATTCATCGTTTTATATTACACTTAAACTCATTTCATCATGTTCTGAATTCTTTATCTGGTAAGCGTAAAAAACACGATAAATCGACCGTTATCTGTATGTACACACCATTTAGATATCAAAGAATTTACAACATTATATGATAACATTTTAGTGACAATTACTGCTATCTTTACTTCAATTCAAAATGCTAGGGAAAATATCTGCTTAGAATTTTTGCTTATTTTTTTAAGCCTAATATTGTGACAGTTATTCAATATTTCTTGGGATTCATGCAGATTCATGTAAACCGTCCAGGGTAAATCAGCATTTCTTTCCAAACTTGTTATATATTTGGTCTTAATCGTCCCTTGCATATTGTCTTTGTAAATAAACGTACGCGTGCATTTGCCTGTAACTGAATTTACACACAAGTAGTTTGAACATTATATTGAACTTTAAACCCTGTCATGTAGTATTAAATAATTTCAAGTTACTAAAGTAGGAGATAGCTCCAAGGGTTTTAAAACAGACTGCTTGTTTACATTTGCCGTAAATTGACATACATGTAGAACATGTCGTAACCATTGTCGTAAATTTACCTACACGTCGTGACGTCTGATAATATCTAACTTATACCTTTCTTTATTTGCTGTCCCTTTTTCAGGTCAAGTTTCACGATGTCTTGGAAGAGGCGCCAGCTCTAAAGAGTCTCGAGTTGATCTGGTTATGTTCGCAAGAGTGCTATACGTGTTTCAATGACTGCTGCTACAAACTCCTCACGTTTTTTCTCGCTCCCTTCATCGCCATCTGGTGGGGGTGTGGCTTCGCCCTGACGGCTTTCGAACACGTGTGGTGCCTTACGCCGATCAACAAGAACGTATATATCTGCTGCGGCACGTGCTTTAAAGGCTGCTTCAAGTACCTTTTTGATTGTTTGGTCACGCCATGCACTCGGGCCTGCGGAGGGATATTTGTCGTGTTTCACACCGACCGGCCTCCGACGCCGAGAATACGCCCCAAAGCTCGGCAGACGAAAACAGCATCACGTGACCAGAAAGGAGAAGAAGAAAACCAAGATGACGACGACGATAAAAATAGGAAGGCAGCCATTTTGGCTGTCCCGATGGTGGCGCGGGAATCCAGCTACCTCTCGCATAACAAAGGGAATGCGTTAAAGTCAATTCAACGCCAGATGGGACTCTATAACTGAGAATTTTGGAGGGAAAATCAAATAATATTTGATGGCGTTGATTACGTCATATAATTTTAATTATGGAGTTCTAATTAGAAGTGGTGTATTAAATGCGATTGATGTAAAACTAACTCTAATAAGAAGTGGGGTATTCATGCGATTTTATGATGTAAATCTAACAACCATAGAGTATTTTAATTATTTATTGTAAAAAAAACTTTGGATCTCTTTAAAATTGTACTATGGGCCGCGGATTCAGTATTCAAGAGACTGTGATATCGCTTCTTTGAGCAACATAAACTTTGCTATAAAACTACTTTTCAAAGTCACTTTATTTGCTTTGATATATGCATAAAAACACATTGTTTCTTTACATAGACACATAAAACCTCTTTTTGAAACAGGTGTTTTTTCATCATTTATTTAAACGATTGCTTTGACATTGCCATTAATATTACCGACATGACGACCCGATAAAACTGTTGAAGCGATTAGATGTGCGTAGCAAAAAGGGGCACTCTTTAAGAATCTACTAAATTATGTGTCTTGAATTTGGATAAACTTTTTTTTCTCTTTCCCATATACACAGTTTGGCCCAACACTCCTTTTCTCGTTTTTTGACCATGGAAGCATTTTATTGGATTTTTCTCTTAGATGAATCCTCTAAATAATAAATACTACCATCTTATAAGTCAACCGACATTTAACGATTCATTCAGCTTTTATTAAATTTGTGGAAACTTCGCAGAATACGATCGAAGACTCTTAGCTAGCAAAGATGAAACAGAAATAATGCAATAATTTGGTAATTAGCCATAATATTTGCTTAAACAAGCGTGTTGCACCACCGATTTTCTTTTAAGAATAGCAATTATTCAAATTGAAAAAAAAATGGAAAGTAAGTGAATGCTTTGATCTGATTCACATATTTTTAGTCTAGCTATTGTCTATTTTTGGTGCAACCATAACTTAATTTTCTTTATTTAAAGGGGCATGGTCACGATTTTTGGCAAATTCTATTTTTCTGATTTTATTTTTTACAAAGCTTTAAAAATGCATTTCTAATGATCAAATGAAATTTGAGAGTCAGTCATTATGTTATAAGCAAGATTCAGAGTTGAACTCACAATTCTTTGTCATGTAAACAAGGCTTGTGCCCTGTTTTTGTTTACATACGTTCAATATACCAGTAAAAAAATCTTTTTCAAGCTGTCTATCTTCTTATTTATTGTCAGCATAAATAAACAGTTCATAATGTTTAACACATTCAATTAACGTCTAAAATTGGACTTTTCACTTAAATATTCAAAATGTAAACAAAAACTTTGTTTACATAGTACAGCATTGTAAGCTCTGTAACTCGCTTTTAACTCAACGAATGACACTCAAATTTTGAATGCATATTATAAATGCCTTTGTGAAGCATTGTAAACATTACGATTGAGGAAATAATTTTTGACCAAAATCGTGACCATGCCCCTTTAATTGTAGGATTACAATATATTGACTTCAAATTGAATTATCATACTGATTGCTTTATTTTCCTTAGTAAATGGTGTCATTTTATTATTATCATTATAAAAGTCTTGTACAAAGCACATTGCTCTTTTACTCGCTGATATATTTTTTACAAATTCATTGTTTTCTTATGTGTAAAACGATATGAATCAAGCGTTGGATATTGAGACATATGGCGAACATTATTGTTCATTTGTACGAGAAAAAAAAAACCATTTATCAAAGATACCAGAGGTTTATTAAATAAATTTCATGTGAAATATAACACTTGGAAAAAACAATGTTTGATAGCTACTGCTGATTCATAAAAAAATTAATATGGACTCATTAAAATTCGTGGTGGCTAATTTTTGGGGATTGTTGAAATTTTATAGATTCGTGGGGACGTAATTTCGTGTAATTTCTAATACTTGCTAAAGAAAATATGACTTTATAACACTAATTTATTAATTCGCGAAGGATGTTGATTTGTGGCTGACAGATACCCACGAACTCAACAAAAATTGAACCCCCATGAAATTTATTGATTCCACAGTAAAACTAAATCATTTATTGTAGATGACCTAATTTTCGAGGAAAACACTCTCCTATTTTGATTTAAAACCATTCATATATTCAAATATATATCACTCGCAGGTGCGTGTCTGTGTGTGTGTGCGGTGGGGGAGGTTGCAGACAGCCTCCATGAAAAATCAAAATTTATTAAAGTTATATTTTTCATTAATTCTTTATTTATTTGCATCTTCTAAACGAAGTACAGTACTGCTATCGTGAAAGTTGATAAAACAATCCTATCATATCCTTTATCCTGTATCCTGCATCATATCCTGCAAAATAACTCTATCCTATCATATCGTATCCTATCCTATCCTATCCTATCCCATACCATCCATATACGAAGTAATAGTCTCAAAACGCCTTCCTCTCACAAACAAACTGATGCAACATACTGCACATGTCGTCACACCACGCGTGATCATACGGGTACGGTTCGTAAAGACAGAGGCAATTCTGGTTACCGCCGTAGTTGTTCGGTTGCCCTGGATACCAATTCACATATGTGAGCGTCGTGTTTTTCTCCGCCGACAACCACGTGCCCTCCTCGGCGATGTCCGTCGCACCCAACCAGATGTCTTCTATATTCAAGGAATGAATTCAATATTTATTAGTTTTATACGATATGAAATGGTTTTAGGCAGTTTACGTTTTATATAGTGTGAAGCTGCCCAAAACCATTGTATATCGTATAAAACTAACAAATATTGAATTTCTTGTTTATAATTTAATTTTTGTAACTAGTTGTAGATAAAAATGAATAAAATAGTCATTTGCCCTTTAAAATGACATAATATTGTACAAACGTCAAACGTAACGTTATGCGGATTAATACGTTTTTGTCGTTAGTTTAACTGTGACGTAGGCCACATTCTTTATTCGATATAAAAACAATTTTCCAGCCAATCAGAAATCGCGTTACGACCAGAATTAAATTATTTGAAAATGACAAACATAATATCATGGCTTCGTAATGATTCACGAAGCACAAATTGTCGCAGATATAGATGCCTATTTCATTCACAAAATCAAAATTAATCGAAGATTCAACATTCTGTATTTGTAGTGCAGTAATTATTGGATTATGTATTATCGTAGCTGTGACGACTATTGATGTACGGGAATGTTTATGAAACCAACGTATCATGCTAAAAGTGAGAGAAACAGAAATACAATGTATGTTTTACCTTTCAAATGGGAAACGAGACTATGAATGAAATTATCTTCTTCCGGTGATTCAATTTCTGCTAAGTTGGCCCCGATGTTTCTGCACATTACCTGAAAATAAAAACACAAAATACGAATAACTTACGAATTACAAATTACTTACTACATATCCTGTTACGTTTTTATTAGATTGCTTTGACTGACAGAACCGAAAAATTAAAGTATTCATGTCGATCTGAAATTATTCAGTTTATATATATATATATATATAGATTAAACTTTTGAAGACACACAAGAAAAAAACTTACGAATTACAAATTACTTACTACATATCCTGTTACGTTTTTATTAGATTGCTTTGACTGACAGAACCGAAAAATTAAAGTATTCATGTCGATCTGAAATTATTCAGTTTATATATATAGATTAAACTTTTGAAGACACACAAGAAAAAAACTTCTTCGTATGTATTCGTAATAATTATAAATTTTAATTTGAAATGTTTTAGAGTACATTTAAAGTTTATTCTATCGGTGTTTTTTTTTTTTTTTAAAAACCAACAGTATCACAAATTGAAATCACGTGGAAACTTAAACGTACGTGTAATAGCAAGTGTCTGGGAAGTCATGCAAAAACTAGTGTTTTTTTTTGTTTTGTTTGAAGACACAAAGAAAAATAGGCGTACATGTAAACAAATGAATCACTTACTTCTGCTCCATGCCACGTTACAAGATCCATACCAACCCAGTACTGTGAATTCATGAAGTCTATCCACGCTACAAATTATAACATGAGTTTGAAAATAATTTACCGTGTATGTACCAAGCAATTTGTGACTTTTCACTGATATCCAATAACATTCAGCAGATAGTAGTATGAGTCTTTTTTTTTATTTTTAGTCTATGAACTCTGTAAGACAACAGTACTGATGCAGATAAAAGAAAAAAACAATGGTAATGTAAAATGAATTAGAGATTCGATCGTTATATTCATATAATCATAATTTTTAACAAATTATTTCAATTTGTTTCGTAAAATTTGTACAACAATAAAGAATTTTGATTAACAATTTTTGAAAGCCCTTTCTTTAATTAGAGTTAGACATTCAAATCGTTAATTTTAGATGTTGGTGATGTTCATCTTCTTTGCGTCAGTAACATGGCGATATATACGCTGTGCAAAGTCATTTGATAGTAATTCTCCTGAAGTATTTTAGTGTAATCTCGATTAATTTTGAGACAAGAATTTTTACACACTGAAAGTCTTACAGATATTGATATAGTAGGTTTTTTTTTAAAGAATTAAATACATTTGAAATCGTACGAACTTGCTGTCAGCCTGTGTCCTGTACACCCACTCTGTCCTATGTCGTTACTACAAACCACATTTTATTCGTGACAACTTTATTTCGCCAACTACTTCCAAAAAAACTAGTTCGCAGCTACTAGTTTTTACGACCAAAGCTTATCAAGACCCGTCTTGTTATCAAAGTTTTCGCGACTAGTTCGCGGCAAGAAATATTCGCGACGACGAGGCCCTCGCGAACCTCGCGAAAATCTTTCGCATGCAAATTAAAGTCGGTTTTCAGTACTTGGTATCCAAACTCAAATTTTTGTGGGTTTTGTAGGGTGCGTTCTAGTTAGTTAGCGAGATGAACTTTAAATGAATTTTAGATCAATTAAAATGCTTATCAAACATCGAAGAAACAACCCAAGACTCATTTTTTTTAAATAAAAGATCTAAGAGGGAGTAGCAGAGTCGGAATTTTTATTAATATTCATAACTTTACAGTGGTTTGCGTTTATAAATTATTTCATTTGTATCCATCGGTCTGGGAATATTTTTTAAGTGTCTAAACAAAAAAAAAAGGCAAATTGTTGACGCTAATGAGTATAAATATTTAAAACTATTGGTTTCCCAAAACATGTTTTCATTTTTCGCAAGACAATCCCCATTTGCCCGCTTCATTCATAACAATAAACACTATTGTTCTTACCATTTAAAATATAGGTTACTGCGTTTTTGGTAAAAACTCAACCAACATCTTTATAACCCACTTGGGAAAAAAAATAACATTGTAGTAAAGTAAATAATAAATAAGTTGTTTGATCGTTTTGAAATGTGCATGGAATGATATCCGCTTGATGTGACAATTAAAATTCTTTAAGAAGGTCTAATGAAATCACGTATTCTATGTTCAGGCCATCAATCGTTAGAATCTATTGTCAATTTTTCCATCAGCAACGCATTCATAAACTGTTTCTTTTTTATGATTTAAAATTCTTTGATGCACACAAATATCAACCAAAGAATATATAGAGAATAACTCATACCATTTCCCATATCACAGCCAGTATCAGCCAAAGATTCCAATATAAGCCCGAGGGCCGAAGGCCCGAGGGATAATAATGATCGAGGGCTGATACTGACTGTACATGGAAAAAGGGGTATCTATAATTATATCTATTACATACGTATCAATATTATAAAACGAAAAACATCAACTTGAACAAATTGATTTTAAATATTATTTGAAAAATGTCTGTACATGTATTCCATAAAAAAAAGATCAAATGTTTTAATAAACGTGGAGATATAGAACCCACATTTCCTCAGATTCAAAAGCTAACTGCTCCAAAACATTAGCTAGCATTTAAAGTTTAAAGTGCATTAAAAAATATCAGCTGCTACTTATGGTTTATATTGAATTGAATATATTGAAAGATAACTCATTATCTTTTTACAAACTTATTTTTTACTAGCATCATTGATAACGAGTTAAAAAGAAATGGTTTTGTCAAAGAACAACAATTAGTGTCGATTACAAAAAAAATGATTTGTAACGCGTTTATATAGATAATTTCTAACCATTTTTGATGGCATATCAGAAAACAGATCACATTTCATACAATTGAAATTAAATATTCATACCAAAAAAAAATCTTGACCATTTATTTTAATTAAAAAAAACCCAAAATATGACCTGGTTTTGTTTACACTATTGTATCCACGAAGCTGATATTCTTACATTTCCCTAAATAAATTGTTACGCACATGTTCGGTAGTACTCCCACCCTGCATCGTCAACAAGTGTACTCTCAAGTCTACAAAAGGCATGGACGCGACATTTGTTAACCATGGAGCTGAATCCGAAACATCCGCAGTCCACCTGCCAACAGAGACCAGTGCACCTTATAATTGAGGGACAGTTGACCTCTGATAGTACATTGTCAAGCACCTGCTTATTGACAAACTCCTGCTCAGCTTTATATTGTCGAAAAAAGGTATTTTCCAAATGCACTCCATACATACAGAAAAATAAAAGTGAGAAGATGTTTCTCATAAAATACATGGCTCAGAATTGTTTGAATTGGTCCTGGCGGTTCTTAAAATGGTTTGCTCTTAATTAGGTTTGTACTGAAACTAAATGCCTTATAAGTGTTGCTTAGTGACATGCTTATCCTATATGTGAATGCAAATGAATAATACAATTCAATTAGAAATCAAAAGAATTCTAAAAATGGTGTATAGAGAAAGGTAAAACTCCCATACATTATTTATTAACAAAGTCATTTGTCATTGGCTGCGAACACAAAACTTGCATAATACTTTTTATCCCAAAAAATCAAAACCACTTACAAAGAACATATCGATCCTGCTTTATTAATGACAGAAATATAAATAAGATGTTTTGAACGATTACTGAATCATACAAAAAAAATTAAAGAAAAGCAGGTAATATATGTAAACTGTCTATGATACAACTTTTATTTATTTTGTTAATATTTAATAAAGCAAAGACATAGCTGGACCATAAACAAAGTTTTGTGGCTTTCCGAAATAGTAAGGAACAAACTAAGATTACATTAAGTAGGTAAAGTGTACTTCCACACGAAATCCTTCAGCATATATAAAAAAATCAAAACGTGATTTTAATCATTATGTAACTGTTTATATAGATCTCAATTCAAATACATGAAAATGATGTCCTAAGTTATAAAACTATTAATTAAAAATTTACACAAAACTCTCATTACATATACTGGCAACAATTTCTAACGCCCCACTTTTATTTTTTATTATTCAAAAAACTTTAACTTAAGTTTTTAAGTCTTTGCCAATATCGACCGCTGTTTAAAATCCTCAACCCTTCATGTCAAAACAATTTTAATCAAGAAAGTAATTTTTCTACCATGGTCGTTTTTGTTAAAAAGCGTGCTCGATATGTTTCTCGGATATGTTTTTCAAAAGGACTCAAGTAGATCGATTCCCTATCTTTAACTGACTGTAAAAAAACATAAACAGAATTTATAAAAAAAAAACCCTGCACATGTCTGCCCAAGAACGTTCAAGATCAATTGACGTGGTTCAAGCAGAGCTCGGTGCACATTTGGTTTGTTTCCTTGAACTTTATTTGCTGAACTAGTTCTAACCTTTACAAATTAAGTCCTAACCAATAAAACAGATTTTCCTAATTCATCATAGATTAAAATTATATTTTTTACAAACACCACTTAATCATTCTAAGACTTGACCGGAAGTCAAATGCATCAGAAAGTGCTGAAGACTCATCATGAAGGTCAATACGTCATGTAACGACACGTCAACATGACTGCTACATTTGGGGAACTCACCTTTCTGATTACAACGCACGGCACGCGCAACTGCACGGCAAATTTTAGACCACATCATTGGTCTTAATGGGCGGAACGATATGCATCCAAGAGTGAGAAAGTCCCTCTGCATCCAAATTTTGCTGAACTATACCACATTAGCAATAAAATAACTTGTACACGTACATAAGGGAAACTCGCCTTTCTGATAGACACCGTACAGTGACGTCAAATGTTAGATATCTGGTTTCAAAGGTTTCAAAGGTTAAATTCTCGCAAAATTTGGTTTAAAAAATTTCGGACATTTCTTTATACTTGCATTATTTTATGCTAAACGTCTATCACTCTCTCAAAATTTGGTTTTGTACAAGCCACACAGGACCTATAGAACATGTCACAAACCTATCAAATGTTAAAAATATGAATAATGAATAAAGTATAATAAAAAGAAAAGTATATTGAAAATTCATAAAATTGCTTGTTTAAGTCATTTTCGACTAAAAACCTTCCGCACGAGAAAATAGTTCCCGAAAAAGTGTTTGTTTTTTTTAATTCAAATGGATTTTCTTAATGAATATTGTGTAATTATGAAATGATGATCTTCATGTGAGGTCTAAATTAATGAAATCATATTCCTTCAAAATACAATGGACATCTGCGCAATGAAATCAAAACGTGAGGAGTGAGATACCTTAAGAGTTTATACCCACCTTTGTTATTAGTGTATCTCACTTATCAGGTGAGATATTTTGTTACCTTTTAAAAATATTTCCTACAGGAAGATATCTTTTCCCATAGGAAAGACATTTTCCTGTAGGATATTTTAAATAATAATTGAAATTCCAACAGAAATTCTGATAGAATTTAAACAAAATTCCCATTGGGTGTTTAAATCCGATAGGATATCTTAATTTCCTATAGAAAACCTACCTGTCTGAATCAAATCCCTGCAAGAAAAACTTTTCACCTTTGGAAAATATCATTCCTGTAGGATTTTTTTTTTAAATGCTACATGCATATGGTTTTTAATATTTCATTAAAGAGAAATAGATCATATATGAAAATTATTATTTTTCAATGTGAAATTTATTTTTAAAGGTAAACATCTCGCCTGTCAGGTGAAACACACTAAAAAACAAAATAAGTTATATACTCTTTAGTATCTTTGGATTTTTACGAAACTGCATATAAACAATTGCAACTATGCTACCTTGACACTGTCATGATTATCCGGCACAGTGTTTAATGCAACTTCAATTAAGTATATTGATTATTTATTGCGACAACTGAAAAAATTGTACTTTGGGCCGTGGACTCGGTATTCTAGAGATTGTGATATTGCTCCTTTGAGCAACATAAACTAAACTAAAATCACTAACAATCCTCTTTTCAAAGTCACTTTATTTGGTTTCATATGCATAGAAAAAATGTTGTTTCCTTACATAGACACATAAAACGTGAGGTTTTTCCATCATTTATTTAAATGAATACATTGCATTTGAAGTATAACACTAGGAAAAAAACAAGGTTTGAAAGCTACTAATTATTCATCAAATAAAATATATGATAAAACTAAATCATTGAAATTTTCCTTGACCCAAGTGCCGAAGAAAAAACTCTTTAATTATAAATATTCAACGATTCTTAAAAATAAATTCATATGACGCGCAGATCTTGGAGAGTGTGCGGTCCAGACCGCCTACATGGAAAATTCAAGTTTCTTAAATTTACATATAAAAATACCAAAAATGTATCGGAACACCCTCCTCCTTCGGCAAACTCCAATATCTCTCCCCCCTCCCGGTAAAAGATTTCCAGACTCGAGCATGCATATAAATAAATTATAAAGTAAATACATAACAGAAAAAAGAAAATTTGAAAGAACATTAAACATTATTTTTTCAAACGACAACAACAAAGAAAAAAACCCCTAAAAAAATCCACCCCCACGGACCCCCCCCCCCAAAAAAACAAAAAAACAAAACGAAAACACGCCCCCCCCCCCCAAAAAAAAGAAAAGAATAAAAAAAACAAAAACAAAACTAACCCCCCCCCCCCCAAAAAAAAAAACCCAACGCGAAACCGTGACCAGCCCTTTGAATTTCATGTAGGAGGTCATTTAATCGAAGTAATAGTCTCAAAACGCCTTCCTCTCACAGATGTACTGGTACAGCTCACTGCAGTCCTCATCACACCATGTATGATTAAACGGCTCGTACAGACTGAGGCAGTTCTGGTTACCATCATTATTGTTTGGTTGCCCTGGATACCAATTATCGTACGTGAGCGTCGTGTTTTTCTCCGCCGACAACCACGTGTCCTCCTCGGCGATGTCCGTCGCACCCAACCAGACGCTCTCTATTTTAAATAAATCAAACAAGACCTTTATCTTACCATATCATGTACTGTGGAATAATTTAAATTCGCGCGAACTAATTTTCGTGGATTGTAGATTTTTTTGTTTTTTCTTTAGGATATAATTTCGTCAGTTTTCAGTAACACGACTTCGTCTTTCAATATTTGTTTTTGTCGAGGATGTAAAACCAAACTCATAAATACCACGAAGTTTTAGCTAACACGAATTCTAATGATTCAACAGTATAATTAAAACTCCATCCTCCCTCTAATATGGCTTTGTCAGAATATTCTCACTTCGCTTAGGCGACAAATAGATAACAAATACAATGTCATGGCTTCGTAATTATTTACGAAGCACCAATTATCGCGGATTTAATTGCCGAAATCATTCACAAAATCAAGATTAATCGAAAAAAACCCACAATTTTGTATTTTAATTGATTACTATTATCATTAATGTGACGACAATTGATGCACATGGATTTTTATGAAACCAACATATCATTGGAAAAGTGAGAGAAAAATAATACTAGATCTGTTTTACCTGTCAAATTGAAAACGAGGCTTTGAATGAAATCATCTTCTTCCGGTGATTCAATTTCTACTAAGTTGGCACCGATGTTGCTGCATATTAACTGGAAAAAACCTATACGATGATCTTCATATAACTTACTAAACATCATATTACGTTTCATTAGATAGCAAAGACTGAGAGAACTGAAAAAATAAAGTATTTATGTCGCTCTAAAATTATTCAGTGTGAATATAGATTAAACATTAGAAGACACCCCCCCCCCAAAAAAAAAAACTTATACGTTTGTATTTGTGTTTTAAATTTTTTTTATTTTGAAATGTTTTAATGAAAAAAAAATGAAAAAAAAAGTTTCACAAATTGAAAACAAGTGAAAACGTAAATGTACGTGTAAAAGCAGTTGTCTGGAAACTCATGCTAAAACAAGTGTAATTTTTTTTGTTTGAAGACACAAAAAGGGTACATGTTAACAAATGAATCACTCACTTCTGCTCCATGCCATGTTGTAAGATCCTTACCAACCCAGTACTGTGAATTCATGAATTCTATCCACGCTACAAATTATAACACGACATTATATTAATAGTCTTGAATGTGTCAAGCAGTTTGTGACTTTAAACTGAAATCTTACAAAAAATTTAGCAGATATTTAAAATAGTTTTAAATATTGGATAGTATGTATTTATATTTTAAATTTAGCCTATAAAATCTTTAAGATAACAAAACGAATGAAGATAAAACAAAAACTGTAATGCAAAAAATTCAATCGTCATGTGCATATAATCATTATCTAAACAATTAAAATCCGTACAATTGGTTAAGTGAAATTTAAAGAACAATTGAAAAGATTGATTAACCATTTCTGAAAGCCGTTTGTTTAATCAAAGTTGAACATTCAAATCGTTAATTTTGAATGAAGATGAGATTCATCTCCTTTGCAGTGGAAACACAATGATATATACGGTTTGCAAAGTCATCTAAGAATAGTTCTTATGATATTTTTAGTGCAATCTCGATCCGAATTGAGATAAGAATTTTTACATGCTAAAAGCCTTACCGTTTTTGATATAAAGGTTTTTAAAGTTTAAATACATTTGAAATATAATGAACATGCTATGAGCCTGTGTCCTGTACACCCACTCTGCCCTATGTCTAGTTACTGCAAACCAAATTTTATTTGCAACAACATTTTTTTTGCGATTTACTTCCGATAAACTGGTTCGCGACGACTAATGTTCACGACCAAGCCTTATCTAGGCTCGTCTTGTTATAACAATCATTCGACAACGACAACTGGTTTACGGCAAGAAATATTCGCGAAGACGAGGCGCTCACCAACCTCGCAAAAATTTTTGCACGCGAATAAAATTTGTGAACAGTACTTAGATCCAAATACAAATTTTCGTTTTTGTAGGGTATGCCTTAGTTATCACGCGAGTTATACTTTGAAATAATTTGGATCAAATAATAAAAAAGTTAATAAAACAACAAACAAACAACACATAACTTTTTTTTAAATAAAAGAACTGAAGATGTACGTGTAGTATAGACGGCAATTTGGATTTACATTTTTAACTTTACAATGATTTGCGCTGATAAATGATATCATATTTAATTCATCAGTCTGAGAATACTTTTTAAGCTGTTTAAACAACATAAAACGCAAAATAAAATGTTTGCTACAGCGTATGAATATTTCAAAAAAACCCAAAAACCCTCATTATTCGCAAGACAATCCTTCTTTCCCCGCTCCGCTACTTTCAATATACAATATACATGAATTGTTTTTATCAGTATAAATATAGGTTACTGCGTTTTTGGTAAAACACCAACCACCATCTTGATAAGCCATTAAGGAAATAAATAGCTATGTAGTAGGGTAATTATTAATAAGTTGTTTGATCGTTTTGATATATGCTTGGAATGATATCATTTTGATGTGACCATTAAAATTCTCTTGAATGGCTTAATGAAATCACGTATTCTTTTTTCAGGTCTTCAATCGTTAAACTCTCTTAGTCAATTTTTACATCAGCAACGCATTTATAAACTATTTCTTTAAATGATTCAAAATTCTTTGATGCAAACAAATATCAACCAAAGAATATATATATGTATTTGCTTGTAGATGATACGTGCAACTGAGTACTAGTTTTACGATGGAGAATGTTTCTTATCAAATCCCCCAAAAAGATACCATATAAAATTCATACTACTGCCAGCTTGTATTATGTATTTAAGCAACACACTATTTCATTAAATGAGGAAACCTGGTGAGTATTCACACACTTGTTGAAAATCTGTGTTGGATCAAACACATGGATTCTACCTTTCAGTGACTCCAATGGTAGCTGAATTGGACACCTATATTAATATAATTATAAATTATCAATCTATCACATCGCCGCATTGCATCGGTACAATATATCGCGACATATTGCATTTAATCGTTCCCATCAATACACAATCGTGATGATCTGGGCCAATCTTAGAGGAGACGATATTATAATGCAGCACTGCGATGTGTTATTACGGTCAACAATATACATGTAGATTTATACTGTCGGGATCCATCGTGGCTTAAATAGGGATCACCTTCATCTTCTAATTTGATCGTGAAAAGCTATAACCGGCATTATCTTGCCCTATTGCAGTTACGTTTCTTTAAGTTAAGATGCGTTCATCACGATCCAACATGGATCGTGATGAACGCATCTTAACTTAAAGAAACGTAACTGCACGTTTACAAGCGTCCTAAACCCGTCGCAATTTTGGGATCAGATCGAGATCCAATCGGACATTTTATCTTGACTTTCTTATAAGAACACATTTAATAGTATCTAAACGGGAAAATCGATCTTGACCTTACCGTATCAAAACTCAACAAATTGCATAAGAATGTATCGACCACCCACCGTCCTCTTGGTTTTCTTCGCACTTTCCGAGATAATAACTATGTTTTCTTGACAACATAGTTGTTTACAAAATATCTTAAACATCACAAAGCAACATCGAGAAAAAAAAGCAGAAACCATCGACAGTGTACACAAATACTGCAATGTAGCGATGATATATGATTTCATCAAAACAGAGTAAGTTACACGTTTTGTTCCTTTTTCCCCTGATACTTTTATTACATATTATATTACATGAAATTGTAATTCATTTAGCCACAGAGTGGCTAAAAGGTAACAGATATGGTACCATATGGCACATTTCTACCAACCAGGTGTTGTATGCCAAGAACAACCAGTCAAAGGTTTAAGAGGGCTAAATGGACCTGGCCATTTTTAGACCTAGACTATATCTGTCTCCTATTTAGAAGACTCATGAAGAGCTCTATATAAAAATATAGGGAAATTCCACAATTTTAAAAAAAAAAATATATGGATTTTTAAAAAAATAAATTATAGTTTATAGCTTCACAAAATAAAGCTTAAAATTCAAAAATCGATCTGATGGTTAGTTTTGTTGACAATTAAGCCTTCTTAAGATAGGTAACAAAAAGACTTCATGGCTCATACTTGTATCTGCCAATACAATCACATGGGGAAATGTTATAAAGCCTATATTTGTTACCTAATTCATTTTAATATTCATAAAAAATGTTTGAATTAAATACAATAACTTTTCCAGTCGTTTCAGCTGACTTGAAATTAAGTAAATGGTTCACAACTATTTTGGATAACCTAACACAGGCAATGGTCTATTCAAATACCCGCAATTTACTTGTAATATATTTATTTAAGAGTATAAATTATCAACAGTTTAACCATTCCATCTACCTTAAAGTTTAAGACATGGATGTTTAGTTAAAGCGTAATTAGTTAAAATAGAAGACCTAAAATATTTTAGCTTTAAAATTTGAATATATATTTTCTTTTAAATGAAACGATTATTATAAAATAAAATTGCCACGATGGTACATTCACCTTAATAAATTGTTAATAATTACTTACACGTTCGGTAGTACTCCCACCCTGTATCGTCAACAAGTGTACTCTCAAGTCTACAAAAGGTATGGACGCGACATTTGTGAACAATGGAGTTGAATCCGAAACATCCGCAGTCCAACTGTCTACAGAGAACAGTGCACGTTATAATTGAGGGACAGTTGACCTCTGATAGTAAATTGTCAACCACCTGCTTATTGACAAACTCCTGCTCAGCTTTATATTGTCGAGAAAAAGTACCTTCCAAATGCACTCCATACATAAAGAAAAATGAAAATGAGAAGATGTTTCTCATAAAATACATATCACAGAATTGGTTGAATTGGTCCTGATGGTTCTTAAAAATGATTTGTTCTTAATAATGGTTTTACTCAAACTTCAGGCTTTATAAGTGTTGCCTACTTGTGAATGCAAATAAATAATGCAATTCAATTAGAAATCAGCAGACTTCTAGAAAGAAATAACATTTTGAATACTTAAATGCTTTTAACATGGTGTGAATAGATGATAAAATTCCCACATATTATTCATGAGCAAAGTAATTTGTCATTGGTTGAGAATACAAAACTAGTCTTGTATAATACATTTTACCAAATAATTCAGAGCCACTTAAAGAACATGTCGATTTTGCTTTAAGAATGGCAAAATTATCAATACGATACGTTGGAAATGATCACTGAATCATACAAAAACATCGCTTAAATTGTTTAAAGAAAGGCAGATACTTGTAGCAGATGTAAACTACAGTTTTTTAAATTTATTTTGTCAATTTTTTAGTAAAACAAAGACATAGCTGAACCATTAAATTCCGTTTTGATACTTTCCGAAAAGAATGGAACGATTTAAGTTTACGTTTAGTAGGCAACGTGTACTTCCGGGCGAAATTCTTCAAGCTACATAGCCCGATTGTTTTAGCTATTACAGTTTGTTTGGGTTTAATCAAGCTGCATGTTATGCATCAATTTAAAAAAAAAAAAAGAAAGACTTCAGAAATAATAGTGAACAAAATGAACGCAGGTTTATTTTTGATTTGCGAGAACTTTACCCGTATTAAAAGCGATGTTAAAGTCGTAATAAAAAATTCCCGCCTCGACATAAAGGACGAATATGAATGAGGCGAAAAAACGCAATACCCGTTTTAGGTCGTTTGTTTTGTATAAAAAAAGTACATTATTTTTTTTTCATTGAAATATGATTAAGTGACGGTATTAACTACTGCAATGTATGTTATTATACACCTACTTAGCATAACTATGGTTTAAAAACATACACAAAATTTGATGTAAAATCGGACCAAGCAGCTTTGATCATAAATGGAAAAACAAAACATGATGAAAATCATTATTTAACTGCATAAATAAATCTCCATTCAAATACATCAAAATAATGTTCCTTAGTTATAAAACTATTAATCAAACATTTACAAAAACAGTGCTGAATGTAATGTGTTCGCAAGTAGTAAAGTTTGTCGGATGCCTCATAAGGGCGCATAGCTGTGATCGACTGAAGCTGATGAATAAATCAATAAAAAAAGAAAAATAAAGAACTGTATATTATATAAGTCAAATTTGGCCCCCATATTTCGCTATTTTTAAGATGATTCAGGTGAGGTGCATTAATTTGTTGTGTTATTTTATAAAAGAGATGACATAAAATATATTTTTAACCTATTTATTTGATTTATATGCACCCACTGGCAGCATATATGACGTCAGAAATGACGCTATTTTTTATAATTCATTCAAAATCAGTCAAAAATTGACATTTCTTATCTTTTTTCGAAAGGGAAATTCAGAGCGACTCTTTGAACAAGAACGAACTTTTTTTCACTAAAAGGTATTGGAGAGATACATTTTTGGTGAAAATATTTTGTTTGTTCATGCAGTCGCTCAATGTTTCCTGAAAGAAAAACTGCTTCAAAACAAGCCGTTTTATGCTGAAAATAAGAAGATGGTGGGAAAAGGTTAACTTTATGATGTCATATTTTTGAATTGTGGCCACTAAAATCAAAATTATGAAAAAAATTCAAATGTATATTTGCACAAATAAAACAAAGAATGACAGTAAAATGACAATGTTCATTTAAGGGGGCCATTTTAGGCTCAATCCATATAAAGTCCTTTCAATTCAAATACATCAAAATAAGAAGGAAAAATTAGGTCAACCGAATGCCATTTTGCATATCGGTTATCTGAAAGATCAAAATTAGATTAATCCGACAGTGGCCCCCTTTCCCTTCTTTTTTTTTATATTTAGATGTAAAGTACATTTAACACATCGGTTAGGCCAACAATTGTCAGCTTACTTAAACATGTATAATATGTATGTATCAAATTGTTTTGATAGACTTAGCAAATAAACAGATTATTAAAAATCACACAGGAAACCCAGGCATTCATAATAATTGTGGCAAACACTCTTTTTAGCTACCTATTTTGATATGTCGGTATTTTTTTTTATATAAACAACTGCATAATGAGCATGTGAATAGATCATTAAAAATTCCATAAATTAATGGTAATTCAAAGATTCATAACGTCCATGGCACACGAAATATTTAGCTTCCTTATAAGGTAAGTCTGTCTCAATTTTTATTTTGATATGTACATCTGTAATAATAAATTAAATAAATTATTTAAAATTAAACTATTTTGCAATTCACGGATTTATAACGTTTACGGCACACAGAAGTCCCGGTATTTGCCCATACTCTGGACATGTTCCATTTCCTGTGTAGGAGCTGCCAAAAAACTGAATTGAAATATCACTATGTTTGACGTGGTCATAGAAGTCCCCACTGAAACTTTTCGGACCTTTCATTTTCACGCAAATTTTGTACCTCTCCTTGGCGCGAATTTCGCATGGCTTGTGAAATTTTATGGGAAATATCGGTTTACTGTCTTCTAACGTCGTCGGAGGCATATGTAATAAACAGTTATTACTAGTTACAGAGGAAATTCGGACCTCAACAACATACGTGTAAGGAGTTTTTGAACTACCGTACAAGAGAATACCGCATAGCTCGACCGTTTTATCTACTTCAAAATCAATGCAATCCTCCTGTCCATTTGCAGCCCAATCACATGTTTTACTTGTGTCCCTCACTCGCAAGATATCGGCAAGATTTCCTCGTTTATTCCGGTTAAACTTCGAATTTGGTAAGTTTTCCCCGACATTGAGCCTCGATATCTCCATTTTTTCTTCGGCAGACAAAATTTCCTTCGGTGCTATGTCCCTCCAGAATGTCTCTAAGGAAAATAATGGAAACCGTATTTGAAACAGAAGGTCACCTAACTTCCGACGAATTTCTGCTGGGTCGTTTTTATCTTTCCCCTCCTTTTCACATCCATGTTCCGCCCAAAGCATCACTTTGTCATAGATTGTCTTTTCTTTTAAAAATAATCCATCAGATTTAATCAAACAAGTCAAGAACTCTCTGCTCATTGAAAACAGACTTGGAGACTCAAATATCTTTCTTGAAATCGACTTCGACTCAGTAATGAAGTTCACGCACATTGAAAGTAATTTTGAATTGTTAAAGAGCTCAGCACTTTGTATAATTACAAATAGTGTGCTTTCGGAAATGTTGGCCTCCAGAAAAGCGTGGCAGTGTTTAACGAGTTCGGTAACACAGTACTTGTCCGCCACATACAAAGTCTCAACAACAGTATTCTCGTTGATTTCCGCCTCTCCGCAATAAATAAACCTAAAGAAGAATAACAAATAATGCAGACTCTGTAAAACATGGTTTATTTTTTTTACGGGCCGCCGGAAGGCGGTCCGTTATTTGATACACATTTAAATATTGTTACTGCGTTTCTGCGGGATAGTTCATTTTTAGTAGAATTAATACTATGCTTATTTTTATGAATTAAAAGTAAATTTGTATGTAGAAATATGTTTTATGCCTTTTAGAAAATATCACATATTTTTTGTCTTACTCGTAAATGAAAAGTAGGTCATACTTAGTAGATTGTCGTATTTGGCGCGTTTTTATCGAGACTATAATCTATTCGGAAAATTTCGGAGTTCTTCATTCTTTTCAAAACGGTATGCGGGACATACTAAAGACCTGAAATACTAAAGACCTGAATGTCATTAAATTTTATATAAATGATATATTTTAATTTCTATGTGTCGTGTCAAATAAAATGACTTTTGTATTTATTATATTTCCATGTAAAATGTGGTAGAAAATATCATGAAATGACATTATATTAATTATTTACGCAAGAATATGACAGAAATGAAAATTTGAATTCACAGGAAAATTTGAACTAATCCATTTTTATTTTATTATGAGTTCCCTTGAAATCATATATTAAGCTAATGCATTAAGTTTTCATTCAATACAATACAACAGCAAAAAACCCATAATTGTTTGAAATACATAATCTCCAAGAGAAATTTTAAATGATGAGTTGAACTTTGTATTAGAGTAATGTACAAATCATTGTGTTCTCCACTACTTCATACTATGGCAATGATCATACAATTTCCGTTAGAAATGCTTACAGTAACGAAATCGATTCTTTGTGATAATAGTAAAATGTTAAACTTCAAAACAAGTTGCTGAAAGTATATTAAAATTTACCATAAAAATTAGTACAACCAATTCTTATTTTCCTCTATGTGGTGTGTTTTTCTGTAAACAACCAATGATTCATACAACAATTATATATTTTGCGGCCCATTTGACGCTTGCGTCAATATGATTTCTTGTTTTATCTTTATATTATACTATTCTTTATATTTTATAATAAAATATCAAATTTCACTGTAACAGTAATACATGTATGACATTTGTTACATTTCCGATTGTAGATTTTAGTAATTATCAGCTTATAAATACATGGAAGTCATATATATGTTTTTTTTAACTCTAAAATAAAGTTTGTCCCTTTTTTTGTATCATGAAATTATCCAATTCTGTATCTTTTTTAAATGTTAAATATTTTCAATGAAAAAAAATATGTTGTTTAAAAAATCCTCAACATTCTGTTAATGATATAGATATCGTTGATACAAAAAAAAATGGATCACAATTCTTTAAAGAATAAATATATTCCAAAGTAAAATTTCATCCCTAACCCTGTGCAATTCTGTTATATTATTCAAAGTGGGTTATGTCATACCTACCCTAAAAGAGCTTTAAATAAACTGGCATCTATAAATTCATCATCTATACATATGACGTCACCAGTTTCCGGAAGATGTCCAAATAACATGGCTTCAAACACAGAGCTTCTACTTGCAAGGATGCACTTGTGTGCTTTGATCAATGTGTCGCCGACTTTGAATATGACGTCACAATACAGTTCTTTAGATAGCATATATCTATTGCACTCAACAACACTCTTCTCAGCACGCCAATCTCCATGCGATGCACCCGCCATTTAATTTGATTACTTCATGATGATCCATCCTATAAAGAAAATACAAATTAAAACAAATATTGAGTGTAAACATTACTAGCATATAATGCAGCCGCATTCAAGGTCTGGGTCTATTAAATTTTAAAAGCCTTTTGAAACTTAAAAATGAGGTCTGTTTATTTCTATCATGAGATTTTATCAATTAAACACTCTCAGTGAAAGGTTTATCCATTTTTCCCCAGCATGCATCTGTTCTCTGACGTAGATAAGCCACATTGCTGCTAGTGACTGGGTCAATGTTAGAACTGGGCCAGTGTTGAGTTGATAAAAGTTACAAAGAAAAATTATGCCTGGATGTAAAGCAAATTTTTTTACTGTCATGAGCATAAGAGGACAAGGATTTAGTGAACCTTAGGTAACTATATATGATTTGTGCAAAAAATTAATAGATAATTTGTGAAATTTGAGACCATCGCATTCCAGATGTTTGTACGGAGATGTGGCAGTCAGTGTTTACATAAATAAAATGTTGTTTGTAGATTTCAAATAAATATAAAAATGTAATTTCATTATCTTAGTGGGGTTTCATACCGTTACTTTTTATTTAAATGCTCTAGAAATCTTTGCTTTGTTTTTATAAAAATATAAATATTAGATTAGATCTTGATGATACGTATGCCGAATCGGTTTATGCTGTCAGAAGAATAACAGAACTAAGACACTTTTTTAAATAAAGGATGCTGAGCAATGCACTTTGTGTGCTCATTTATGTAGCACACATAATACAACACATCAAGAAATTCCCGAGTGCAAGAAAAAATAGGTCACAATAAGTCAATAACACTGATCCAGGCCAGCCACATTCCATTCTAAAGAGACATGTCACATTAACTGCTGGTGGGAATACCGGTACATCATTCTGAGATCCAAAATCTTCCTCCATAAACCATGTTTCAAAATGACAACTCTTTACATCCATTTCAAGTTTCAATCCACATGTTGATGATGGCATTTTATATCTGTTACTAAATGTGTGTAAAAATGCAATGTGTCTCACTGAGGTCAGCATTGGTGCTGCCCTCTTTTAGATGCTTAGAGATAATCCAACAGGGAGGTAATGATTTTAACAATATAGCAGCGCTCATGGATTGCAAGAATTAGTTAATCTAAGTGGTATATCTTCTTACTGAGAAAAGCTGTGTCTATATTGTTTTCAGGTATCATTATGTACACATTAAACAGACAAATTTAAGCCCTTGATAATTTTTTCATGTTCACTTCCTTTAAATTTATCCTTTAATACTGCGTTTGATGTATGCGACTTCTGGTGAGTCGTTGTATGATAAGAAAAATTGTGAATCGAACATATGAAAAGATATATATAAACAGATATAGACAATATTAAAGTAATGGAGTATTGAGATCGTTGACAGTTTGTTACTGTCATATTTTTTTATGTTTCACACAAAGGAACAACCAGCATTGTTAAACCATGATATACCGTTGGTTGGAAAAAATAGAATAAAACACGATTGTTTGTCATTTATGCAGAAAAATCTCCGAGATCGAAAAATGTTGTCTTGAAGTATAAAAAGCGTTAGCGTAGACTTTTACATTGTATGTTTAAAACATTTAGAAATCACGAAGATTATTCTGCAATAGTCACGATAACAAGAACTTTATTTTTATTTTACTAACAGCTCCGATTTTCAACTCATCGTTTCTAATACAGATATACGATCCATGTCATTTAGACAGCTGTTTCGTGTAACCAGAACGGTTAACTAAGTAAATATATAGGGAAAAGAAGACTTTTGGGACGTTAGTAAAATAGTTTACATGTGTATCGATCACAGGCTCTCGGTTTGAATAAAATACAGACGGCATACAGATATATATATATATTTTTCGTTGGATATTACATACTCTAACCTCATTTATAAGATATCTAAGAATCATATTCATTTAAATTTTAAGGGTTATTTAATTCAATTATTAATACTACACGTCATTGTGCATGTAAAAACCCGCAGTGCAAAGGTCATAGGGATCGAGGTTCTTAAAGCAGGCGCATAGAGCTTTTGGAAATAAACATTTGAAACAATACACATTCTTTTGACAGGAACTAAGGCATGACATGGTTTAATTTTTTACGTTCATGCTCAGTGCGAGACTATATGTATTTATGATCTGATAATTAATTAATCGATGACGTTCGTGTTATGTTGGAAAAAATTGGCTGTGGCATGCCTTTTGATCTCGGCAATAACTGTAGTAAAATAGGGAAAGAAATTAAGCTAAAATCGATGGTTGGTCCCAGCAAGTGCCCGCGTTGTCAATCAAGGTATTTTAACGAAAACACAAAATATGTCCCGAATAGGTGCCCGTAGCGTCTTTTGCGAAAATTTAAAACGAAAGTTTAAATATTACGGTATAGATGTATACAGAAATCGAGATTTAAAATTTAAACCACTCCAAGTATTCATGCAATGGTAAGAATAAAATATATTTAGGTGAACAGCTGAACAAGATGTTTCTCAAACAACTTTACCATTGTTTACCATTGATGACATGATGCGATCATTCCCTACATAACATTACAAGTATTAAAATTTAAAGCATTGAATGTCAGTTGCCAAAAAATGAGAAAAAATACAAATAGTTACGCGAGTATACTAAATTCAACATGAAAATAGAAAACACGTTTTGACGATGTATAAGTAATGGAATAGAATAAAACGTAAACAAACCCAGTTTATAGGTCAATCCCGGATGTTTGGAGTTCTTCGGTATGGTGGCCCGTAACCAGCACAAATCTACGTTGTTTGACAAAAATAGTCCAATGGGAAATTGTTACGCACATATCTTATGAACATCATTAAAATCCCTACTTTAGTGCTTACATAATTATATCAATTTTATTTACAAAGTATTTATGTCTAGTGGAGCACATGGTTCAGTGGTCAAGGGCGTTATAGGCCAGTAACCAAAAAGTTGCTGGTTTAAACCTCGCTGTGGTCACTTGATGTTGTGTGTTTCGCACAGAGACAAGACACACTACCAGCTAATTTTTGGTACCGGCTTTCGCTGGATATTAACCTGCGATGGACTGGTGTCCCATCCAAGGGTAGTCAATGACTTTCATCCTCTTAGCACCACAGAAACCGGGGATAAGCACCGGCCTTATGCGCCTTCATGCCAAGAAGGATTTAACTTATTTTACTTTTTATATGTTAAGATTTACTGATAAAACCGATTAAGTGTAAATTAAAAAAAATATAGCACATGATTTTAATTAAAATATACGACTAGAATTATACATTTCATTTTGCAATAATGTCAGTAAAGAGATCATATATTTGAAAAAAAAAAATGGTATGCGTGCATGTCTCGCACTTTTTTTTTAGGGTTTTCCGTTTTTCAACGGAAAACCCTTCTGTTATTCTACTGTTTCTTATTAGGGTTTTCCGTTTTTCAACGGAAAACCCTTCTGTTATTCTACTGTTTCTTATTATTATTTTTTTTTTTTATCCGCAAATTTTGTGTAGGCCATTTCTCGTACATTTGTTGTCTGATTGTTATGAAACTTTCAGGGTATGTAGACAATGTCAATATCTCGAGACGTTTTTTTCAAATTGTTAAAATTCACTTCCGGTTATGAGTTATTGCCCTTTAATTGAAAATTGGGGGGTCTTTTGTCCAGAGTTGATCTCGGGAACTACAAAAGATAGTTGCATGAAATTTAGCAGAATTGTTGGTAACATTTTATAGTTTTGCTGGCATGAAAAGTTTGGCAAAATGTTTTTTAGTTTTTAAGCTATTTGCCGGTAAAGTATAAGGTTTTGGGGGGACTGAAATTTTGTTGTTTTTTGTATAATAACCTTTAAACTAAAAATATTTTGTTAATACATATAGAACAAAAGTTGTTTAGAATAACGAGAGCTTTCATTTAAAATTAAGAAAAAAGGGCTGGCCCCTATAATTAGGGGTCAGCAGCTCATACACGTATTTTTCTGATAGCAAAAATCATTATCATTTAATGAAAAAAAATGAATTCAGTTATTGTTAATATATTAAATAATGTCATTTGGTATCAAATTAAACAAGTTCTGTGCTATATTTTTTTTCAAATTTCATAAAACAAATATGTGAGAATCGAACATGAACGAGTTAATATGTCTACATAGACACACAAGCGAACAAATGCCACTTTAAGGCCCAGGCATTTACTGCATTACGTTGTGTTGCGTCTTAGATAAATTGTTCTGATTCAATTTAATTTTTTTCATCTATATCATTTATGAATTCAATGAACACACATTATTTAAACGTTCTATGTGCAACTATTTGTCGGGGCGCCCCTGTATGTAACCCCCGCGCGCGCGCCGAATGTAAACAGTAACGAACGGCATTGTAGAAAAGAGAGAGCCGTAATGCAGAAGAGAAGTTGTGTATTCTTTCGGTGTATACATGCATTTTCAATTTACTGTGAAACATATGAACATGCACAGGGAACAATACTACTTATTTGTTTAAGGAGGATATTTTTCTCGTGTGAATCGTTTACGAGGAAATTCTGACAGCCGCACTTCTGTCGACGATCAGCCGTTGATAAGCTACGAGTAATAAAGGAGAAAAGATGGACATTAAAGTGTGTGATTTATGTGGATGTTAATGAAGAAGGTGAGGCTTTTACTCCTTTTAAAGTTTCTTGTTAACTGGTTAAAATTTAGTATATAGTATAGATGTACATGTAAGCAGTAAGTACGTGCACACTGTTAGATGTTTTTTTATGATGTGGGTGTTTGTTTACTAACGTGTAATTTTTACATGTTTCATGGATGTTTAGACTCGCTCGAGGTTCATGGGGGACTGGAAAGGGTAACTGAATTTATCTATTTAAAAAAATAACAGATTGTGAATTTTCAACTCAAAATTCAAAGCAGGGTCTAATTAGAAACATATCATATATTCTTGTGCAGAAGACTCCAAATGTAGTCATGAATACCCTGTAGATATAACTTCAAGTAAATAAAATTGTATACTTCAGACTTCAGAGTTAAAACATGACTTTAATATCTTTATGATGCCGATCATTGTATCATTAGAGAGGTTTAGCAGACCAACGGGTACCCGGTACATGTACTTCTACATGTAGGTTACAAGTTAGAACTATGCGTACCATTTTACCAGTTCACATAATTTTTCTTGTTTAGCAGTTATGATGTGTACTTAAATTGTCTTTGTTAATGTTTTAAATGTAATTTTTTATTTTCTTTTTTTAATCTGACTACTGGCAGTACTGGCGTGCGAGCAGTTCTCGCCGAGGACCATTTCTCGCTGGTGCACTGTTACATCATATTTTCGTATGTAATTTTATGTGTTGATAAAATGACGTAACAATGCACTGATGAGAAATGGTACTCGGCGAGAACTGATCGCACGCCAATATTGATTAATTACAGACAAAAACTGAAGGTTGCAAGTGTTATTTTTTATTGAACAACATTGTTTAAAATAATTCTTTATATATGTGACGATCAGACCGGTTTGAATACCAGTGCCAGATAGCTCAGTTGGTAGAGCACCTGACTAGAGATTCAGGGGCCCAGGTTCAAATCCCGGTTTGGTCCTTCATTATTTCTCCCATCCTGTTACAATATTGGTGTTGTGACCAACCCCTGGAACTAACAGGTTAACTCGATCCTGCCAGGGGTGATCTTTGAAGGTGAAGATCATTTAAGGGGGGAGGAATGTGACGGTCAGACTGATTTGAATACCGGTGCCAGATACATGTAGCTCAGTTGGTAGAGCACTTGACTAGAGATTCAGAGGGCCAGGTTCGAATCCCAGTTTGTTCCATCGTTATTTCTCCCATCTTTTACATATACATGTATATCAGATATATGACAGATGATTAAGGTCATCACATGTTTTGCAAGATGCAATAAGTGTTAAAAACCTTTACTTTACAACACAATACATTTAAGTGAATATTTATGTTTCTTGTTATTATTTGGTGTGGTTTTCTTGACAGTGTCGCATAAACAATTTACCCGCTCCTAAAACACAAACTTTCTTTTTGTGGATTCAGCTTACCGCTGATTGGCTGCTGTTGCAGCAGACAAATAAGATATGCACGCACAAAACACAATGAACTTATCAGAGAATGAGTTGAGTTTATTTCAACTGTTGGAATTTGGGTATTTTTTTTTTTTAAATGTATACTTGTGACAAAACATATATGTGGTACATACAGCTGTAGCTTTATGAAGAAAATTTTGGTTAGACCATATATACCTATCATGCAAGTAAATGATATTTACAAAAAACTTGCAATTTATGGCGCACGAAATATACGCTAGTTTTATAAAGATTGACATACATGTAATGTACCACATTCTGTGAAAAATAATCTATTAAAAATTCTTCATTAAGTTTACTCATACATGTTTTATGCTTATTACACATAGTATTGTTTTCAAAACATGTAATTTATAAGAAAATAAATAAAAACCCTCGCCAAATTTATTTGCCAAAAAAAAAAACACAGTAGAATTGATAAAAATCGTATACCAGAAGCTAATACCAGTACATGTACTTTGACGCTGTTCGGTGGGTAATATTCGTTTGTAATTTACGAATTGAAATATTGACTGTTGCACTACAAGTACGGTACCGTAATCAACTCTCTCTCTCTCAAACCCTCTCTCTCTCTCAATTTGATAAGTGTTTATACCTATGAAATTTTTTAATATTATATTATGACTTCATTGACTTGATATGCAAATTTTTGATCTTGTACTGCCTAAATGTTATATCATGTATTGGGATATGTCATACTTATTACACTGCATGGTCAGTGTATTTTTTACAGAAATACTATGCATATGTTAATGTAAACACAGCTATTACTAGTACATGTATGTAAACACAGCTAATATTTTTTTTTTATTTCAGCTCAAAACAGACTCTTGTTACCACATGGCTTTTACCGGTACCTGTTGATTCTTGTGGGTCAGCTCCTGAGATTAACCTGTCACCTCTATCCACATGCATATTCCTTGTGTTCTACAGACTATTTACCGGTAATTCAAATTAAATCCAATAATGCATGAACAATAATGGAACTTGAAGAAAGCATCATGCCATGTTGTGGTTTGTGTTTGATAAGAAATTATGAAAACAAAATTAAGGCTGTTTAAAGAAATTCATAATTGCTGTGAAAATTTGTTTTTCAATAAAAGTATGCAATTATGTTTCCTTTATTTTTTATTTCATAAAGATATTTAGATGTGTTTACATAATTGAAAAATCCCCCCCCCCCCCCTCTATTTAATTGTCTGCATTAAGATTACATGTAGGATATGTAAATGTACATTTGACTTTGAAATAACATCTGCTATGATAATTACTTTTGAAATGAACAAGAAACAACCTATTTCTACCTTTCTAAGGTATATATGCAGAAAAAAAGTAGAAAAACATGTCAAATTTGAACATTTTTCATTGAAATCAACTCTGTCTTCAGCTACCTGGGTGTGTTTGAATTTAATTCTAATTTAAGGCAGATGTCTAACTTGTAGGTTGTAACTTACTGTTTTAGCATGGTTAGAAGGAGACTAGAAATCAGAATAGATTAGATATTCACTAAATATGATTGTTAGCTTACTTTTTTCATGAAAACAAGAAATCACAAGCAGGACAGCTGTCTATTTGTTAATTAAAATGGTACAAATCATACAATAAACAAATAAAGATCAAATTTTAGAATCATTGATGAATGTTTTCAAATATGTGTGAGAAATTACTCAAGGAAATTGCCACACGTTTCATAAAATTAGGTAAAACATTTCAAACCATGACTTTTTATGAAAATCAAAAGATTGGGGGGGGGGGGGGGGTATACATGTAAGGGTATTTCTAAGTGATGTGAAGCTTTTATCATGATTATATCATGTAGGCATATGTTGTATTGAATAAGGTTTCTTTTTAAAGGTGGTTGAACAACAGTTGACCTCTAAAAGGTCAGGTAAAGATGTTTTACTATGGAGAACCCTGTAAATCTGTGTTTACTAAAGGAAATTGGAAATGGTGGGTTCAATTAAATGGCCATATTTTTATTAAACCTCAATGGAATTGGCAATATGTGGTATTCTTTTTCTCAGAATTGCATTAGCTTTCTTATTCTAAGACAAACGGTCTTTTCATAAAAATGTTAGTGTACTAAGTTAAAGGTACAAGGAACAGTTTCGGATAAAGTACCGTCAATATTTTTGTAAAATTGAGAGTGACTGTACTTGAAGGTTTATCATTGTTGCGTAGATTCATGAAATGAATTTTAATGATTATCACTAGTTAGAGGGATGTCTATTGTTGGAATTGGTAAGCAATATTAAGGCCCCTAATTTTAAGTACATGAGAAGCAGAAATAAATTGTGAAACTTGCGGCTATGACAGATGTGTTGACTTTACAGTGAAATTGAAGGTTACAAACGGGAGGTTATATAACATGAAATGTAGGTGGATGGGATATTATATGCCTATTTAGTATTTACTGGGTATGAGGACAATAGCAAGTTTATTGTCCCCCAAGACAGCAACTATCTAATGAGGCAAAGCCAAGGGAAATAGTTGTTGTGGAGTGGGACAATAAACTTGCTATTGTCCGAATAGTCAGTTAATTGGTATTTCATTATACAGAAGAAAACTTTATTTGTCAGCGATGCAGAATTTCTTGATAATAAACAAATTAGAGTTAAATCAAACTTTGTATTTAATGCGGCGATCTTATTAGGTCAGAGGTGTTCCGAGTTTAAGGTGATATGGGACACTTCCATGTTGTGACGTATTGTTTATCGAAATAAACAATAAAATAAAGTGTAATTATATAAGTACAAGTAGTTTCTTTTCAAAAATGCTCACCTTACTCCTTAACGCAGTGGGTTAGAGGGTTTACTAGGAACCTGTAAGTCATGAGTTCGAATCCCGCTGGGGTTTTTACAATTTTTACCTTTTCAAATATTTTTAAAAGCTATTTTTTGGTTAGATATTGTAAAGTTTGAAAATTCTAAACCGGTGAAAATTTTTCAATTATATAGTACTTTAATCCACATTAATATCGACAGATGTCCCATACCACCTTAAAAAGGAGGGAAATCAAATTCTGCTGATGAATGGTTTTGATGACTATTCACCAAGGGCAGATAGCATGGATACTATTTTAAATTAGATAAAAAGGCATGTTTATGCGGGCGCCTTCTAGTGATCAATTTGTCCGACTGTCCATCCGAGATTGCTTGACTGGAGCATAGCTTCTCTCCCCTTGGCCCAATCTGGCTCATACCTCATCCACAGGGTTCCTTTGGTTGAAGGATGCGCAGTGACCTTGAACCATGTTTTTAGGTATAAGGGTAAGGTCATAGCAGAATTATATATATAAAATCCTTGTCTGGGGCATTTTTTTCCCCCTTTGGTCCAATCTGGCTAATACTCGCAGAGTGTCTCTATGGTTAAACGATGTGCAGTGACCTTGCATGAAATTTCTAGGTAACGGGTGAAGATCATATCGGATCATGCAAAAATCCTTTTTTGAGAGCATATATAATTTCTACTAACCCCTATTTGGTTCAGACTTCACATAAGCAGAGCTTTTGAGTAAAGGGTGAAAGGGTGTGTAGTGACCTTGAACCTATTTTCAGTGAAAAGAAACTGTGTAGGTCATAGCAGAATTATATTTTTAAAAATCCTTGTCCGGAGTATATCTTCTCTCCCTTTGCTCCATTCAGCCTCATACTTCACCCACATGATGCCTTTGATCAAAATATATGCAATGACCTCGAATGATATTTGTAGATGAAGAGTCAAGGTCATATCAGAACACACAAAAATCCATATTTTAAGAGCATAGATATACTCTCCTTTTAGCCCCTATTTGGCTAATATTTTACCTTTACAGAGTTTATTGGTTAATGGCGTGCAGTGACCTTGAACCAAGTCTGTCAATGTGAAGGTCATAGCAGATCTTTTTAAAATTAGTTTTAGACAGTAGATTATTTTCCAAATATGCTTAATCTTGGTCAGATTGAACAAAAATGCATGTATGTTAGGGGGAATGAAATTGAATTAAAAGTTCTATGCCAGCTGGAAAAATTTCAAGTTAAAGGTCAAGGTCAAAGCAGAATTCTCTGAAATAACATTAGCGGGGCCCTTTGAAATGTTCACCATTTCAATGTTGTCTGGTTCATAGTAATTTTACATAGAAAATATTCACAGAGGTACAGTAAAGTAAACTTTACATCGATAAGTTTCTGACAATTAATAACGCAACGAGCACACAGTACGAAAGGTCAACCCTTTGAAAAGCAGTGAAGAGGAAAAGTTCATATCGGATCATGCAAAAATCCTTTTTTGAGAGCATATATAATTTCTACTAACCCCTATTTGGCTCAGACTTCACATAAGCAGAGCTTTTGAGTAAAGGGTGAAAGGGTGTGTAGTGACCTTGAACCTATTTTCAGTGAAAAGAAACTGTGAAGGTCATAGCAGAATTATATTTTTAAAAATCCTTGTCCGGAGTATATCTTCTCTCCCTTTGCTCCATTCAGCCTCATACCTAACCCACATGATGCCTTTGATCAAAATATATGCAATGACCTCGAATGATATTTGTAGATGAAGAGTCAAGGTCATATCAGAACACACAAAAATCCATATTTTAAGAGCATAGATATACTCTCCTTTTAGCCCCTATTTGGCTAATATTTTACCTTTACAGAGTTTATTGGTTAATGGCGTGCAGTGACCCTGAACCAAGTCTGTCAATGTGAAGGTCATAGCAGATCTTTTTAAAATTAGTTTTAGACAGTAGATTATTTTCCAAATATGCTTAATCTTGGTCAGATTGAACAAAAATGCATGTATGTTAGGGGGAATGAAATTGAATTAAAAGTTCTATGCCAGCTGGAAAAATTTCAAGTTAAAGGTCAAGGTCAAAGCAGAATTCTCTGAAATAACATTAGCGGGGCCCTTTGAAATGTTCACCATTTCAATGTTGTCTGGTTCATAGTAATTTTACATAGAAAATATTCACAGAGGTACAGTAAAGTAAACTTTACATCGATAAGTTTCTGACAATTAATAACGCAACGAGCACACAGTACGAAAGGTCAACCCTTTGAAAAGCAGTGAAGAGGAAAAGTTGCTCAGAATTATGTTTTAAACAAAATTGATTTTTTACGTAAATTTTAATTTTGCATTCTGGGTTAAGAAAAAAGATGTAAGTTCAAGGTAAAGTTAACTTGTACCTAAAATGAAGTCAAATTTGTTAAGTCGTACTTAAACACATTGTTTTTTTTGTTAAGTCGTTCTTGAAATGGATAAGGGTTTTTGGTTAAGTCGTACTTAAAACCATTCGGATTATGTTAAGTTGTACCAAAAATCATTCGGGTTTTTTTTAATCTTTTTGTACTTATGTTTCTTTGTTACTTGATTAAGAACTCTGCTTCATAGACGTACTTCTAGCGTTGCTTTCGACATTAGCGGAAAACCCACTCGTTGCTTTGCAACGAGCTTTGCTCTAGTTATTATTTTTTTTTTTCCCGCAAATTTTGTGCACGAGATTTCTCGAACATTTTTTGTCTGATTGCTATGAAACTTTCAGGGTATGTAGTTGATATTAATATCTCTAGACGTTTTTTTCAAATTTTTAAAATTCACTTCCGGTTATGAGTTATTGCCCTTTAATTGAAAATTGGGGGGTCTTTTGTCCAGAGTTGATCTCGGGAACTACAGATAATAGATGCATGAAATTTGGCGAAATTGTCGGTAACATTTTATAGTTTTGCTGGCATGAAAATTTTGGTAATTTCTTTGTTAGTTTTTGAGCTATTTGTCGCCAAAGTTTAAGATTTTTTCGGGGCTGAAATTTTGTTGCTTTTTGTATTATAACCTTTAAACTAAAAATATTTTGTTAATACATATAGAACAAAAGTTGTTAAGAATAACGAGAGCTTTCATTTAAAATTAAGAAAAAAGGGCTGGCCCCTATAATTAGGGGTCAGCAGCTCATACACGTATTTTTCTGATAGCAAAAATCGTTATCATTTTATGAAAAAAAATTAATTCAGTTATTGTTAATATATTAAATAATGTCATTTGGTATCAAATTTAAAAAGTTCTGTGCCCTATTTTTTTTCAAATTTCATAAAACAAATATGTGTGAATCGTAACGTTACATGAACGAGTTAATTTGTCTACATAGACACACAAGCGAACAAATGCCACTTTAAGGCCCAGGCATATACTGCATTACGTTTTGTTGCGTCTTAGATAAATAGTTGTGATTCAATTTCATTTTTTTCATCTATATCATTTATGAATTCAATGAACACACATTATTTTAACGTTCTATGTGCAACTATTTGTCGGGGCGCCCCTGTCTGTAACCCCCGCGCGCGCGCCGAATGTAAACAGTAACGAACGGCATTGTAGAAAAGAGAGAGCCGTAATGCAGAAGAGAAGTTGTGTATTCTTTCGACGTACAAATGCATTTTCAATTTACTGTGAAACATATGAACATGCACAGGGAACAATACTACATATTTGTTTAAGGAGGATATTTTTCTCGTGTGAATCGTTTACGAGGAAATTCTGACAGCCACACTTCTGTCGACGATCAGCCGTTGATAAGCTACGAGTAATAAAGGGGAAAAGATGGACATTAAAGTGTGTGATTTATGTGGATGTTACTGAAGAAGGTGAGGCTTTTACTCCTTTTTAAAATTTAGTATATAGTATAGATGTACATGTAAGTACGTGCACACTGTTTGTTTTTGTTATGGTGTGGGTGTTTGTTTACTAGGCTAACGTGTAATTTTTACATGTTTCATGGATGTTTAGACTCGCTCGAGGTTCATGGGGGACTGGAAAGGGTAACTGAATTTATCTATTTAAAAAAATAACAGATTGTGAATTTTCAACTCAAAATTCAAAGCAGGGTCTAATTAGAAACATATCATACAGTCGTTTGACCAGTTCCGAATTTTGACCAGTTACGAATAGTTCAATAGTTTAATAGCAAATAATAAATGAAATAAAAAAATGGAGAAAAAAAATCAATTTCTCTATATAATCACGTATTAATGCTTGTTTGAATTCTGCAGTAGTTTCATTTTAGCTGTCATGTATGTATTTGATATCGGTCTGAGATTAGCCGACCTACTTTCGCTCTGTAATAAATCCAGGTCATTGCAACGCTAATATGCGCATAGAATCGTCTGTCGGTGTCTTAAATAATCACTTGTAACAAGATTTATTTTATTAAGCGTAGGTTTAGTATGTATTCTAACATACCAAAAAGCATACAGGATAAAAAATATAATAAAAACAAAAATCGATGCAAAATTTTATTGAGCCGTCATTTAACGAGTTCCGAATACCCAATTCGTTTCTGTCTGTTTCAGAATTAAATGAAGGGATGGATTAAACAAATACTTCTGGAATTCATTAGATGTCTTTCTCAGTCTTGAATAAATCATATTGTACCACAATAATGATAATTAAGTGGAGGAGCTGTGACTGTATTTCGATAAGATGTTAGAAACCAGTCTAAATTATTGTTACGGTGATTTTGTCTGTCATTTCCGTGCAAATCAAACTGCTTAGGTTCAGAAAATACCAATATCTGAGTGGTTTGCATTAAACCTGTTATTCAACAGGTTCAATGGATGGTTTTTGGGCCGACAATTTTTTTTATCTACATTCGATATGAAAAGAAACAGTTATGCTATTCGGAACTCGTGGGCTTATTCGCAACTGGCAAAATGGCTTCTCGCGTAATTTGCTGTAATAAAATTTTATTTAAAAAAAATTAAATGCAGCAGTATTGCATTAATATCAGCAGGGATATGGTGTATATTGGCCAAAAAGTCATATCAAAAAATAACACCCAGGAACATTTTTAGTACCGCCAAATCTGTACCCTATTCGGAAATGGTCAAAGGACTGTATATTCTTGTGCAGAAGACTCCAAATGTAGTCATGAATATCCTGTAGACATAACTTCAAGTAAATAAAATTGTATACTTCAGACTTCAGAGTTAAAACATGACTTTAATATCTTTATGATGCCAATCATTGTATCATTAGAAAGGTTTAGCAGACCAACGGGTACCCGGTACATGTACTTGTACATGTAGGTTACAAGTTAGAACTATGCATACTATTCTACCAGTTCACATAATTTTTCTTGTTTAGCAGTTATGATGTGTACTTAAATTGTCCTTGTTAATGTTTTAAATGTAATTTTTTATTCTCTTTTTTTAATCTGACTACTGGCAGTACTGGCCTGCGAGCAGTTCTCGTCAAGGACCATTTCTCGCTGGTGCACTGTAACATCATATTTTCGTATATAATTTTATGTGTTGATAAAATGACGAAACAATGTACGGGTGAGAAATGGTACTCGGCGAGAACTGATCGCACGCCAATATTGATTAATTACAGACAAAAACTGAAGGTTGCGCGTGTTATTTTTTATTGAACAACATTGTTTAAAATAATTCTTTATATATGTGATGATCAGACCGGTTTGAATACCAGTGCCAGATAGCTCAGTTGGTAGAGCACCTGACTAGAGATTCAGGGGGCCCAGGTTCAAATCCCGGTTTGGTCCTTCATTATTTCTCCCATCCTGTTACAATATTGGTGTTGTGACCAACCCCTGGAACTAACAGGTTAACTCCTGCCAGGGGTGATCTTCGAGGGTGAAGATCATTTAAGGGGGAAGGAATGTGACGGTCAGACTGGTTTGAATACCGGTGCCAGATACATGTAGCTCAGTTGGTAGAGCACTTGACTAGAGATTCAGAGGGCCAGGTTCGAATCCCAGTTTGTTCCGTCGTTATTTCTCCCATCTTTTACATATACATGTATATCAGATATATGACAGATGATTAAGGGTCATCACATGTTTTGCAAGATGCAATAAGTGTTAAAAACCTTTACTTTACAACACAATACATATAAGTGAATATTTATGTTTCCTGTTATTATTTGGTGTGGTTTTCTTGACAGTGTCGCATAAACAATTTACCCGCTCCTAAAACACAAACTTTCTTTTTGTGGATACAGCTTACCGCTGATTGGCTGCTGTTGCAGCAGACAAATAAGATATGCACGCACAAAACACAATGAACTTATCAGAGAATGAGTTGAGTTTATTTCAACTGTTGGAAATTGGGGTTGTTTTTTTTTAAATGTATACTTGTGACAAAACATATATGTGGTACATACAGCTGTAGCTTTGTGAAGAAAATTTTGGTTAGACCATATATACCTATCATGCAAGCAAATGATATTTACAAAAAACTTGCAATTTATGGCGCACGAAATATACGCTAGTTTTATAAAGATTGACATACATGTAATGTACCACATTCTGTGAAAAATAATTTATTAAAAATTCTTCATTAAGTTTACTCATACATGTTTTATGCTTATTACACATAGTATTGTTTTTAAAACATGTAATTTATAAGAAAAAAAGCAAAAACCCTTGCTAAATTTATTTGCAAAAAAAAAACACAGTAGAATTGATAAAAAATGGTATACCAGAAGCTAATACCAGTACATGTACTTTGACGCTGTTCGGTGGGTAATATTCGTTTGTAATTTACGAATTGAAATATTGACTGTTGCACTACAAGTACGGTAATAAACTCTCTCTCTCTCTCAAACTCTCTCTCTCTCAATTTGATAAGTGTTTATACCTATGAAAATTGTTTAATATTATATTATGACTTGATATGCAAATTTTTGATCTTGTACTGCCTAAATGTTATGTCATGTATTGGGATATGTCATACCTATTACACTGCATGGTCAGTGTATTTTTTCCAGAAATACTATGCATATGTTAATGTAAACACAGCTATTACTAGTACATGTATGTAAACACAGCTAATTATTATTTTTTTTTATTTCAGCTCAAAACAGACTCTTGTTACCACATGGCTTTTACCGGTACCTGTTGATTCTTGTGGGTCAGCTCCTGAAATTAACCTGTCACCTCTATCCACATGCATATTCCTTGTGTTCTACAGACTATTTACCGGTAATTCAAATTAAATCCGATAATGCATAAACAATAATGGAACTTGAAGAAAGCATCATGCCATGTTGTGGTTTGTGTTTGATAAGAAATTATGACAACAAAATTAAGGCTGTTTATAAAGAAATTCATAAGTGCTGTGAAAATTTGTTTTTCAATAAAAGTATGCAATTATGTTTCCTTTATTTTTTATTTCATAAAGATATTTAGATGTGTTTACATAATTGAAAAATCCCCCCCCCCCTATTTAATTGTCTGCATTAAGATTACATGTAGGATATGTAAATGTACATTTGACTTTGAAATAACATCTGCTATGATAATTACTTTTGAAATGAACAAGAAACAACCTATTTCTACCTTTCTAAGGTATATATGCATAAAAAAAAGTAGAAAAACATGTCAAATTTGAAAATTTTTCATTGAAATCAACTCGATCTGTCTCCAGCTACCTGGGTGTGTTTGAATTTAATTTTAATTTAAGGCAGATGTCTAACTTGTAGGTTGTAACTTACTGTTTTAGCATGGTTAGAAGGAGACTAGAAATCAGAATAGATTAGATATTCACTAAATATGATTGTTAGCTTACTTTTTTCATGAAAACAAGAAATCACAAGCAGGACAGCTGTCTATTTGTTAATTAAAATGGTACAAATCATACAATAAACAAATAAAGATCAAATTTTAGAATCATTGATGATTGTTTTCATATGTGTGAGAAATTACTCAAGGAAATTGCCACACGTTTCATAAAATTAGGTAAAACATTTCAAACCATGACTTTTTATGAAAATCAAAAGATTGGGGGGTGGGGGGTATACATGTAAGGGTATTTCTAAGTGATGTGAAGCTTTTATCATGATTATATCATGTAGGGGTATGTTGTATTGAATAAGGTTTCTTTTTAAAGGTGGTTGAACAAAAGTTGACCTCTAAAAGGTCAGGTAAAGATGTTTTACTATGGAGAACCCTGTAAATCTGTGTTTACTAAAGGAAATTGGAAATGGTGGGTTCACTTAAATGGCCATATTTTTATTAAACCTCAATGGAATTGGCAATATGTGGTATTCTTTTTCTCAGAATTGCATTAGCTTTCTTAGTCTTTTCATAAAAATGTTAGTGTACTAAGTTAAAGGTACAAGGAACAGTTTCGGATAAAGTACCGTCAATATTTTTGTAAAATTGAGAGTGACTGTACTTGAAGGTTTATCATTGTTGCGTAGATTCATGAAATGAATTTTAATGATTATCAATAGTTAGAGGGATGTCTCTTGTTGGAATTGGTAAGCAATATTAAGGCCCCTGATTTTAAGTACATGAGAAGCAGAAATAAATTGTTAAACTTGCGGCTATGACAGATATGTTGACTTTACAGTGAAATTGAAGGTTACAAACGGGAGGTTATATAACATGAAATGTAGGTGGATGGGATATTATATGCCTATTTAGTATTTACTGGGTATGAGGACAATAGCAAGTTTATTGTCCCCAAAGACAGCAACTATTTAATGAGGCAAAGCCAAGGGAAATAGTTGCTGTGGAGTGGGACAATAAACTTGCTATTGTCCGAATAGTCAGTTAATTGGTATTTCATTATACAGAAGAAAACTTTATTTGTCAGCGATGCACAATTTCTTGATGATAAACAAATTAGAGTTAAATCAAACTTTGTATTTAACGATGCGATCTTATTAGGTCAGAGGTGTTCCGAGTTTAAGGTGATATGGGACACTTCCATGTTGTGACGTATTGTTTATCGAAATAAACAATAAAATAAAGTGTAATTATATAAGTACATGTAGTTTCTTTTCAAAAATGGTCACATAACTCCTTAGCACAGTGGGTTAGAGGGTTACTAGGAACCTGTAAGTCATGAGTTCGAATCCCGCTGGGGTTTTTACAATTTTTACCTTTTCAAATATTTTTAAAAGCTATTTTTTGGTTAAATATTGTAAATATTGATGACTATTCACCATGGGCAGATAGCATGGATACTATTTTAAATTAGATAAAAAGGCATGTTTATGCGGGCGCCTTCTAGTGATCAATTTGTCCGTCTGTCCATCCGAGATGGCTTGACAGGAGCATAGCTTCTCTCCCCTTGGCCCAATCTGGCTCATACCTCATCCACAGGGTTCCTTTGGTTGAAGGATGTGCAGTGACCTTGAACCATGTTTTTAGGTATAAGGTTAAGGTCATAGCAAAATTATATATATAAAATCCTTGTCTGGGGCATATCTTTTTTCCCTTTGGTCCAATCTGGCTAATACTCACAGAGTGTCTCTATGGTTAAACGATGTGCAGTGACCTTGCATGAAATTTCTAGGTAAAGGGTGAAGATCATATCGGATCATGCAAAAATCCTTTTTTGAGAGCATATATAATTTCTACTAACCCTTATTTGGCTCAGACTTCACATAAGCAGAGCGTTTGAGTAAAGGGTGAAAGGGTGTGTAGTGACCTTGAACCTATTTTCAGTGAAAAGAAACTGTGAAGGTCATAGCAGAATTATATTTTTACAAATCCTTGTCCGGAGTATATCTTCTCTCCCTTTGCTCCATTCAGCCTCATACTTCACCCACATGATGCCTTTGATCAAAATATATGCAATGACCTCGAATGACATTTGTAGATGAAGAGTCAAGGTCATATCAGATCACACAAAAATCCATATTTTAAGAGCATAGATATACTCTCCTTTTAGCCCCAATTTGGCTAATATTTTACCTTTACAGAGTTTATTGGTTAATGGCGTGCAGTGACCTTGAACCAAGTCTGTCAATGTGAAGGCAGGGCTCGACATTAACGCTTGTCCGCTTGTCCGGTACCAGTTAAAAAAATATGCGGACAAGTGAATATTGCTGGCCACTTGTCCGACTGGACAAGTGCATTTTTTATAGTAAGAAGTCTCCAACAGTTAAAAAAGAAAAGAAAGTTTTGTGATAAGTTTATCTGTAGTCTCGTTATAAGTTTATCGATTAGTTATTTTGAATTTCGATCCCGACATCAAATTGCAATGCAACTGAGTTACTCTTGATCGGGATTGAAGTTCACTAATTTCAAACAACTTTCAAGGTGTGGATCTTAGTTCTTACAAAGTACCAAACACATATGTTAAGAAAAAGAAAGGAAGAAAAGGTAGCAAAGATAAAGGATTATGGAAAGAAATGTAACTTATTTTAGGTTTCATTCATCATTGATAGACTATGATGACATTCCATGTTTAGTTTAAAAAACAGCTGAGAAATCAATATAACAGTTACATGTATTTTTAAACCTGATGCTAAATTTAAGATGTCTTGTAATTTGCCATGACAAAGCTACAGCTGACAAATCATGTTTAATGTTATATAGAACAAATACATGTACATAATTATAGGAAAGACACTTTAAGTTTCCATTTAAAAAGTCAGGTTACTAATTATAGCTAGAGTATTAATCAATAAATGATTTTATTTTAGTAATAGAGTACTGTAGTTCTCAAGTTGACAATATTTGATCTTTAATATTGAAAATTTTTCGGACAAGTGAAGTTGAAGTTCGGACAAGTAAATGTTTTGGTCACTTGTCCGAATGGACAAGTAGGAAAAAAAGTTAATGTAGAGCCCTGGAAGGTCATAGCAGATCTTTTTAAAATTAGTTTTAGACAGTAGATTATTTTCCAAATATGCTTAATCTTGGTCAGATTGAACAAAAATGCATGTATGTTAGGAGGAATGAAATTGAATTAAAAGTTCTATGCCAGCTGGAAAAATTTCAAGTTATAGCTCAAGGTCAAAGCAGAATTCTCTGAAATTACATAAGCGGGGCCCTTTGAAATGTTCACCATTTCAATGTTGTCTGGTTCATAGTAATTTTACATAGAAAATATTCACAGAGGTACAGTAAAGTAAACTTTACATCGATAAGTTTCTGACAATTAATGACGCAACGAGCACACAGTACGAAAGGTCAACCCTTTGAAAAGCAGTGAAGAGAAAAAGTTGCTCAGAATTATGTTTTAAACAAAATTGATTTTTTACGTAAATTTTAATTTTGCATTCTGGGTTAAGAAAAAAGATGTTAGTTCAAGGTAAAGTAAACTTGTACCTAAAATGAAGTCAAATTTGTTAAGTCGTACTTAAACACATTGTTTTTTTTTTTGTTAAGTCGTTCTTGAAATGGTTAAGGGTTTTTGGTTAAGTCGTACTTAAAAACATTCGGATTATGTTAAGTTGTACCAAGAATCATTCGATTTTTTTTTATCTTTTTGTACTTAGGTTTCTTTGTTACTAGATAAAGAACTCTGCTTCTTAGACGTACTTCTAGCGTTGCTTTCGACATTAGCGGAAAACCCACTCGTTGCTTTGCAACGAGCTTTGCTCTAGTTTTTTATTATTATCGGTTTCTATGTAAAAACCTTCCTAGCTATTAAGAAACTTGATAAAATATAAACTAGTTTTCACTCCATTTTTAAAAAAAATTTTTACCATGCAAGTGTGTACGTACTGTCATAGAGTACTTCTCTGAACGTTTCGTACAATACACTGTAATTAAACAGATTATCGAGAAATTTAATATCTGACTAATTCTTGAGACAATAAATTAAACCTGCTTCTTTAGAATATGTTTAAATCATTTTGATATGACCCATTTATTGTTTTAAAAAATATTATTACTTATACTCAGTTCTAAATTAGAAGTCTTTTTTTTTGCCTTTATTTTATGTAAAATTCTAGATTAGAAGTTATCTTTTTGCAATTATATTATGCAGAACTGAATATAATTATATTAAATTTACAATGACAAAAGCGCATGTGTAGAACACACGGCATATATTCATTACCGGGAGGGTGCTAAGCCCCCGAAAGTCGAATGGTAATTTCATTTTATAAAACCGCTAAGCATAGCTGCAGCGCTTTTTTACAATAAATTTAATTTTAATAACGTTATAATTTATCAGATTCGGGTGCTCCAAAAGCCACATCATGATGATTTATTTCGAGAAAAAAAGAATAAGTAGCATTTCCTGCAAGGCATATCTATAATGCAACTGGTATTATCTTGCTTTTATCAAAACTTTTTGGCTTTTTATTTTGCAGTAATATTGGTATCGTAATTTGCCACTGTATTTTTAAGTGTTTATTAATTAATATTATTTTTTGTTTGTTTGGAAGTTGTCAGATGTAAACACAAAGAAATAATGAAAATTGGCAAATTAATAAATATTAATCATTATTTAATCGTCGTTATTGGCAACAATCTTATTTTACTTTATTTTCTTAAGAATCATGTACATGTACTCTAGCTCTGCTAAACAGTAGCGAAATCTGTTTAAAACTAACTAGCAATATCATTATAAATTTACTACAAATTATCCCAATTTCCAGAAATTTCTAAAATTTTAAAATCAAGCATTATCTTTTTGAACATGTTTTAAGGCAGATTGTTATTGTTTGTTCGCCGTTTGTTGAAAAGATATACCGGTGATTGATTTCTTTAAATTTTAAAGTTGGCTTAAGATATGAAAGAGGAGGATCTATATAAAGGTAATGTTAAAAATATCACATAATTAAGCGATAGCCAATTCAAGTCGCCTTATTTTCTCTTTATATCCGAATTGACATGCGGATATAGTATAAAAATGATACATTATTTGCATACATTAGTTATAAACATGTACTTACAGTCCATATACTATGCAAAACTGAATGAATCTTTAGATGGTAGAAAGTCAAGGATCCTAATTGTTACATGCATGATAAAAAAATGCTTTCAATATGCGCTGACATAAGACCTATAAAAGCATAATTTGTATATTGTTGTTACCGAATATAGCCTTTGCTGGCCAAAAATGTACTATATGTTTTTTTATAATAGGTAGAGTTGTATTGAAAATAAAAAAAAATTCGGTGTCCTTGTCTACCATTTTGTGTTTGGTATGGAAACCTCGCTATATAAGCTATATATTTAAAACTTCATACATGTATATAGACATAATTAACGAGAAAGAAAAACAATAATAGCAATAAAACTGCATGTACATTTCTTTATTTGTCATTTAGGAATAAAACATACGAGTCCTGGTATTTGTCCGTACGATGTACACGTCCCGTTTCCTGTATATGCACTATCAAAGAATTTAATTGTGAAATCACAGTGAGTGTAAGAATCACAGAAATATGATGAGAAACTCTTCTTCTGACCTTTCATTTTGACAGAAATTTGGTATCTCTGGCTTGGAGCAATATGGCATGGTTTGTCAAATTTTATTTCAAATATTTCATCCTTCCCTGAAACCGAAATTGGAGGAATGTGTAACAAACAGCGGTTACCATCAGTTATAGACGAGATTCGAACTTCTACAACGTATGTGTAAGAACCTGAACTACCGAACAGTAAAATTCCGTGTAGCTGAAATGCCTTGTTTGCTTCAAAATCAATGGCATCCATTTCTCCATTTGAATTCCAATCCGGTGTTCGGTTACTTTCCCTTTCCTGAATTCGATATATGCTCATTACCATGTTTCTTTGTTTCTTCTTAAAAATGGCATTTTGTACCCGTTGTCCGATAAAATGATCTGATATCTCATTCACCTCTTTGTCAGAAAGTATATTCATTGGAACTATGTCTTCATTAAACAAAGCAGATGGCATTAGAGGAAATCGTACATGACACAAAAGATCTCCCAACATCTGACGCAATTCCGAAGGATCCATTGGGTTCTTTTCAGCTTTAATACACTGTTCTTTTGCCCAATGTAGCAATGAGTCAAATATTGCTTTTTCATCCAGAGGCAGTCTATCAGATTTAACCAATTCACACAGACAGTGTTTGCTGAGGTCTAGAAAACTTTCAGATTCAAAAACCTTTCTCGAAACAAACAATGATTCGTATATTACATTCTGACACTTTTGAAATAATCCATCCATATTAAAAGACAAAGCATTCTCCAAAATAATACAGATGTTGTCCTCTGTTATATGGGTTTCAAGGAAAAACTTGCATTTCTGTAATAGTTCAGTGATCCCATACTTTTCTGCAGCATAGAGAATCCCGATAACTGAATCTCCCTTGATTTCCGCTTCCTCAAAATACAGAAATCTGAAAAATGATTTTAAAAATATCATACCCAGTTTTGATATTTTGTTAACAACGTTGGATAGCAAGAATCTTTTTTTCAGTTTGAAATATATTGAATTCTCCAAAAAATCTAACGGAATGCTAAAACAAACACTAAAATACCTAAGAAAACTAAATAGTTAGATATATCAGAACGTAAAACTATTTCAATTCATTCAGACCTCAACATTGCGTCAAATATTTCAGCCTCAATATCTGGTACATCTATGACGTCACTGGTTTCCGACAGACCTCCAAATAACATGGCTTCAAACACATTACTTCTACTGGCTAGGATATATTTATGAGCTTTGATCTCTTTCCTTGCCATGCCTACTTTGAATGTGACGTCACAATGCAGTTGGGTTAAAAACATGTACTTGTTGCATTCAATGACACTCTTTTCCGCCTGCCAGTCTTCTCGTGCGCCATGGGCCATTTTATTTCTTCTAAATAAAAATATAATGCTTTGAAAACAATTTTTGAATGAAAGCCTTAACGTTTGTTAATATTATGAACTAGTGTTTAATATGATTTAATTTTCTTCCTCTATTAAAACTAAATTTGTATTTTATGAAATGTTACTATTCAGAAACATACACAAAGATGGCATAAAATATCGCATAATGTATTTGTTATACTGAATTTCAAATATATATATTGAGCTAAAAAATTATTTCTTTTGCAAGAGAGTGCTTTAAACATTACAAAATAACATCAACATGTTGTCAGTTGAAAAAAAAGAGCAATTGATAAAAACTGGAAACAGAAGGTCATCTAAATAAATGTTTTATAAAGGTTTTAACGGTGCAATAACAAAAATCATGGTATGATTTGAATAACTTGGTAAGAAAATCATTTGCATCGATATCATTGAAAACGACATAAGTCAACTTTATTTCCCAAACATTTGCATCGATATCATTGAAAACGATATAAGCCAACTTTATTTCCTAAACATTTACATCGATATCATTGAAAACGATATACGCTAACTTTATTTCCCAAACAAGTGTCCGTAATGTTGTTTTAGCACATTTCCAAAAAAACAAGTAAAACAGAGAATGCCCCAATTCATTTAATATTTCAAAATTCAATTGAATTTAATCTAACATACTAAATGTGTGAGATGAACTATACATAGATTATGTGTTCTTTTTAAAACTAATACCGGGTACATAGTCATATATTAAAAACGAAAGTAAAATTTAATCAAACTGCATATTGTTAAAATCAGTTGATGAAATTTCAAACAAAGAAATACTAAACGTTCTGACTTAATTAAACTCTTTTTACGTAGCAAGGACGTTTTGATTCTAAAATGTATACATATTAAGAAAAAAGAAATACTTCGTACCTAAAGAAGATAACCCTGGAACCCGGAAGTAGGATTTTTATATGGAACGTCGTTGCTATCAAACTTTTTTTTTTAATTGTAAATCATAAAATGGATTTAATAAAATTAGTTGATTGAAAATAGTGCTGTATAGTTACAGAAAAAAAACTTATTTACTAGAATGGACTACTTTCATGAGATTAGATTATTGGTTGGAGCTTGAACAGGCAAAAATTATTGTTTTAGGTGTTTCCTCTATACATGTATGTTTCATATGAAAAAAAAAGTTCGCAGTAGTGGTTATTTTTTAGGTGAATTGTTTGACAAAAGGTGCAAAAGTGGTTGAAGTTAGATCATCTACTGAGGATAATTTCATCCTTACTCTTGTTTGAAGCTGACATGCAAGGTAAAGAATTACTTTTTAATGTGAAAATAACTGAAATACCTGAAATATAATTTCTTTCCAGAATATATCTGATAAAAACCTTACAAACATATTCACCCGTAGATAAAGCATAAAATCACGAAATCATCCATTAAATCTATGCATACATTGTCTTTATTCATAAAGAAGTATGCAAAAAAATATGAAAAAAAAAAACAATAGGGTGTACACGAGTTCAAATTTCAAACATTGCAACACATGGATTTTTGGGTTCTGCAAGGTTTAAAAGTATCAGTTCTTCCATCTTTAATTTTTTGTGATTCTAACTGTAAACCTACGTGCTACAATAATAGCAGCATCTAAGAACCTTTGATCTCCATCGGAAGTTTTCCTTCGTACACACACAATTTCATGACAGTCCAATGCTCCAAAATGACATGTCCATTGACGATAAAGATTTTAACTCATTTATCAAGCGTTGGTCTGCCATATCCAGCGATAAAACGGTCGGAAATTCTTCAATTTAATTGAAACTTTTACAAAATGACCTTTGTATGTTATTGTGATGTAATATGAGATAAGGTCTATTCTTTTTTTTTGTAATACAAAAAAATGCTTACAAAAATATGAAAAAACGGATATGCTTCGTGAAACATATCTTATCATAGTAATTGAAATGAATATTTTCATGATGCATTTAAAAAAAAAATCTTTACATATTTCTTGGAAAATACGTCAAGATTATAAAGTAATCATTGGTATCATACAAATTGTCAGCTCACAATCGAACCTGTCCGCGAAATTTTCTAACAACCCTCGTTCTTCTTAAATAGTTAAATTTCAGTTAGAGTGATGCCAGTCAAGATTATAAAATGGGGGGGGGGGGAGGGGGGGGGGAGTAAATAAAATAAATAATAAGCTGTGTGAATGTTGTCATTTTTTTATCGGTTGTTAGTAGCACATGCTAAAAATCCTTTAATTTTAGGGAATGGCTTATACAGTTATTAATGTTATTTGCCGAACTGGGTTTTCAGCCTGATTTACATACAATATTTTAGTCTGTATTAAAGATAGAAACATTTTATGCATAATTATTTTATCTAAAGCCCCTTTCACAATTGGAGCACGAGCAGAAGCGACCAAATATTCGTGCGACCGAAAAAATTAGATATGAATCGTTAATTGTTGCCGAAATAATCGCAGATGAAAAAAAGTATTCGTACGAATTTCGCACGATCTAAGCGAGCGTTGTGCGATGTAAACGCATTGAATCTTGCGATATATCTTGCGTCTGTATGCGACTGTTGTACAATGAAAGCAACTGTTGAAAGATAATAAGATAGGAACGCGCGAGAGACTAGGTGATCGGACGATTGAACGTGCGCCAATGTGATTGGATGTGCGATTATGCGTTCCATGGTGCGAGTCAGATGTGGTATATACACCACACATCTTCAGTGGACATAGCTGAAAGCGAGAAAAATACAGATTGAAGCAGCATTTATTATTAGGCCGTATACCTCAATATGATTATTCTATTATGTCTGATTGGTCTAGAAAGTCACGTGACAGGGCGATGTCATAAGAATGAAAAAAGCCGATATGAGCATACGATGTAGACAAATATGATTAAATCAAAAATAATATAAATAATATAAAAAAAAAAATTTTCTGGGGAATAAATCTTCATATTTCCTGAACACTTATTCCCCAGAAAAAACAATTTTTTTTTCGGGCTAAGCCCTCGGGAAATATGATTTTTCTTGAGGAAATAAATTTTCATTCATGTATTTCCCTCACCATCATGCAATAAATGTATATTATAAATTTTGTTCCTAAACAGAGAATATATGAAACAGGGTATACATATATACTAGTAGCAAAGAATGGCATATTGAGGCTGATAATTCGTGCAATGATAGTAAAACGTTGCTAGATTACATGAGACACGTTGAGCAACAGTCTCACGGTCGCAAAACAGACGCATAAACACCAGCAATTTATCTTACGATCTTTATAAATCGTGTAACACTCTTACGAGTACACAAAACGTTGTAAAACGTTCGTACTAATGTTCGTGCGTTGCACTGCGATAATTTAGATCGCGCTTGGTCGCGTCTGAATAGTGTGCATGTTCACTATTCAGAGGGGACTTGATGCGATCAGTAAAATGTATGCAACGAATGCGAGAGCTCGTGCAACGTAAGCGAAGGCTCGTGCAATGTATGCAAGAGCTCGCGCGAAGCTCAAAAATTTCGATCGCAAAGTGCTGTAAAGTGGTCGTGCGCCAATTGTGAAAGGGGCTTTAGATGCAATTGTTTAAGTATTGTTACACAGATTTACGGCTACAAGTTTTGTACAAATCACGGTTATTAAATAGATAATTTAAAAATTTGATATCTTGCTTATTCTTGAAACGACTATGCCTGCTATTTAAATATATGTTAACATTAATTTGGTACATGTATATATTGATTGTTAAAAACCCCCAACGTTTTCAAAATGTAATCAAAATCTTTGTAAACTCTGTATCTCGTTTATAGCTCGACCACTGACACTCAGATTTTGGTTTAGTATTAGAAATGACTTACTAAAACACTCTAAACATTAAAAACGGGGAAAATGTATTTTGACAAATATCGTGACCGTGCCCCTTAAAAATATTTACCGAAGTATGTCTTTGGCATGCATTTGTCAAATCTTAAATTATTATTGCGTGTTTGTATTGTAGATTAGTTTAATCGTAAAAAGAAAACATCTGCTTTGTTTGTTTGGAAGGCCGTGACAAACTCTTTTTTGTTATGGTTCACAGTAACACCAGTTTTTAAAAAAAAATAAATTACTTTCAAATAAGTCGATAATAAATCAAATGTATAGATTCATTTAACGTTATAACCTCCTAATTATCACCTACGAAAAAGATACTTATTGTTAACTCGCTAAACAAATATCATACACCTTTTTACTTACTGCAAGAACGGTGCATGTTTGTTATCCCTCGATATACTGAGTAAATATATCCCCATTCGAAACCGATGGAATCGGTCGCTGACTAAAGGTATAGAAGTCTTTCTATTTTCAGAAAAGTAAGTAAAAACCCAGAGATAACTTATTTTTTTTTGGGGGGGGGGGGTGGGGCTTTGTAGAGATTTAAAAGTTTGATTATCGGGCTTTGAACGTAGCGTAAGCACTCGCTTAACACCAGAGATGTTTTGAAATTTCACAAATCATGGAAAATCGAATATTGACGGTTAATAGATTTCACAACTATTTACCAAGTTGTACGCACAAGAACTATCGGTATTTCACGGTTAGATGAAATAGCACGGTTTTTTTGTCGTTCATCATATTAAAAACAGACAAATATAGTAGAATTTTTTATTGCATTCATACAATTTTTTTTTTTACAATTAATACATGTTTTTTAGCAAATCGAATAAAATACACGAAGAAAATTAAAGCGCAAAGCCATATTTCATACTAAAAGTGGCTGATAAACAGTTTAAAAAATTACTCTCTTTTAATGTATTAATACACTATGCTACAATTTTAATGCATATTTTGCAAATATGAGATAAAAGATACATTTGTACATATACAGTAGATGACCTTTTGATATGTGCTTTATTGCAATAAACTTAAAAGTAAAACAAGATACATGCCTACAGAACCCGAAAAAAAACATCTGAGCCATAATCTTGATAAGATATGAAAATAAGATAATTTTTCATACAGGTGTAATTATCTCTCTTTCACAGATGTATTGATAACTTGCCCCACAACTCTCGTCACACCAAGTTAGGCCGTATGGTCGATAAAGGCTGAGACAATCCTGGTTCGCGTAGTTATTCGGTTGTCCTCTAGCCATGTCCCAGGCGCTGTATGAGAACAAGGTGCCGGTAGATTGCCACACCCATTTTCCTTCTACAGTCATGTCAGTGCCTCCTAGCCAAACGTTTCCTGATAGTGTAATTGAAAAAGGAATATTGAAATATTCCCAACATGATTTTTAAACGGGATTCTCACATTCTAGTGCATCTTTTTTTTCCTTTGACGCACTACAGAAAAAGCGCCCAAACAATCACAAAGGAGCAACTACATACATTAAAGATTTGTTAATGGTCAATTAACAATTCACGGATGCATGTGTTTATAGATGTTTGTCCGATATATATAAATATAATGTTGTGAAGAATAAGAAATAATATATACAGTTTTAGAACTGTTTTGAAATATTTACATTTGCAAGTATGTTTCCTTACATGAATCCTCCGAGATGTACTTCGGGCTTCACAGAGTTTGATCACGTGACAAACCAAGTGCATATCTAGGCGAATTTTTTAACATTGCTATACATTTCTTTCATTGATAATTTTATGCTATTAATTTTAGCCGAACTTACGTGTAAGCTCCATGGCAAGAGTAAGGATGAAATTATCTTCAGCAGATGATTCAATTTCAACTAGTTTAGCGCCTTTTGACAAACAATCAATCTGAAAAATTGCCATTTCTACGAATGTTTTATCCAAAAAGTGGATTTTCATGAAAACTATGTGTTTAACATGTAAATGAAAATACTAAAACGGTCCTTAGTTATCGAATCAAGAGGATAAAAACTTGATGTTTAACTTTTTTCTCTAATTTTGACTTACTGCAGCGTCATTCCATGTTGCCTCTTTAAGCCCCAACCAATATTCTGAGCTCATGAAAGTAGCCCATTCTAAAAAAAATACATATATTGGTTTTGCACAACATCAGTTCGGTTTTATATCTTTTGTAAATACTAGAAACTCATAATGAGGACAGTTACTGTTAATTATAACACGAATTTTTTAGAATATCATTACAAAATACAAATAAGAAATTTATATTCAATATTGGCAAACAAAGGATACCATTCTTCACTTCATTGATATTGCTGTATTTGAAAATAACTTTTTTTCTTCGAAGGTAAATTCGATATATTTAAAGGTCATCATCAATTACCTTCAATTACAATGACGAGACAATTATCTTTGTTTTACTAGAATTCTAGAAAAATATATTCACAAATATATCACAGTAAAGTACGGAAGCCCATTTAGGACATATCAAAAAATATTTTTGAATTTGATATAACGAATTCTTGAATTTGTTAAAACGAATTTAAATCGTTATAACGAATTGTTGAATCCGTTATAACGAATTTAATTTGTTATAACAAATTTTAGGAATTCGTTATAACGAATTTAATCTGTTATAACAAATTCGCTGAATTCGTTATTTCAAATTTTGAAATCTGTTTTAACAAATTAAATTTGAAATAACGAATTCTTGAATTCGTTATTTCAAAGTTTTAATTCGTTATTTCGGTTTTTAAAATCGGTTATAACATATTTTCATCCAATTTGTGGTAACAAATTTCATGTTTTGGGGAACAAATTAAACGGGGCGGACTTCATTTGTCCCATATCGGTGTACGACGAAATGTGCCGATCAATTGATCGGCGATAAACGGCGAAATGGTAATTGAAGTGAACTGGCGTAAAAACAAAAGTGGAGGGACATATTGTCACAGCTGTTGCTGTAACCATGGTAACAGATGTAACAAACCCAAAAGACACATTACTTTATCGGCTTTGCTAGAATTCCTACATTGATAGAAACACAATATTTAAGAACTGCTATGTATTTTCACAATAAATACCATGCAGGATATACAGATTTGTTTCGACGGGTTTCTGCTCAAAATTCCCCAAAATTGATTAGTTAACGCGTTTAATCAATGATTATGTTGATTTATTAAAGGGTACCTGCAGCCCAGCCAATGTTGAACTTATATGTCATAGAATTTATTTACCAGAATTAAATGCAAAAAAACGCATCGAAATCGATGCAAAAATAATGGAGTTACGCCTCTTCAAAGTGCCTATTTTTACCTGCTTTTAGAAATAAAAACAAGAAAAAATGAAATTAGGCGATAACGAGGCTTCAGTGACGTCACGAGGTCAACACGAGGGAAATTTCCGTATAAAGCTATGCAAAATAAATTCGATTTTACAGCAAAAATGATTGATAGAGGTCTGATGTTTTGACGTATCTAGTTATTTAATTTCTTTTTAAACGATTTTAAATTTGCTGTTCTAATCGCATTTTACCGATGAATACAATATCTTTAAACGCTTGCATGGGCAGATTTATCTTTGTTATTCATATTCATTTTGGTCAGTGCCTGTTCAAATCCAATAAAGCTTAAAGGGCTTTATGATAGATTTGATATGCACGCTCCGACCAAAATTATCATCTCATAATATTCAAAGAATTATGTCTTTTTGCTTATAAATCTTCATATTATTTTCAATTTCTACACTTCAAAACAACATTTTAAAACCAGGGTTTTTTTTTCATGCATAGCACATGTTATGTATTATTGCAGCAAATACTGTTTCTCAGTTATGATGTAGGACACGCCCATTTTGTGTCGCTCATATTTTATGAAATTATTGGGCTATAGTTATCAAAATTGATTTGTAATGTTATTGCAGTAAAGGACACTTGAAAAATATAAATATGATATTTTATATGACAAAGCCAGGTATTATAACCAGGATGTGCGCATGGGTGAACCAACTTTCCATCGGGATTGGTAAACGTTTGGGAGGAAATCCGATAGCTTCCTGGAGGAACTTCGAACTGATGATAGGTGCCCCCCCCCCAAAAAAAAAACAAAACAAAAAAACCAACAAAACAAACCAAAAAACAAACAAAAAATCGCGTTTTTTATATCATATAGTCATTAAAAGTGATAGGAATGTTATGTACCTTTGGTTTACACTAAAAAAAGTGAATTAAATATTTGCGAGGACAATAAAGGCAATGTTACAGGAACACAATAGACACGTAGCTTCAAACGGGTTGGAGGGTGGGGGTGGAAGGGAGGGGCCTGTCCCTATGCAGTTGCCCCCCCCCCTTTCATAGCATTTTCGGAGCATGTAATAAATTGAAAGTGACTGGGAGGAAATAAACAGTGAAAATTAAGTTTAAGGTAAACTTAGCATTTCTATAGTTACCCCCACGGTGTTCAATTTTCACGGTTTAAAAATATCACGGTTTCCTTACATATACCAGTAAGAAAGAATTGGGTTTATATAAAAACCAATATTACTGTATCTCATACAAACACCTACGCTTAGATTCAATATGAAAAAATCCAAGGTTAGGAGGAGAGGGATAATTTATTTTGTTTTTCTTTTCTTTTCAGGGGCTATTGGGGAGGGGTAAGGGTGGTCAAAACACCGACCCCATGTAGCTCTATCCATAACCCCTCATCAAGGTCGATCTGTGTGCCCATCACCAGGGTCTGTATACCCATCACAAGGGTAAGAATACATAATGCCAGAGTCGCTGTACGTATCACCCGGTTCTGTATACACATAACCAGATTCAGTATACCCATCATCAGGACACCAGGGTCTAAATACCTAACCCGAGGGTCAATGTGTCTTTGTGCTCATCGCCAGGGTCTGTTTACCCATAGCCAGAAATCAACGTAACCATCACCAGGGTCCCAATGCCTATCAACAGGGTCAGTGTACGTTTCACCAGGGTCTTTATGCCTTACATCAGGGTCTGTATACTAGTATTTATTATTAGAGTCAGAGTGCACATCAGTAGCGTCTGTATACCCATATCCAGAATCAGTATACCCATCACCAGGGTCAGTTTACCTATAACCAAGGTTAGTGTACCCAATTACAAGTGTCTGTACATGTATACGCGTAACCAGAGTCAGTATACCCATCACCTGGGTCTCAAAACCTATAACAATATAAGTTTTGAGACCCTGGTAATGAGCACCAAGCCCCTGGTGATATGTATACTGACCTTGGTGATATGCATTAAGACCCTGGTGATGGGTCTACTACCTTGGTGATGGGCACACAGACCCTGGTAATAGATATAGACATCCTGATAATCGTAATACTGACCCAGGTTATGGGTATACAAGCCCTGGTGATACGAACACTGACCCTGGTGATACGTAAACTGACCCTGATGATACGTACACTGACCAAGGTTATTTGTATGCAGACCCAGGTGATGGTCACCCAGACAATGGTGATACGTACACTGACCCTGGTAATAGATACAGACATCCTGATAATCGTAATACTGACCCAGGTTATGGGTAAACAGACCCTAGTGATAGGAACACTGACCCTGGTGATATATACACTATGCTATTAAAACATTTAAAAATCCTGATCCGTGGGGGTAGGGGGTTTGGTGAACCTTTAACTTCAATTTTACAGTTTATATCCTCCCTCTCATTTCAGTTTTTACCTGGTCCCAAAAACATTTTTGGGGGAGGCAACTCTTTGTTAATTCACATTTTATATGTAAATTTAAGAAAAATGTTTGCTGCAAGAAAACGTGTGCTGAAGGGGGTAGTCTCGTCCCTCTGCCCCTGCTCAACTCCACCCCCCTCCCCTACTCCAATGCCTGTTGTTTTCCTGTGACATTGCTCTTTATTGTTATCTCAAATACTAATATTTATTCAACATTTTGGTGTAAATCTAACGTACACAACATTCCTATCACTTTTAACGAACATTTATAATGTAAAAATCGAATTTTCCTATAGTTTTTTAAATTGTGCAAATATCAGTTCGAAGTTCTTCCAAACAGCTTTCGAATTTTCACCCAAACGTTTACCAAAAAGTTGGTACACGCATGCACACATCCTGGTTATATTGCCTGGTTATGTGTATAAATCAAAGTACTGAAGTACTGCCAGGAGTTGATTTTATCGATTATTATTTATTCTAATATCAACGATATGTTATTTTGCATGGCACGTAAATTCCTATAAGTATTTGAATTACGCACATTTTTTTAAAATATGAATTCTCTTACAGGAATTTCGTAAAAACCCAATATCAATCAAGTTGTGTAATATTCAAGGAATTATTCCATCAAATTACGTATCAGTAATCGAAATAGTAATGAGAAATTGTATGGATCCAAGCTCTAGCCTCGTTCAACCTGACTCTCAACTGTATCCGTTAATCTCCGACAAGCAAGAGAGATTCTCCGATTGTCGGAGATTTACGAAGACAGCCGAGCGTCTGGTTGGACGAAACTATATTGAACTCTGACGTAGGAATACATAAAATGGACGACTTCAAAAAATATCTAAATTGTTAGTACCATTTAAAATCTTACTATCTACAAGGTATCTCTAAATGACTTCCTTTAAAAACAGTGCTTATAAACTCATTAAATCGAATTTATTGATTAGAACTAAACGTTGTCGGCGGTGTTGATTTGTGCTTAGGTCCAAACACTGTTTCACTTTCGGTTTGTCTGAATATCCTTTACTTTGATAATCCTGCACAATAATTTCATTTAAAAAAAAGCGACAAAAAATGGGCGTTCTAGTAACCGAAAAACAGTATTGGCTGTGCTGCGTAATAATACATAGCATGTGTTATGCATTAAAAAACATTGGTTTTAGAATGCTGTTTTAAAGTCTAGAAATTGGAAATAATATAAATATAAGTATTAAAGTAATAAGGAATCATTCTTTGAACATTAGGAGTTGATAATTTCGGTCAGAGCGTGGTCAAATCTATCATAAAGCCCTTCGAGCTTTATTTGATTTGAACATGTCCCGGCCAAAATCACCTGAGACTACTAATACTCAAAGACTGATTCCCTATTCTTCAATTAATTCTATTCCAAACCGGTATTTCTTTTAAGTATGGCGTTATCTCACGGTTTGGTGATGAAATGAGATGAAAAATGCAGATATATGTTAATAAATCAGCATGCTCATTGATCGATATCATTAGTAAAACAAATTTTGGGAATTTTGCGCAGAAACCCGTCGAAACAAATCTGTATATCCTGCATGGTATTTTTTGTGAAAATACATAGTAGTTCTTAAATATTGTGTTTCTATCAATGTAGGAATTCTAGCAAAGCCGATAAAGTAAAGTGTCTTTTGGATTTGTTACATATGTTACCATGGTTACAGCAACAGCTGTGACAATATGTCCCTCCACTTTTGTTTTTACGCCAGTTCACTTCATTTACCATTTCGCCGTTTAACACCGATCAATTGATCGGCACATTTCGTCGTACGCCGATATGGGAAAAATGAAGTCCGCCCCGTTTAATTTGTTTTCCAAAACATGAAATTTGTTACCACAAATTGGATGAAAATATGTTATAACCGATTTTAAAAACCGAAATAACGAATTAAAACTTTGAAATAACGAATTCAAGAATTCGTTATTTCAAATTTAATTTGTTAAAACAGATTTCAAAATTTGAAATAACGAATTCAGCGAATTTGTTATAACAGATTAAATTCGTTATAATGAATTCCTAAAATTTGTTATAACAAATTTAATTCGTTATAACGGATTCAACAATTCGTTATAACGATTTAAATTCGTTTTAACAAATTCAAAATTTCGTTATATCAAATTCAAAAATATTTTTTGATAGGTCCTAAATGGGCTTCCGTAGTAAAGCATTTAATCAAAGTAAAAAGAAGAAGAATACTTACATACAATCTATAAACATGTAATTTTTAGCTAATATTTCATTTTGTGAATATTCAATTGCATTAAACAAGGCCGAATCAAATTATTTATATGCTATTTAGTTTGATACGATTTCACAATAGAATTTTACACGAGATTTTTTTGATCGTCAATTCTGCTACCGAAATATTAGAGATTTTATGATTAAGCGTGTTCACGATTTTTTCCCAACATTATTAAAGATAGAACTTCCAAAGTCTCAGAGATGGTAGATAGTTTACGGCCACAGTGCTCTTCGCATACAATCGCCGTCACTTCCGGTCGTCACCAGAAGGAAATAAAAAATCGCGATTTTTCAAATTTTTAGACTTGGATTTTTTTATGCTTTTATTCGATAAAGACGCTCTCAAAAATTCGTAATATGAAATATGTTTTAATATCGATCCACATTCTAGAGAATGACTCGAAAGTCCGCGTAGCTTAGTCGTTGGTGTGGTGGACTTGTGCCAAGGCGATCCGGATTCAATCCTAGAGTGTCGAAAATTTTATCTCCCTTAATTGTGTTAAAAATTATGATTTTATATTTGAATGATAATGATAAAATAATATAATTTACTTATTTCCAATTCAATTTTATCAGAACTAAAAAAAAAAATAGCGGCTTTTCAAAGTACATGTATAATTTAAGTATAATTATAAGTCAATTATGACGTTATAAGGAATTTTTATACATTATCTAAAAGTAGGGGGGGGGGTAATTCTGAAACTGTATCAAATATTCAATGTATCATTTAAAACAGAAATCGCACAGAAGACCTACTCGTTACTCGTAACAAGTTTGAATCTAGTTGACACTTTATAATTTATAATGTTCTACTAATCCATCACAGGTGCGAACAACGTCTACATATATCAAAAAATTTTAAACCGATCACCGTCGTATGATTGCACATGTCTCTCTTTTAATAATATGTCGTGAATGTAACCACAATGAACACCTTAGCTTAAAACAAAACCTACAAAGTGGTTTGTTTTTAATTTTCTTAACGGTTTTATTCAACCATCTTACTTCTACGTAGATAAAGTGCCTTGCAGGTTCTTTTAAAAACCTTTAATATTTTTGAAAACAATTCCAAAAGACGTATATCTTGCCGTATTTGAAGCTAAAATCCTTCAGCTTTCCTTTTATAGTTTCATTTTTTAGTACATCATAGACGGTTGTCATCTCCGGCATAATATCTTATTAAGCATTTAATTTCTACAATTACACACTGATTTTTAGATTTTTTTTTTAATCTGGAGAATGTCTAAGGAACTGATATTTTCATGAATTGATTTTACAACTGCAAGTCTAATCCATTATTGTTACTTGTTAAAGTTGGCTGTCTTTGTAATAAAAATATTACTTTTTTTAGTGGGAAAATTATGTGATAGAATCATACGACTCCAAAAGGAAAAAAAATGAAACAAAACTTCTTTTTTTCCCTTTGAAAAACTTTGCTGCTACATGTATGTTTAACTGTGACTATTATGATATCTATTTTGAAATATGATTTAAAATTACATTTGCTATAATGAAAACTACGGCGAAATAAAGTATTTGCGCAAACGAAAAATTACAGCACTGACCTGATCGATAGTATTTCCATCCAGTTTCATCAACAGACGTGCTATATAGTCTACAGAACGCGTGAATACGGCATGTTTTAGTATCGGATTCGAACCCGAAACATTCGCATTTCTGCTGTAGACAAACATACGAACACTGAGTTGGCGATATGTTATGGAGTTCCATTAATAAATTACTCATGACGGCTTTGTTTTCCAACATTTTTTCTGCAAAGAACATTTGATTTATTGAGCATCTTACTGAATCTGCCATACAGACAATGAGACATAACAGCAGAGTTTCAATATTCATTTTGCGATCAAATAGAGTGGATCCAACAGTTGTACAGAAGATTCCAGGTGTCGAGTGCACGAACTAGATGACTCTAAATTATTCTCTTTATTGCCATGTTTTAAATGATTTTGATATTACCAAGAAAAAAAAAAATCATTAATGCACTTCAATTTTTTTTCAATAATTCTTACAGTGATCAAACAAATTATTCGTCGCAGAATGTTTACTTTTGCTGCGATACACAATACATCAATGCTAAAGTGATGTTTAAGATCCTCATTAACAGAACACCTAATTTGTTTTTCTTTTCTTTTTTCGTTAATATTTGAACCACATTATCCACATGGACTCACATTTATACACATTTTTAAATTGCTTATTTATTTTACAAAACCTTTTGAACAACAGTAAATTTAAAAAAAAAAAAAGAAGAAAATATGAACGTCAAATTAAGGATTGCGTTTACTCAGGGGCGAAAAAAAATCTACTAATTGGAACGAAAAACTACTTATTCTACACTGTAGCCCCACTATTGTGGTGCTATTTTTCACTTTCAAATAACTAGGCCAATGGCCTACTTTTTCTGCTAGTGACCTCTGAATGTTTTTTGAAAAAAATGTCAAAATTGTCCACCATTTACAAGGTTTTGTAATTATAAGAAATCATTAAACAATTTGTAGGTTAGGAAATGATAAAATACGAAAAATTTTACTAATTTTATATTTGACTGAATCGTTTTAAGCTCATATTTTAAGTTTAATTTAGTCCTCTATCAATTTGCAAAATTGTACCTGTTTTTGATCGAGTTTTACAAAAAACTGACTAATAGGAGCTTCAAACCATTTGTTGCCTAAAACTGGTTTTGTTGTCTGTATTATGTTGACATAAACATTATATAATGTCAATGATCAAAATGTCGAGATATTTTATCTTGAATCGATTTTATGTATTTTAAAGAGTTTTCTAATCGCGTGCCAGCCAGTGATATAAATTTATAGACAAGTAAATACAACCATAAAATATGTAAAATGATATGAAAAAAAACATATACAAACTTAACTTTTGCAATTACATTGCAACAGAAAGTTTTTAAGAGAAAAAAGGTCAATGAAAAAGTTAGTCTGAATTTCCTCTGTTTTAATCTTTATCTACCTTTGTCGGAGCATATCTTCCTCAAAAAAAACAAATCATGGATATCAATATCTATATTTGTTAATAACGTTGTTGTTTTGTGTTTTAAAACAACTTTGGACTTCAGATATTGAACTTTGTAGAAATATATTTTGAAATCTCGAACCCTGAGTAAACGTAATCCTTAAGAAATGGATAAAATAAAATATTCGTTTTAATATCTGCAATGCAGAAATTTACTGTTTTTTTTTTTGTTATGTCATCGATTTTTTTACGACATTCTACGACATCGACATTTTACGATTTGATTTTCAATCGATTTAAACTATTGGCAAAAAAAAAATCCATTTAAAACATGCATTAAATAATCATAAAAATGAAAATTATAGTTTGTTTGGTGAAAATAAGTTGTTCTTGTGTATATCTAAGAAATGTGTAATGCAATTAGAGTAACATGCAAACATGACGCGGTGAAAGGTGGCATAACGGAAAAAGTAAAGAAATTTAAACATAATGTCCATCGCTTTTTTGTTTTTTTTATGCAATAACATACTGTTCGCACTGGTGACAGCATCTTATATATAAGAGAGCTGCCTCTCATTAACAAACGAAGAATGTTTGCATGGATTCTCAACTAAAGTGAGATATTTGAAAAGGGTACATTAATAAATATTTATATTATCGTTAAGGTGTATTTAAGTAAGAAAATATGGAGGGAAAGAGAAAACATTTGAAGAAAAAGTTTTATGTTATTTAAAGCTTGATTGTTGACACAAATTATATTCTGTTTTTTAAATTAAATAATTGTTTTCCGACATGGGTTCATTGTTTTTAATTGACGCAGCTTCTAAATGATTCTTTTAAATCAATAATGTATTGAATATAACTACAGAGAGAACATACATAGGCAATATGACTGCTGTTGAATCCATTCCAATGTATCTAAATTTTATACTTGAATAAAATACTTCTTAAATTAGAAATATTACCGCATATATGAGCTATGTTTCAAATATGCGAGTCTATATCAAGTCGTCGCATATTTTTATATTTAATTCCGGCAAAATACTGGTCCATTCACTTTATCCGGGAATAGTAAATTCATACAAGTTGGTTTCTTAAATAAAATCATCCGTATCTTTCTTTCTAGAAATTGCCTTCGCATGGTAAGGTCGAAAAAATTTAGCTCTCACAAATTCTAAAAAAATTAATTCAAAAGCCCGCCCACCCTTCCTCGATATTAAGAGTGTATACTGCTGTTAGGTTTTAATTCTAATTTTGTAGCGATGGGTTGGATCATTCCTGCCACCATCAACCTCGTCGCGGTGATGTGGGTGCTTCCTGTTGAGCGTATATCGTCGCACCTCAGCGCAAATGGAGGAGTGCCCTTATTATTTGTTTGCACAACATTCAACTTGGACATACTTACCTTGATATTGACTTTAATTATCTTAATTATTTCATAATTTTTGCATAGTTTGCATAATTATCTTAATTGCTATCTATGACGTTCACGCAGTTTGCGTTTACCCAGTGCGTGATTTGCCATATTTTGGCCGTCATTTATCTGCTACTTGTTATTTCATATCTGGGGGCAGCCCGTCGGTAGCCCCTGCAATTATCACCTCGGCCAAAAGCGCCACAAATAAAAAATATGGTCAGTACTCCAGAGTTTTGTGTTTTTTTGTGACAATCTGAGATAAAACCTTTATATTCATGTGAACAATGAATAATAATCTTACTTTTAAATAAAATGAAATGAAAAACGGTGTAAATATTTCAATTGTTTTATTGACATGTCTGTGTTCATTATATATATCGATATACTCCGAAATTCGTTATACACATGTATAGATATAATAAAATCTAAATATAGTAATGATTGGTAGGAGAGAGAGAGAGAGAGAGAGAGAGAGAGAGAGAGAGAGAGAGAGAGAGAGAGAGATTTGATACATTTCGGTAACCTTTCATTTCAAGAGCTTTATCCTGTAGTTATTAAGCGAGGCACAGAAAACCAGCGGTGTCAATAAAAATTATGTCTATTTAAACTACTTTATCTTGAATTTAAATTCTCTTGCTTAGAGCCTGCTACAGGTGTAAATTCAAAATGAAATGTTTAAGTTTTGATAGTTTAAGCATATTAAAATCCAACAAAAGGTCCAAATACCATGTCGGTGATCATACATGTAATAAGTTCGGGACTTGAGAAGTTCAGCTTTTATTTACCCAATCCCACAATTCAAACTATGTCAAATATATTTCACAATTTATAAAAGAACTTTGCTAAAGGAGGTGAACATGAACAAATTTTCAAGAGCTCAAATTTGTCTGTTTGATGTATATATTGATATCTGAAAATCATTTAGAAACAGCTTTCCTCATTCAGATATACCACTTAGAATAACTAATCCTTGCCTTCAATGAGCGCTGCCATATTGTTAAAATCATTATCCTCCACGCTCAGTTATCTCTAAGCATCTAAGAGAAAAACTTGAAATGGATGTAAAAGGTTGTCATTTTGAAACAGGGTTTATGGAGAACGATTTTGGATCTCAGAAAGATGCATTCCTACCACTTGTTAATGTTACATGTAAGCAGGATGGAATGTCCCTGGGTCAGTGTCATTGTGACCAATGTTTTCTTGCACTCGGGACTTTCTTAATTTGTTGGTATGAGAATGAAAATGATGTGTGCTATATCGTACTAGGATTTCGCTCAATACGATATTTCAGTTAATTTGATCCTCGGAACCTTGTTCGTCCTTGACCAGACACCTGGCGTTGTCTGTGCCACGTTATATAACCCAGAATTCTCTCCTCCTCAACCTAGGGAGTAGCCCTTTCCCTGTATAAAAAGAGGAGGCAAAAGACAGCTTCCAGTTGACTACTTCTTTTATTCAATTTTACTAATAAAAAATTCCAATCAAATTCCACAATATAATATAATGTATAATTATTAACAATAAACATTGATTACAAAAACTCTGAAAATAAGATATTATATTTACTTGAACCTTCTGAATTATTTTTGTTAACTTTTATTAAGACCGCGCAAGTATCTTAATATGATCTTACCTGTATAAAAAGAGGAGGCAAAAGACAGCTTCCAGTTGACTACTGGAGAGCCGCTTTCCCCGCACCTCCCTTTTATACGCACGGACACTACCTCCGATCTCCGGACCTTATAAGTAAATGCGATTAAGTGCATACTAATGATCTGACGCACCGTGGTCAGTAGAAACGTTTTATTTAGATTTCTGACCCGGCATCGACAGGCTCATCACTAGACTTAATAACACATTTCTCCATGAACCTAAATAAACATACGTTATCTATTTACCGCATGTCCGTTATGATAGCTACATAAATGAGCACACAAGGTGCATTGCTCAGAATCCTGATTTTAAAAATGTGACTTAATCAGTTTTGTTATCCTTCTGACAGCATAAACGGAACTGTCATACGTTTCATCAAGATCTTAACTAAGATAAAAAAAAAAACTCAGAGAGGAAGGTTTTTAAAGCCATACATAAATTTAAAAAATAACGGTAAAAACCCCAAAAAGAAAATGAAACTAGATACGATCTCGTTACGAGTAACGAGTAGGTCTTCCGTTCAATTTTTAAACGATACGATTAAAATATCAATGAAAATTTAGTATTCACCTTAACCACTCCCTTTCAGATAATGCATACCATTGTCAATATCCCTTGAAATGCTTAACACAGACTTTTGCTTTTTCACATACAGCACATTTAAGGTTTGAGATTTTAGTCCCCTAAAATCCCTAATTACGTCAACAATTTGTTTAGAAAAGAGTTTTACAAACTGATATTGTTACGACCAACAACTTTGTTTCTATAATGCATTACAAAATTTTTATCATTTTTAAGATATGTGTAATAGACATAGGGTCCAGCCCTTTAGATCCTTAATGGGGACAGAAATTCGAGTTTTGATTCATGGAATCGATATAATTCATCAATGCAAACATTTTCTCTTCTACGATGCTTAACAAAATATGTCTCCTTTTCTAGATTTATTGCGTCAAAGTTTAAGTACTTTGGCCACTACAAATCCCTTATTACGTAATACGGAGGCGTGGCAATGATTTTTTCCTGATAGATATTGTTACAATCAACAACTTTGCTTCTATAATGCATTACAAAATCTTTATCATTTTTAAGTTATCTGTAATAGAGTTTCCGAGTGTCTTGGCCCCTAATTTAAGGGGCCAGCCCCTTTTTCTTGAATTCAGCTCTCTAGATCCTTAATGGGGATAGTCATTGGTGTTTTGTTTAATGGAATCGATTAGAATCATCAACGCAAGCATTTTCTCTTCTACAAAGCTTAACAAAATATGTCTCCTTCTCTAGATATATTGCGTCAAAATTTCAGTACTTTGGCCCCTAAAAATCCCTAGTTACGTAATAAATGGGCTTGGTCATGATTTTTCCTGATAGATATTGTTACGGTCAACAACTTTGCTTCTATAATGCATTACAAAATCTTTATCGTTTTTAAGTTATTTGTATTAGAGTTTATAAGTGTCTTGGCCCCTAAATAAAGGGGCCTGCCCCTTTTTCTTGATTTTATTGGAAAGAACTATTGATTATCTACCACTTTTGTTTTATATGTCTTAACAAAATATTAACTGATTAAAAGATACAGATCAAAATGTATGAAATTTTTGATGCAAAATTCGTATCCAATTTTCGAGCCTGAGCGAGCTCAAAGAAATGGCGCCACTGGCGCCAAAAAACTACGTTCTGCACATCTTAAAACTATGGTCTACCTATCCTGAAAATTTCATATTTATATCTCTTATAGTCTCTGAGCTTATGTCTGCACAAAATAGGTCGTAAAAACTGACAAAATCGGCCGTAAATCGGAACCGGAAGTGACGATTTCAAAATTTCAAAAAACTTCTAGAATTATGACCACTGGCGATCATTTGTGAAAAAATGGTGGAAATCGGCCGAACAGTTTTTGAGATATCGCGTGCACAAAATTTGTGGAAAAAAATAATAATAATAATAACTAGAGCAAAGCTCGTTGCAAAGCAACGAGTGGGTCTTCCGTTAATGTCGGAAGTAAAGCTGAAAGTTCCTGTAAGAAGCAGAGCTCTTAAACCAGTAACAAGAGAAAGTAAAATAAAAAGATGAAAAAATCGAATAATTCCTGGTACGACTTAACAAAATCCGAATGATTTTAAGTACGACTTAACAAAAACCTTCTTGATTTTAAGAACAACTTAACAAAAAAAATCCGAATGTGTCTAAGTAAGACTTAACAATTATTTTTGGTACGAGTTAATTTTACTATTAACATTACGCTATTTTTTAAACCAAGGACGCGGAAACAAAATTTCCGGAAAAATCAATTTTTAAACCCCGATTTCTCTGTAATGCATCGTCCGATTTTCAAACGGATTTCAGTTTCGTATTCAGCATGACCAACTCTACAAACCTCGTTAACATTTAAAATTAAAACGAAAAATTCGAAAATTCGAAAATTTTAAAACACTTCCGGTTTAGACCGGAAGTGACGGAAACTAAATTCCAGCCCTATGTCCAAATAAAAACGATCAATGCTTCAACACAGAAAATTCCAAGTCTCTATCTTGAAGCGTTTTTGAAAAACGCCCTGGACAAAATCACTTTTTTAAAATTTAAAAATTGACGTAACGTTGAAACGGAAGTGACGTTGTAGTTGAAAATTTAACATCTTTTAGGGACGATGATGTTACAAAACCCCTGAAAGTTTCATGTTAATCCGTTGAAAACTTTTTTGAGATATTAAGCTTTAAAAAAGTCAGAAAAATAAAGAAAAAGAATAATAATAATAACTAGAGCAAAGCTCGTTGCAAAGTAACGAGTGGGTCTCCCGTTAATGTCGGAAGTAAAGCTGGAAGTTCCTGTAAGAAGCAGAGCTCTTAAACCAGTAACAAGAGAAAGTAAAATAAAAAGATGAAAAAATCGAATTATTCCTGGTACGACTTAACAAAATCCGAATGATTTTAAGTACGACTTAACAAAAACCTTCTTGATTTTAAGAACAACTTAACAAAAAAAAATCCGAATGTGTTTAAGTACGACTTAACAGTTATTTTTGGTACGAGTTAATTTTACTATTAACATTACGCTATTTTTTAAACCAAGGAAGCGGAAACAAAATTTCCGGAAAAATCAATTTTTAAACCCCGATATCTCTGTAATGCATCGTCCGATTTTCAAACGGATTTCAGTTTCGTATTCAGCATGAACAACTCTACAAACCTCGTAAACATTTAAAATTAAAACGAAAAATTCGAAAATTCGAAAATCTTAAAACACTTCCGGTTTAGACCGGAAGTGACGGAAACTAAATTCCAGCCTTATGTCCAAATAAAAACGATCAATGCTTCAACACAAAAAATTCCAAGTCTTTATCTTGAACCGTTTTTGAAAAACGCCCTGGACAAAATTACTTTTTTAAAATTTAAAAATTGACGTAACGTAAAAACGGAAGTGACGTTGTAGTTAAAAATTTTAAAACTTTGAGGCACAATAATGCTTCATAATCCCTGAAATTTTCATGTAAATCTGTTGAAAACTTTTTGAGATTTTAAGCTTTGAAAAAGTCAGAAAAATAAAGAAAAAGAAAAATAATAATAATGACTAGAGCAAAGCTCGTTGCAAAGCAACGAGTGGGTCTTCCGGTGGTGTCGAGAGTAAAGATAGAAGCTCCTGTAAGAAGCAGAGTTCTAAAACCAACTACAAAGAAAATAAAAAAAAAAATTAAAAAAAAATCGAATAATTCTTAGTACGACTTAACAATGTCTGAATGATTTCAAGAACGAATCAACAAAAACCTTTGCAATTTCTAGAACGACTTAATAAAAAAAAGTCCCGAATGTCTTCAAGTACGAATTAACAATTTCCGAATTATTTTAGGTATGAGTTAATTTAACTTTTAAAATAACACTATTTTCTTAACCAAGAATGTGGAAACAAAATTTCCGGAAAACTCAATTTTTAAATCCCAATATTTTTGTAATGCATCGTCCGATTTTAAAACGGATTTCAGTTTTAAATTAAGCTTAATAAAAGCTCCTTTGTTGCTTTATGACTTTTATCAAATTGTTGGTCAGAAAAGAGTTATTATAAAAAGACTTAATAGCCCTTCTGGTCCCTAATTTGAGGGGTCAGCCCTTTTTTTTTATATCAAATAAAAGGTCTTGCTAATATAAACATATTTTGTTCTACAAATGTAAACGAATGGTTAACCGTTATCGAGATATCTAAACAACTGTATTTTAGGGGCCGACCCTTTAACTCTTTACCGGGGCCACTTATAACAACATTTATAGTATCATATTGTTCAGAACATTATTTTGTTCTACATTGCTTTTAAAAAATATTTCTGCTTTTTCAGATATTTTAAAATGATCAAAGTTTTGAACTTCTGGCCCTATTGAAACCCCTAATTACGTAATATATGACTTAGGTATGATACTGTATAGATAAACAATTGTACAATGAACATTTTTGCTTCTATAATTAATAACAAATTATTGTTCAGTAAACAGTTCTTGTAAGAAGATTTAAGACCCCTCTTGACCCCTAATTGGAGGGGCCAGCCACTTTTTCTTGATATCAAATGAAAGGTCTTGCAAATATAAACATATTTTGTTCAACAAGTGTTCACGAAATGTTAACCCTTCTTAGGATATCTTTACAAATGTGTTTTAGGGGCCGGCCCTTTATCTCCTAAATGGGGTCATGAACAAAAAAATTTAAGGTAGCATATTGTACAGAACATTATTTTAAGCAACTTTTGTTCTACAATGCTTTTCAAAATATTTCTCCTTTTTCAGATATTAATGATCGAAATTTTGAAATTCTGGCCCCTTTAAACCCCTTATTACGTAACATATGACTTAGGTATGGTACTGTATAGATAAACAGCCGAACAATGAACATTTTTGCTTCTATAATTAATAACAAATTATTATTCAGTAAAGAGTTATTGTAAGAAGACTTTACAGCTCTCTTGGCCCCTAATTTGAGGGGCCAGTCCCTATTTCTTGATATCAAACGAAAGCCCGTGTAATTTGAAACAACTTTTGCATTACATCTTATAACAAAATATTTATACATCAAAAGATATCACAGAAAATGTGCAAAAATTTCGTGAAAAAATTTGGTGCCAATTTTCAGGATCAGGCGAGCTTGGAGGCCTTTAGCAATTTTCATCATTGGAAGCATGGGGGTACATCTACATACATTCATCTACAATCCCTGAAAATTTCAAGCTTCTATCTTGATTAGTTTCGGAGGAGATGCGTGGACAAAATGACCCTAAAAAATTTACAAAATCATCAATATCTGAAACCGGAAGTGACGTCATCATTTAAAAATTTAATTAAATGTAGCGCCGATCATGCTTTATTTTTCCTGGAAATTTTGTGCGAATCGGTTGGATAGTTTTTGAGAAATAGCGCTCCAAAAAAGTCAGAAAAAGAAAAAAAAGAATAATAAAGAAAAAGAAACCGTAGAATAACAAGAGGGTCTTCCGTTGGAAACGGAAGACCCTAAAAAAGAAACAATAGAATAACAAGAGGGTCTTCCGTTGAAAACGGAAGACCCTAATAATAATAACTAGAGCAAAGCTCGTTGCAAAGCAACGAGTGGGTCTTCCGTTAATGTCGGAAGTAAAGCTGGAAGTTCCTGTAAGAAGCAGAGCTCTTAAACCAATAACAATAGTTACTAAAATAAAAAGATGAAAAAAGTCGAATTATTCCTGGTACGACTTAACAAAATCCGAATGATTTTAAGTACGACTTAACAAAAACCTTTCCGATTCCAAGAACGACTTAACAAAAAAATCCGAATGTGTTACAGTACGACTTAGCAAATAATTTTTAGGTACAAGTTAATTTAACCAAGAACTTGATACTACTTTCTTAACCAAAAACGCGGAATCTAAATTTCCGGAAAAATCAATTTTTAAGCCCCGATATCTCTGTAATGCATCGTCCGATTTTAAAACGGTTTTCGGTGTTAGATTCAGCTTAATAAGCTCTACAAAACACATTTTCATTTTTGATTCGATCAGAAAATTCATTTTTTCGAAAAATTTGTTTCACTTCCGGTTTCGACCGGAAGTGACAAAATACATTTTTTTTGTCAAATGCCATAAGTAAATCCGCAGATTTACAATCACAGAAAATTTCAAGTCTTTATAAACAACCGTTTACGAGAAAAGTCATGGACAACTTCACTTTTTGAAAATTTTTAAAATGATGTAAAAGCAAAGCAACGAGTGGGTCTTCCGTTAATGTCGGAAGTAAAGCTGGAAGTTCCTTTTAGAAGCAGAGCTATTAAGCCAATAACAAGAGTAACTAAAATAAAAAAGATGAAAAAAAATCGAATTATTCCTGGTACGACTTAACAAAATACGAATGATTTTAAGTACGACTTAACAAACACCTTTCCGATTTCAAGAACGACTTCACAAAAAAATCCGAATGTGTTCAAGTACGACATAACAATTATTTTTGGTACGAGTTAATTTTACTTTAAACATTACGCTATTTTTTAAACCAAGGACGCAGAATCAAAATTTCCGGAAAAATCAATTCTTAAACCCCGATATCTCTGTTATGCATCGTCCGATTTTAAAACAGGTTTCGGTTTTAAATTAAACTTAATAAAAGCTTCTTTCCTGCTTTATGATTAATATCAAATTATTGGTCAGAAAAGACTTAGTAGCCCTTCTGGCCCCTAATTTGAGGGGTCAGCCCCTTTTTCTTGATATCAAATAAAAGGTCTCGCTAATATAAACATATTTTGTTCTACAAGTGTTCATGAATTGTAAACCGTTCTCGAGATATCTGTACAAATGCGTTTTAGGGGCCGACCCTTTAACCCCTTACCGGGGCCACTAACAACAAAATTTTTAGTATTATATTATTAAGAACATTATTTTGAAAAACTTTTGTTCTACATTGCTTTTAAAAATAATTCTCCTTTTTCAGATATTATTGATCAAAGTTTTGAGTTCTGGCCCCTTGAAACCCCTAATTACGTAATATATGACTTAGGTATGATACTGTAATGATAAACATCTGTACAATGAACATTTTTGCTTCTATAATTTATAACAAATTATTGTTCAGTAAAGAGATATTGTAAGAAGATTTTAGAGCCCTATTGGCCCCTAATTTGAGGGGTCAGCCCCTTTTTCTTGATATCAAATGAAAGGTCTTGAAAATATAAACATATTCTTATCAACAAGTGTTCACGAAATGTTAACCGTTCTTGGATATCTTTACAAATGTGTTTCAGGGGCTGGCCCTTTATCTCCTAAATGGGGTCATGAACAAAAAAAAATAAGGTGGCATATTGTACAGAACATTATTTTAAGCAACTTTTGTTCTACAATGCTTTTCAAAATATTTCTCCTTTTTCGTATATTAATGATCGAAATTTTGAATTTCTGGCCCCTTGAAACCCCTAATTACGTAACATATAACTTAAGTATGGTACTGTATAGATAAACAGTTCAACAATGAACATTTTTGCTTCTGTAATGAATAGCAAATTATTATTCAGTACAGAGTTATTGTAAAAAGACTTTACAGCCTTCTTGGCCCCTAATTTGAGGGGCCAGCCCCTTTTTCTTGATATTAAACGAAAGCCCGTGTAATTTAAAACAACTTTTGCCTTACATGTTTTAACAAAATATTTATACATCAAAAGATATCACAGAAAATGTGTAAAAATTTCGTGAAAAAATTTGGTGCCAATTTTCAGGTTCAGGCGAGCTTTGAGGCCTTTACAAATTTTCATCATTAGAAGCATGGAGGTACATCTACAAACATTCATCTACAATCCCTGAAAATTTCAAGCTTCTATCTTGATTAGTTTCTGAGTAGATGCGTGGACAAAATGACCCTTAAAAATTTACAAAATCGTCAATATCTGAAACCGGAAGTGACGTCATCAATTAAAAATTTTATAATATGTAGCGCCAATCATGCTTTATACGTCCTGAAAATTTTGTGCGAATCGGTTGGATAGTTTTTGAGAAATAGCGCTCCAAAAAAGTCAGAAAAAAAAAAAGAATAATAAAGAAAAAGAAACCGTAGAATAACAAGAGGGTCTTCCGTTGGAAACGGAAGACCCTAATAAGAAACAGTACGAAAACAATAAGGTCTTCCGTTGGAAACGGAAGACCTTAATTACATTTTTACATTCATGTGAAATATACAAAAGAGCATTTTATATAAATAAATACTGGCTACCACATATCGTACAAACATCTGGAATGCCATGGTCTCATATTTCACAAATTATCTATTCATTTTTTGCACAAATCGTGTGTACTTAACTACCTAAGCCTTTAAGGTTCAGTTATAGAAATATACTTAATTTTTGTCCTCTAATGACAGTACAAAATTTTGCTGCACAAACAGGCATCATTTTTCTTCGTAACTTTTATGGACCCTGTATAAAACACTGGCCCAGTTCTAACATTGAATGTGTGGCTTATCTACGTCAGAGAACATATGCATGCTGGGGAAAATGGATTACCTCCATAAACCTTTCACTGAGAGTGGTTATTGGATAAAATCTCATGATAGAAATAAACAAAGAGGTTACATACATCATTTCTTAGTTTCAAAAGACTTTTACGATTTATTAAGCAACAATTAATTTCTTCATGCTCACTTCCTTTAATATCATAAGAATGTATTCTACTTGTATTCAACAACAGTGTGAAAAACAAGTTCATTAATGATAAATAAAACAACTTATGATAACAGAAAATAGATAATACTATTTTAGATATTGTAGTTAGAGATTGTTTGCTAGTCAAATATACTTTTACATTTCAGATTTAGTTAACTATCAAGTTTAATTGTTATAAGATATCATAATGATCACAATACATTAATACTTGCTGGTACATGTATATGGTAAACAGTTGTCTTTTATATTAGAATACATTTTAAAACTATGCAATTTAAACAAGTGGAAATTTGTCAGTTTTAGCTTTATGAAGGGTGAATCGATAAACAGTTTAGCTTACTAATAGTTTATATGAGTTAACATTTGTGTTGAATGAAATAAAGCTTATGAAGGTATACTGGATGATACACAGTAATTTTAAAAGATGCATAGCGCTTTTTTGAGCATTGTATTTAAGAAAACGGTAAAATGAAATATGTACAATCATGATTTGAATTCATATTTTAAAAAAATGATAGCATTTTGTTTAAAATTAAATGGAATAACTTCTTGAATTTTTTTTACATTTGACATGAATAATACGTGGAATAGCCAAGTCTTAGATTCAATAACGGTAGACGTTTTATTTCAGAGTAAATGAAGTAAAGTGGAATATTTGAAAATGATCAAAGAACAAGTTCAAAAACAAAATCTGGATAACCTTAATTTGTCACAAAATCAGTCAATATCAGGTCTATTTATTTAGAGACTGTACCCATAGAAATGATTGTTACCTTAATTACTGCTTTAGGAATTAACATCTTTATGAAAATTAAATCAAAGTATTCAGAGTACAGATATCCCTATTTACTTTGGTTTCATCAATATTCGTTGAATACCAATTTTCGTGGATTTCGTTGAAAAGTTGATCCACGAAATTAAATGTTCATTGAAGTGCAATTTCTATTAAAGTTTTGTATTTATAGGGTCATTGGCCACGAATTTACGTATCCTTGAAACTGTGATTTTCACTTTATCCACGAAAATTGATACCCTTGAATATTGATGAAGTGTTTGAAGTGTCTTGAAAACGTTTTCATAACATGGTATAACAACATAGACACGTTGGGTCATTTATATTGAATTATTGGAATTAATAAAAGTATCAATAGATAGAATTTATTTGAATACATTTAAATCGTAAATATATTAAATCGTATGAAATGTAAGATACTGCATGTAACATTAACTGTTGTACACGATCTTAGCTTGATAACAGGATCTCTAATTTAAGGGCTATTAGAAAAACAAGCATTCTGAGAATATTGTATAAGCAATACACGTCCCCTACCGGTTTGTAGAAATTTGTGAAAACAATGCACTGTATGCAGAATATCATTTCTTACCGTCTCAACAGACCAACCCGATAACGAACCCGATTGTAATAATACATAAAACCCTGTCGATTAAAGGACTATGTGCGGTATGGGCAATATCTGCCGCCGATTTCAACCAATGTTTAAATAGTATCGCATAATAATAAAATCTTCACAAATCATTATATAAAGGATGCATATAACTTTAATAATGATTTTAGTCATCATTGCTCATTCGCTGTGTATCTATGACGTCACCGTAATGGCCCAATTCCCGCAAATTTGCAAACAAATGAAAATATTCTCATTTTTGCTCTATATTTTGCATTCGGAAGTATAGAGCGCAGGTCTGCTCAAGTGCGATTTTAATATACGTTTTTCTCCAGATAGTTATACACATTATACTAAGATATGGTACTTGAGCAAGCCTGCGCTCGATGTTTCCCAATCGAAAAACCATCGGAAAACACCCATATTTCGCTACAAAACATTAATTATCAAAATAATGCAATCTTCATGACGTCATTTCTACATTATGACGTCATTGTGGTGATATCCTTTTACACCTTTATATGATTTTAACTATCTTTCACCTTATTTTTAAAGCTCTTTCTAAAAATTTGATTTTGGGGCAAAAAATGCAGAAAACTGCTCATTGTCCTTTACAACACGATGCTTGACACTATTTTACAGAACTTATTTGTTTGTTAGAAACAATAACAGAAATGGTCCAAGAAATATAAGATATTATTACTGACAACATACTTTCCTCGTATAACGAACCCGAACATTAAACAATTGGAATATAAAAAAAAAATGTCTCGAAAATATGTCAACCAGACGCTACAAAAGTGTAAACTTGATCTATAGTTTTACATTATGAGGCTGTTCAGCAAATTTCATATTATTCCTCAAACGCATAAAGAAAAAAGTGAAGAAAACTGAAGTGGGACAGACAGACAGACGGACGGACAGACGGACAGACTGTCGAATAAATTTTCAACACAATGCTTGACATTATTTTACAGAACTTATTTGTTTGTTAGAAACAATAAAAGAAATGGTCCAAGAAATGCACAATATTATTACTGAAAACACACTTTCCTTGTTTATTTGATACACACCGAGCCCGATAACGAACCCGAACATTAAAAAATTGGAAGTGACGGAAACTAAATTCCAGCCCTATGTCCAAATAAAAACGATCAATGCTTCAACACAGAAAATTCCAAGTCTCTATCTTGAAGCGTTTTTGAAAAACGCCCTGGACAAAATCACTTTTTTAAAATTTAAAAATTGACGTAACGTTGAAACGGAAGTGACGTTGTAGTTGAAAATTTAACATCTTTTAGGGACGATGATGTTACATAACCCCTGAAAGTTTCATGTTAATCCGTTGAAAACTTTTTGAGATATTAAGCTTTAAAAAAGTCAGAAAAATAAAGAAAAAGAATAATAATAATAATAATAATAACTAGAGCAAAGCTCGTTGCAAAGCAACGAGTGGGTCTTCCGTTAATGTCGGAAGTAAAGCTGGAAGTTCCTGTAAGAAGCAGAGCTCTTAAACCAATAACAATAGTTACTAAAATAAAAAGATGAAAAAAGTCGAATTATTCCTGGTACGACTTAACAAAATCCGAATGATTTTAAGTACGACTTAACAAAAACCTTTCCGATTCCAAGAACGACTTAACAAAAAAATCCGAATGTGTTACAGTACGACTTAGCAAATAATTTTTAGGTACAAGTTAATTTAACCAAGAACTTGATACTACTTTCTTAACCAAAAACGCGGAATCTAAATTTCCGGAAAAATCAATTTTTAAGCCCCGATATCTCTGTAATGCATCGTCCGATTTTAAAACGGTTTTCGGTGTTAGATTCAGCTTAATAAGCTCTACAAAACACATTTTCATTTTTGATTCGATCAGAAAATTCATTTTTTCGAAAAATTTGTTTCACTTCCGGTTTCGACCGGAAGTGACAAAATACATTTTTTTTGTCAAATGCCATAAGTAAATCCGCAGATTTACAATCACAGAAAATTTCAAGTCTTTATAAACAACCGTTTACGAGAAAAGTCATGGACAACTTCACTTTTTGAAAATTTTTAAAATGATGTAACTAGAAAACGGAAGTGATTTAATGACGGAAACTTTAAAAGCTTCAAGGGACAAGAATTTAACATAATCTCTAAAAATTTCTTGCAAATCTGTCGAATAGTTTTTGAGATATAAAGCAAAAAAGAAGTCAGAAGGAAAAACAAGAAGAATAATAATAATAAACTAGAGCAAAGCTCGTTGCAAAGCAACGAGTGGGTCTTCCGTTAATGTCGGAAGTAAAGCTGGAAGTTCCTGTAAGAAGCACAGCTCTTAAACTAATAACAAGAGTAACTAAAATAAAAAGATGAAAAAATCGAATATTCTTGGTACGACTTAACAAAATACGAATGATTTTAAGTACGACTTAACAAAAACCTTTGCGATTTTAAGAACGACTTAACAAAAAAAATTCGAATGTGTTCAAGTACGACTTAACAATTATTTTTGGTACGAGTTAATTTTACATTGAACATTACGCTATTTTTTAAACCAAGGACGCGGAATTAAAATTTCCGGAAAAATCAATTTTTAAACCCCGATATCTCAGTAATGCATCAACCGATTTTTAATCGGATTTCAGTTTCGTATTTAGCGTAACCAACTCTACAAAACTCGTGAACATTTGAAATTAAAACGAAAAATTCGAAAAATCGAAAATTTTAAAACGCTTCCGGTTTGGTCCGGAAGTGACGGAAACTAAATTCCAGCCTTATGTCCAAATAAAAACGATCAATGCTTCAACACAGAAAATTCCCAGTCTTTATCTTAAAGCGTTTTTGAAAAACGCCCTGGACAATATCACTTTTTTAAAATTTAAAATTTGACGTAACGTAAAAACGGATGTGACGTTGTGAATAAAAATTTAACATCTTTAAGGCACAATAATGCTACATCATCCCTGAAAGTTTCATGTAAATCCGTTGAAAACTGTTGGAGATATTAAGGTTTAAAAAAGTCAGAAAAATAAAGAAAAAGAAAAAAAATAATAATAAAAAGAAACAATAGAATAACAAGAGGGTCTTCCGTTCAAAAACGGAAGACCCTAAAAAAAACAATAGAATAACAAGAGGGTCTTCCGTTGAAAACGGAAGACCCTAAAAAGAAACAATAGAATAACAAGAGGGTCTTCCGTTGGAAACGGAAGACCCTAATAATAAAAAGAAGCAATAGAATAACAAGAGGGTCTTCCGTTGGAAACGGAAGACCCTAATAAAAAGAAACAATAGAATAACAAGAGGGTCTTCCGTTGAAAACGGAAGACCCTAAAAAGAAACAATAGAATAACAAGAGGGTCTTCCGTTGGAAACGGAAGACCCTAATAATAACTAGAGCAAAGCTCGTTGCAAAGCAACGAGTGGGTCTTCCGTTAATGTCGGAAGTAAAGCTGGAAGTTCCTGTAAGAAGCAGAGCTATTAAGCCAATAACAAGAGTAACTAAAATAAAAAAGATGAAAAAAAATCGAATTATTCCTGGTACGACTTAACAAAATACGAATGATTTTAAGTACGACTTAACAAACACCTTTCCGATTTCAAGAACGACTTCACAAAAAAATCCGAATGTGTTCAAGTACGACATAACAATTATTTTTGGTACGGGTTAATTTTACTTTAAACATTACGCTATTTTTAAACCAAGGACGCAGAATCAAAATTTCCGGAAAAATCAATTCTTAAACCCCGATATCTCTGTTATGCATCGTCCGATTTTAAAACAGGTTTCGGTTTTAAATTAAACTTAATAAAAGCTTCTTTCCTGCTTTATGATTAATATCAAATTATTGGTCAGAAAAGACTTAGTAGCCCTTCTGGCCCCTAATTTGAGGGGTCAGCCCCTTTTTCTTGATATCAAATAAAAGGTCTCGCTAATATAAACATATTTTGTTCTACAAGTGTTCATGAATTGTAAACCGTTCTCGAGATATCTGTACAAATGCGTTTTAGGGGCCGACCCTTTAACCCCTTACCGGGGCCACTAACAACAAAATTTTTAGTATTATATTATTAAGAACATTATTTTGAAGAACTTTTGTTCTACATTGCTTTTAAAAATAATTCTCCTTTTTCAGATATTATTGATCAAAGTTTTGAGTTCTGGCCCCTTGAAACCCCTAATTACGTAATATATGACTTAGGTATGATACTGTAATGATAAACATCTGTACAATGAACATTTTTGCTTCTATAATTTATAACAAATTATTGTTCAGTAAAGAGATATTGTAAGAAGATTTTAGAGCCCTATTGGCCCCTAATTTGAGGGGTCAGCCCCTTTTTCTTGATATCAAATGAAAGGTCTTGAAAATATAAACATATTCTTATCAACAAGTGTTCACGAAATGTTAACCGTTCTTGGATATCTTTACAAATGTGTTTCAGGGGCTGGCCCTTTATCTCCTAAATGGGGTCATGAACAAAAAAAAATAAGGTGGCATATTGTACAGAACATTATTTTAAGCAACTTTTGTTCTACAATGCTTTTCAAAATATTTCTCCTTTTTCGTATATTAATGATCGAAATTTTGAATTTCTGGCCCCTTGAAACCCCTAATTACGTAACATATAACTTAAGTATGGTACTGTATAGATAAACAGTTCAACAATGAACATTTTTGCTTCTGTAATGAATAGCAAATTATTATTCAGTACAGAGTTATTGTAAAAAGACTTTACAGCCTTCTTGGCCCCTAATTTGAGGGGCCAGCCCCTTTTTCTTGATATTAAACGAAAGCCCGTGTAATTTAAAACAACTTTTGCCTTACATGTTTTAACAAAATATTTATACATCAAAAGATATCACAGAAAATGTGTAAAAATTTCGTGAAAAAATTTGGTGCCAATTTTCAGGTTCAGGCGAGCTTTGAGGCCTTTACAAATTTTCATCATTAGAAGCATGGAGGTACATCTACAAACATTCATCTACAATCCCTGAAAATTTCAAGCTTCTATCTTGATTAGTTTCTGAGTAGATGCGTGGACAAAATGACCCTTAAAAATTTACAAAATCGTCAATATCTGAAACCGGAAGTGACGTCATCAATTAAACATTTTATAATATGTAGCGCCAATCATGCTTTATACGTCCTAAAAATTTTGTGCGAATCGGTTGGATAGTTTTTGAGAAATAGCGCTCCAAAAAAGTCAGAAAAAAAAAAAAGAATAATAAAGAAAAAGAAACCGTAGAATAACAAGAGGGTCTTCCGTTGGAAACGGAAGACCCTAATAAGAAACAGTACGAAAACAATAAGGTCTTCCGTTGGAAACGGAAGACCTTAATTACATTTTTACATTCATGTGAAATATACAAAAGAGCATTTTATATAAATAAATACTGGCTACCACATATCGTACAAACATCTGGAATGCCATGGTCTCATATTTCACAAATTATCTATTCATTTTTTGCACAAATCGTGTGTACTTAACTACCTAAGCCTTTAAGGTTCAGTTATAGAAATATACTTAATTTTTGTCCTCTAATGACAGTACAACATTTTGCTGCACAAACAGGCATCATTTTTCTTCGTAACTTTTATGGACCCTGTATAAAACACTGGCCCAGTTCTAACATTGAATGTGTGGCTTATCTACGTCAGAGAACATATGCATGCTGGGGAAAATGGATTACCTCCATAAACCTTTCACTGAGAGTGGTTATTGGATAAAATCTCATGATAGAAATAAACAAAGAGGTTACATACATCATTTCTTAGTTTCAAAAGACTTTTACGATTTATTAAGCAACAATTAATTTCTTCATGCTCACTTCCTTTAATATCATAAGAATGTATTCTACTTGTATTCAACAACAGTGTGAAAAACAAGTTCATTAATGATAAATAAAACAACTTATGATAACAGAAAATAGATAATACTATTTTAGATATTGTAGTTAGAGATTGTTTGCTAGTCAAATATACTTTTACATTTCAGATTTAGTTAACTATCAAGTTTAATTGTTATAAGATATCATAATGATCACAATACATTAATACTTGCTGGTACATGTATATGGTAAACAGTTGTCTTTTATATTAGAATACATTTTAAAACTATGCAATTTAAACAAGTGGAAATTTGTCAGTTTTAGCTTTATGAAGGGTGAATCGATAAACAGTTTAGCTTACTAATAGTTTATATGAGTTAACATTTGTGTTGAATGAAATAAAGCTTATGAAGGTATACTGGATGATACACAGTAATTTTAAAAGATGCATAGCGCTTTTTTGAGCATTGTATTTAAGAAAACGGTAAAATGAAATATGTACAATCATGATTTGAATTCATATTTTAAAAAAATGATAGCATTTTGTTTAAAATTAAATGGAATAACTTCTTGAATTTTTTTTACATTTGACATGAATAATACGTGGAATAGCCAAGTCTTAGATTCAATAACGGTAGACGTTTTATTTCAGAGTAAATGAAGTAAAGTGGAATATTTGAAAATGATCAAAGAACAAGTTCAAAAACAAAATCTGGATAACCTTAATTTGTCACAAAATCAGTCAATATCAGGTCTATTTATTTAGAGACTGTACCCATAGAAATGATTGTTACCTTAATTACTGCTTTAGGAATTAACATCTTTATGAAAATTAAATCAAAGTATTCAGAGTACAGATATCCCTATTTACTTTGGTTTCATCAATATTCGTTGAATACCAATTTTCGTGGATTTCGTTGAAAAGTTGATCCACGAAATTAAATGTTCATTGAAGTGCAATTTCTATTAAAGTTTTGTATTTATAGGGTCATTGGCCACGAATTTACGTATCCTTGAAACTGTGATTTTCACTTTATCCACGAAAATTGATACCCTTGAATATTGATGAAGTGTTTGAAGTGTCTTGAAAACGTTTTCATAACATGGTATAACAACATAGACACGTTGGGTCATTTATATTGAATTATTGGAATTAATAAAAGTATCAATAGATAGAATTTATTTGAATACATTTAAATCGTAAATATATTAAATCGTATGAAATGTAAGATACTGCATGTAACATTAACTGTTGTACACGATCTTAGCTTGATAACAGGATCTCTAATTTAAGGGCTATTAGAAAAACAAGCATTCTGAGAATATTGTATAAGCAATACACGTCCCCTACCGGTTTGTAGAAATTTGTGAAAACAATGCACTGTATGCAGAATATCATTTCTTACCGTCTCAACAGACCAACCCGATAACGAACCCGATTGTAATAATACATAAAACCCTGTCGATTAAAGGACTATGTGCGGTATGGGCAATATCTGCCCCCGATTTCAACCAATGTTTAAATAGTATCGCATAATAATAAAATCTTCACAAATCATTATATAAAGGATGCATATAACTTTAATAATGATTTTAGTCATCATTGCTCATTCGCTGTGTATCTATGACGTCATCGTAATGGCCCAATTCCCGCAAATTTGCAAACAAATGAAAATATTCTCATTTTTGCTCTATATTTTGCATTCGGAAGTATAGAGCGCAGGTCTGCTCAAGTGCGATTTTAATATACGTTTTTCTCCAGATAGTTATACACATTATACTAAGATATGGTACTTGAGCAAGCCTGCGCTCGATGTTTCCCAGTCGAAAAACCATCGGAAAACACCCATATTTCGCTACAAAACATTAATTATCAAAATAATGCAATCTTCATGACGTCATTTCTACATTATGACGTCATTGTGGTGATATCCTTTTACACCTTTATATGATTTTAACTATCTTTCACCTTATTTTTAAAGCTCTTTCTAAAAATTTGATTTTGGGGCAAAAAATGCAGAAAACTGCTCATTGTCCTTTACAACACGATGCTTGACACTATTTTACAGAACTTATTTGTTTGTTAGAAACAATAACAGAAATGGTCCAAGAAATATAAGATATTATTACTGACAACATACTTTCCTCGTATAACGAACCCGAACATTAAACAATTGGAATATAAAAAAAAAATGTCTCGAAAATATGTCAACCAGACGCTACAAAAGTGTAAACTTGATCTATAGTTTTACATTATGAGGCTGTTCAGCAAATTTCATATTATTCCTCAAACGCATAAAGAAAAAAGTGAAGAAAACTGAAGTGGGACAGACAGACAGACGGACGGACAGACGGACAGACTGTCGAATAAATTTTCAACACAATGCTTGACATTATTTTACAGAACTTATTTGTTTGTTAGAAACAATAAAAGAAATGGTCCAAGAAATGCACAATATTATTACTGAAAACACACTTTCCTTGTTTATTTGATACACACCGAGCCCGATAACGAACCCGAACATTAAAAAATTGGAATATAAAAAATCAATTTTCTCGAAATATGTCAACCAGACGCTACAAAAGTGTAAACTTGATCTGTAGTTTGATATTTTGAAGCTGTTCAGCAAATTTCATATTATTCCTAAAACGCATAAAGAAAAAAGTGTGGAAAACTGAAGTGGGACAGACAGACGGACCGACAGACGGACTGACGGACGCAGAGGAAAGCTATAGTCCCCTCCGGTGAAAACCGGTAGGGGACTAAAAATGCAATCCGCTGCTGAGCAACTTTACATTGCAAATTCAAAGTAATGAGCATGTTACAAAGAACAAGAATACCAAGTATACAAAATATCAGACTCAAACTGTTCAACCGATTTCCTATACATATTACGTTCTCTATTTAATTGGAGCTCTAATTTTGTGCAGAAAACGAATTTAGCTGTGTTTCTGTCAACCTCCGGTAAACCGTAGCTATATTGTTGTCATTGCTTACAGAATCAGTTCGGCTAAATAGCAGTGATATAAACTACGCATAGGTAGGTACGTATGGCAGCTAAGCATATCTGATGTGAATTGCTTTCATACCTCAGCTGTAGTAATGAAAACGATTAAAAAAAACCATTCTCTTTGTTGTTTAAAAATCAAAACCAAGATTCATTTTAAGAGCCATATTTTGGTATTTTGTTTGAACCCACGTTATTTTAATTATGCATAAAATTATCTGAGAGAAGTCAATAAAATAGTTAAATAGGTGCATTAAGTTGAATACATAATGCACCTTCTTTAGGGACACACAAATTAAACCTCACATATTAAACAGAATATTGAATACCATTTTTCTCAATTCAAATTGATTCGTAAAAATTTCAAATCAATAGCTACGTATATTGTGGTTGTCTCCAAGCATTTAAAGAACAATTAAAAAAAAAATAAAAATAGAACAAAACATGTCGATTTAGTAGTGCAAACTCTTAGCTATCTATTGATCTATTGTCAAGCAAGAACTCAGCCGAACTAATCTTGTAGAGCTGTGCTAAAATACAAACAGATAAATCGACTTCTTAATGCAAATTTTTGCTATTTAATTGTCAAGTAATTAAAAGCACCCTCTCCACTGAATGACAATTCTATTAATGACATTTTTGTCAGATGCGCACATTTAAAATACATAATGGTTACGCTTGTTTTTTTAAAGCGTTTTTTAATAACTTATGCAAAATGTTTCTAGATACAAAGAGTTCTGATTTCATACTTTCAAAAAACCTGAATGAGTCTGGAAAATTCGGGCCAATTATATACTCTGATTTCCTTGATCAGAAATCCGTTTAGATATAAACTTACAATTCTTAAATCAAATGATCTATAGGTTGATCAATTAAAGAATGGTATGATTTATTGTTACAAAAAAGGTCTCAACTTACAGATACATGTAGCTGGAAATTTTTCCAGTCTAGGTTATAAAGGCGTTAACAGTATAATGATTGTATATTGATCTGATTAATACAGTGCTGCTATTGTGAAAGTTGACAAAACAATCCCATCCTATCTTATATCCTGAATCCTGCATTCTTGCAAAAATAAAACTCTATCTTATCCTATCCTTTCATATCTCATACCATTCAAACATAGGAATTAAATTAAATAAAACGAAATTTGAGAAATAAATGATTTTATCAACTAATGTAGTACATGTACTCAGAACTACCAACTAAATCTGACGACCGAAAATTCTTAAAACGGTAAAACTTATTTACCTGTGCCAAAAGTAAAAATAAATCGTACGCCGATTGTATACAATAACATCGCAGTCAAGCGATTAGATTTTAGTTTTGATAAGATTTATGTATTAAAACAAATAAATAATTTTGACATATTTATTATACTATTGTTTAAACACACATTTTATCAAATTATTAAAAACTTCATTTTCCTTAGTTTGAATAATCTCTGTCCCAGGAAAGGCCCTCACCACATTTAGAATGCCTCCCTTATACCCGTAATGTAGCAAGACATTGCAGAATCGCCCAAGAACGATTTTGGAAAAAGTTTATGAAGTTGCCTTGAACATAACAGTCAAATTCATCACAACAAACCATTTTGAGACTGCAAATATCTTTCAACTAAAAATTTTATTCCAAAGAATGGAAGAATTCAACGCTTTTTCACCAACGTACACGTATTTTCTTTGTAAAACTAGGACCGTAGGACATTACTCATTTTTACGATCGATAAAACATATTCAATCTTCACTCTCCTAACAGATATAACGTAACTTTTTTGCATGTAATCAAAAAAGTAAGTACATGTACATAGTTGAGATGTATATTTGTTATTTTATACTTTCTCTCATAAGAAATCATTAATATTTATGAACAGAATATAGAGCGAACAGTATAGATACCAAGTAAGACTCAGTTTAAATGTTTGCCTCCTTATATCACCCTGTCTATAAAGTTAAGACACTAATTTGCGAATCATATAGGACTTTCTACTTTTTCTAGTGTCATAACAATACTCGAGGGCCAGTTACCACCTAGATACTATTAAGAAATTTAGACCAATATCAATTTATTTTGTAAATGGAGGCAAACATGATATAGACTAAGCTTGTGAGGTTGATATTACTCTTTTGTAAATTTGAGCTCACTTAAAATGCGTCCTGTGGCCACATAACAATTATACAATAATGTCGATATTAGTAATATTAAAAAATCATCAACGTAAACAGTCATATGAAATATAGTACGTGTAGTACCGTAGCTAAAGTATAATGCAGTAGTTAACTTAGACCAGCATATTTTGTTATGTGTTAAGTTGACGGTGAAGTTTAATATTATATAATATTCATTGATTAGTAAACAGAATACATTCATATAAAATGTCAGGTTGTTGGCAATATTTTCACATATATAGATGGTAAATGGACCTCGAGTGTTTTAAATGCCATTGAAAAATTACAAAGTTTTTAATGAATGGTAGGCTTATAAGGAGGCAACCATTGAAACTGTGTCGATTTTGGTATAGATAATACAATATTCTGGCAAAGTACCAGTATTAGTAACGTATTGGTTACTGGAATGTTATTTGGTTTTGTTGTTATACATATTGACAATTTTTTAATGATCATAATTAAATGTTACATTTTGTTTTAAAATATTCTCGTTGAGATCAACGCAAATTGTAACATTACAAACTGTTGTAAGTACGAAACGTGGATGTACTCTTTATTCTTGGAATTTAAAGAACAGACATTTACAATTTCAAATGGTTGATGGAACTATGTTATAAATGTTTAAAAACTTCTGACAATATTAGGGTTGACATAGTATCAAAGCTAAGTTGATTTTATGGACACATAGCCTGTTAACATCTACCTAATTTTTATAATCTTTATGAAATATCAATTTAAAAGTACCAGTTAGTGAATATATATTAACATTATTTACAAACGATAAAGTATGGAGATTTCAGCGAGAGAGGTCGTTTAAAAGATTCATGTTATAATGTACCATTAATGTTAATCAAAACCAAACCGAGCTTAAATTATGTTTTCCTCATAAAATACAGGTACCTTAATGCACCGGCGTACCATGCCATGAAATCAAAAAAGGTGCGGAATATTGCAATTTTTTTTTACAGACTTGTTCTTGTAAAGGTTTTATGAAATATGTGTCATATATTATAAATTACCCTATAAAATATATAAAACATAATGTACTACTTTGTGAAGGTCAATCAATATTGACGCTGAGATTTCCAATGAAAGAATACTTTGAACTTTAATTTATTTACAAGGTTTTTTTCTGTATGAATTATTCATCTCATAATGTGCCGTTTTACGTAAGTCAATTAAAATTTGTGCAAGGAACTGCAACAAAAGAAGTCTCTGACGGCTAAGATAAAGCACACCATGTTTCACTGATTAATATATTCCTTTTTTAATGAACCATTTCGGGTAAATCAATCAAAACCGGTGCAGGGGATTGCATAGAAATAAGGATATGAATTAAATATACTTATTAAATGCAAAATGACTCCGAACATGTATTGACTATTTTTCAATCTTTTAAAACGATCGTTTATACAATAGTTAGGTTACATTCTTGTGACGTTCGTTCGTTCAGTCACATTGTACTGCAAAGTGAAATGTTTACATTAAAACATGTATTCGTATTTTGCATACTCTGCATTTACGTGAAAATATGCCGTTCGGCAATGCAAACATTACAGGTAGAGCAGATCTTTTACAATAAGATCGTGTTGGATAATCTTCTAGCAGAATACCGCCATTCATCGTCTGCCCTATGTTCCGTAATTTGTCAACAAGAAGGTTGCAAGTGTTTCGGTTTCAACTCAGTTACTCAAATGTGTCGAGTCCATGCCTTTTGTAGACCAGATAATACGTTGTTTGAAGAATCAGGATGGAAGTATTACAGATCTCGAGCAGGTGCGAAATACATTTTTTCTTGTATTTGTTTTAACTGAATAAGACTTATAAAACATTGCTCTTGTATGGCTCTTGAATAGACAGTAATACTGTTCACAGTAGAAGATAAACAATTTTTGTATGTGACTTTGTCTACTTAACCAATGCAAAAAAAGAATGCTAAATATAGGTTCATTTAAGTCTTGGCGAAAATTTAAAAAAGTGCATCGTTGACTGTCTACGCATTGTCAATAGATTAAAAATCACTGCTGAATGAACTTAAATTAACGCATACTAAATGTTAGTTATTTCCATCGATGTCAAAGATCTAACATCTACATTTTCAAATATGCTTTCATATACATGTATGAACTTATAGGATAGCGAGAACGTTCAATTCTGTGTGAACTTTCTTATGACATCGCTTTGATTACTGCACGCGCTAATCGTTCGAAGGTATCCATACTTTATACGTAAAACATCGTAAATGGGACGCATTGTCAATGGTTATGCACGAACGATTGACCTTGCTCAAATGTAAACTAAAAGTAGTAAAACACACGCACATAACATAGCACATAGCCACCCCCCCCCCTTTTTCTTGCAGCAACAAATTTTCTTAAATTCACATACAAGTAAAAGAAATTGAAATATCATGGAGTTGCCCCCCCCCCCTTTTCGGATCATGTAAAAAATTGAAATCAAAAGAGTACAGGAGTGTACCTTGTATACTTAAGTATACCTTGACAGCCCCTCCCCTCTCCCCTTCCACCACGGATTAGGATTTTGAACATTTTAAAAAGTAACAATTTTTTGGGTTTTTTTATTTATGTTATTTTTTTGCTTGTCACGATTTTGAGTCTTGCGCCCACTTTCAAAAACGACGCTACGTGCCTGAACAGCAATATTAAAAAGTACACCGGTATGAACTTAGTTTGTATAGGGCTTCTTTCATAAAAGTCGACAAAACAATCATATACTAGATCCTGCATCTTATCCTGCAATTAGCTATATCTTATCATATCCCATCTTTTTGTATCCTCTACAACCAATCGTTAGGAATAAAAGTGAAATTACACAAAAAGTGAAATAATAAAACTAGTATATAAGTACATAAAAAGAATATCTTGAAACGGAGGTAGCTTTCTCTCCTGCTTAACACATGTCGGACACTTAATACCAAAATGCCTCTCCGTTAGGGCATTAGGGTCCCTAACTTTATTTTGAAGGGTTAGTATGGACATAAATTATCTATTTTTTTTCTTCAAAATTTAGCATAACTACGTATCTAAAACAACTTTGATGAAATCTTTAAAAAGTTACTAAACAGAAATATACGAGAAATTTTATGTATACATGAATATAATTTTGTTCAACAAGACACGTGATCATTATTTCAGAAATGATTGTTAAAAGTATCTTAATAGGCGATAAAGTTTGTAACTATTATTGTTAATAAAGAATTCTTTTTAAAGTTTATCCAAATAGCTCTTTTCGAGTTTTTAAAGATATTAGACGGTAATTCGTGCAATAATATGATATATCTATATCGCATATAGAAAGAAAAACATATTTAAAGACATTTCTTTGTTTTCAAGAATGGAATTCTTTCATGAATTCTGAGTACTTGCTGGGGTTAAAAGCAGCAACGTGGAATAATGCTCAAGTGAGTGTAGAAGTATTGAATTTTCTTTATTTCATTACATCGGAGAAGTAGAAATCTTGTGTTTAAAATATGTGAATGTGAAATCCATAATTTCTTTATCTGGGTGAGTTATTTAAAGGGTGCTTTTCGACGTTATTGAAATTGCCTTGTTTCAATCTTGAAAATGGCATTACTTAAAAAAATAATGACATTTTTCAGTTGGATTGCTCTGTAAAGGGTGCTAAACTAGTTGAAATTGAATCGCCTGAAGAGGATGTCTTCATTCGTACCCTTGCAAATAATTTGACAGGTACGTATGTTACGCTAGTATGCATTTTAAAACTAAAAAAGTATTCACATGTTTAAGACTTTAAGGTATCCCACTCCTCAATGTTGTTGTATCAAGATTTTCTTGAGAAGTATATCATTGAAATCTGTAGACAAAACAAACTTTAAAAATACAAAGATAATGGGGGATCAGTATCCATCCCTCTGAGTTATGGTCCATTTAATTTGACCTTTTTGCACCTAAAATGCAATTTCATCCTGATTAGGATTTGTTGTCAGTATTTTTGATTAAGCAAGCTTATTTCTTCAAATATTGTTTTAATTATGCACAATGGTCACACTGAATAGAGGGATTACGAAAAAAAATTGTACAAAGCTGCATAAATTTTTGTGTGACCTTTTTGCACTTAAAATAGACAATTTCTTTAATAGTTACAATTGGATTTGAAATAAAAACTTTTTGAATATCAAGAATTTTATAAGATTTATCCAGTTTGCCTAAATATGTATTCAGTATCATTTTGACATAATATAACATGGGGGTCAGTGATATCAAATTTTAGATATAGGGCTTCAAAGGTAAAATTCTCGCAAACTTTGGCTTAAAAAAATTCAGACATGTTTTATATATATGCATGATTTTATGCTAAACGGCTATCACATTCTCAAGATTTGATTTTGTACATGTCACACAGAACCTATAAAATATGTTACAAACCTATCAAATGCTAAAAATGTGAAAAATGATTAAAGTATAATAAAAAGAAAAGTATATTGAAAATTCATAAAATTGCCTGTTTCTGTCATTTTCGTCTAAAAAAAACCTTCCGCACGAAGAAATAGTTCCCCAAAAAACTTGTTTGTTTCTTGAATTCAAATGGATTTTCTTTATGAATGTTGTGTAATTATGAAATAATAATCTATATGTGATGATTAAATAAATAAAATCATATTCATTTTAAATATAATGATCATCTGCGCAATGAAATCAAAACATGAGGAGTGAGATACCTTAATATAACTCTTTTCCTGAATGCAGTAAACAACTATAGCGTTTAAAATGAATGAAACACTGTTATAAAAAAATATCACGTTGGTTAATCATTCCTCATTGAACACCAATTTTTCTTTGATTGAATATATTTAAATTGAATTAATTCATAAAACTAAATGTTTGTGGAGGTGCAAAAAGAAATAAATAACATTATTTGGCACTAAAATTTTACAACTTAAAAAAGGAAAATACTTTTACCAGTAATAGTTGCGTCCACAAACACTGTAGAATTCAAAGTTTTGATTTTTGTTTTAAGAAACCGTTTGGTTGGGAGGCACCGATGTTGCTGAAGAGGGAAAATGGGTGTGGCAGTCTACTGGCACCATCTTCTCCTACAGCGCCTGGAATGGAGGACAACCAAATAACTACCAGAACCAGGATTGCCTCTGCCTTTATCGACCATACGGCCTAACTTGGTGTGACGAGAGTTGTGCAGCAAGTTATCAATACATCTGCGAAAGAGAGTTATATACAAACTGATAGAATTGACATCATTTACCAAATTGTCATGTTGTAATTATAAGGTTGTTCCGAAAAAAAACACAACAATAATTATGAGGTATGTCTTGACATGAAAAGTTTGGTCAGAAATCGGTTTCAGATTCCAAAAACTGTATATATTTGATTTTCTTTGTTACTACATGTATTTATAACTAGTACACATTTGAAACGCTTTTTATGGCATTTAATGTTGCATAATTTTTTTAGACCATTTAACTAGCCGTTTTGTATCAAATCAACTTAATTTGATGTATTTGGTGATTATATTTACTGATTATGATAAAATTAAATTTATCAAATATAAAATGATTCAATTCCTCTATTGATTGTTCTTGAAATTTTAGCACCATCATTGATCTTGTAAATTGCAAACAAACTTACATGTATATGATTTACTCTTGTGTCCAACGAATCTATATCAAGTCGGACTGGTTTACAAATTTCGGCGCAACATTGAACTATTTTAAAATGTTTGATTTTTTTGCATTAATTTGCATGATTATTTTTTATTTTTCGTTCCAAAAACTGTTTAAAATCATATTCTTTGGTTAAATATTGCAAAATGAAAACATCTGAAAGGCGAATGTGTTTTTATTATAATCAACTTTTATCCACATTAATATTGACCGAATAAAATATTTTATTACACTTATCGATCTACCTTTACATTTTAGATGATGAATTAATTGGATAGCATTCTTGTGGCATTCGTTTAATTCATCACGTGTTTCATATAAGTTAATTGACCAGGTTCACTGTGCAATGTTTACTTATAAATCGGAGAACACTGGCCATATAAATGTTAATATATATACTTAAACTCTTCTTTTTCTTTATTATCATTATTTTAAATTATATATTTGATTTAAAACGTTGCGTTTGTTGCGTTATATCCCAGACCTTGTAGAGGTCGTTGGCAATGTTAGGTAATCTCCCCTCAGTTGTAACAATATTTATTGTTAAAAACCTCCCAGTAACCTGTTTTTGTTTAATTGTAAAAAAAAAACCCATGATGTAACTTTTCTCTTAACTTGATTTAAACACCAATCAAATAAAAACACGCGGCCACATGTTTTGATGTGGACTGTATTTGACCAGTAACATGTAGCATAGGGTCATACTGTTTTGATCTGTGAGAGTGTTAGCACGAGAACTGGTTTGATACACCCACTTCCATCTCCGTTTCACTTTGTGTGTGTGAGTTCAATATCACATTCTTGAGTCTTCGGTCGAGGTGACTCGACATGGGTCCTTATAGCCACATATTTATTGTACAATGATGTCCATCTTCTGCTTTGACAGTCAATAAATTCAGACAAACAGATTTCCAAAGTATCAAAGGCAGACGATCAAGGTCAACTGACGGTAAAGAAGTATTGTCAAGGGAGAAAATATGTCTCTTGAATTTTTTTACAACCAATGAAAATTACAAAACTAATTGTTTTATATAAGTTAGTTACGCACTTGTGCCTTTATCAATAGTAGGTACATTACAGTGCCCAGGATTGTGATCAATGCTATAATAATAGCTAACTCATATGAACTGTAGATAGTACATTAATACATATAATATTAAAACAATTTTAAAATATTAATACTTAAAGTTATATATATAATCAATATTTGCAATATTTTCACTTAATAGTATATAGGTATAACTGGCCCTCGAGAGCTGTCAATTGGAACTAGAAAAAATTACAAAATTCCTATATGACTCGCAAATTAGAATTATAACTTTATAGAAAGATGTGATATACATGTAAGGAAGCAAACATTTAAACTGTGTCTTACTTGGTATACATAATAAAATATTGTGGTACAATTCCAGTATCGGAGAGATCTTCATTACTGGTGTGTTATTCCTTGTTATCATAATACATTTTGGTAGGTTTTGAGTAGACTGAGTAATTATTAGTAATACTTACATTTTGTGTTAATTTATGTTTGCTGAGATAAAAAAAAATGTAACATAGCAAAATGTTATAAATATGTCTTAGATGTGTATTTCTTTCTTGGAGACTAAAGCACATACATATCCATATGATCTACGATTGTCGTCATTATTTTTCGTATCCGATTCATTCTTTTTGGGTTCGTTATTGTTGATGCATTAATGTTAAATGTCTATGTTAAAATTACGTCATGAGGACAGGATGTGCCTGTGTATCCAACCAACTGAATGATAGCTTGAATGTCAGACAATAGTCGGGAAAACTGAATAGCACAGCTACGTTTGTTTGTACGCATAAATTGCCTGTAATTATATATGTAAAATTTCAATTAAAAAATGCACCATTCTGTGAAAAAAAAATTTAATCATTATAAATCACAATGATTTGATTTAAACGATGGTTTTCAAAGTCGTTTGTAAAATTCATTTCATAATGCACCGTTCCGTTTTCAAGCCGTGTTCAACAATGAAAACCAAACAATGAGCTTGCAATCAACAAATCTCTGCATTTTAAGTAAAAGACAATACGTTATGTATAAATTATTCTTTCATAATGTACAAATGCACCACTCCGTGTAAACTAATTTAAATCGAAGAAGGTAATTGCAAAATTCACTGAATGATTTCTGTATAAAATATTCATTTTTAATCAATATGTTTATCAATCAAAACTGTTGCCGGGAATTGCAATGACAGAATTCCCTAACATCTAAGTAAAACAAAAACAACAATGTGTTTTCTTTATGAAATATTAATTTTAAATGTAATAACACCCGTAAATCAATCAAAATTATTCAAATGCATCAAATGATGTAGGTGACTGTAATGAAAAAATTCGCGGAATTCTAAGTAAAAAAAAAATTCCTGTATATTGGAAGACTGCATACGATTTGATTACGTGAGGCACAGAAAACCAGCGGTGTCAATAAAAATTATGTCTATTTAAACTACTTTATCTTGAATTTAAAATCTCTTGCTTAGAGCCTGCTACAGGTGTAAATTCAAAATGAAATGTTTTAGTTTTGATAGTTTAAGCATATTAAAATCCAACAAAATGTCCAAATACCATGTCGGTGATCAAAGTAGCATACATGTAATAAGTTCGGGACCTGTGACAGTTCAGCTTTTATTTACCCAATCCCACATTTCAACCTATGTCAAATATATTTCACAATTTAAAAAAACTTTGCTAAAGGAGGTGAACATCTAAACATTTTCAAGAGCTCAAATTTGTCAGTTTGATGTATATAATGATATCTGAAAATCATTTAGAAACCGCTTTCCTTAGTCAGATATACCACTTAGAATAACTAATTCTTGCCTTCCATGAGCGCTGCCATATTGTTAAAATCATTACCTCCCCGCTCAGTTATCTCGAAGCATCTAAGAGAAAAAACTTAAAATGGATGTAAAGAGTTGTCATTTTGAAACAGGGTTTATGGAGAACGATTTTGGATCTCAGAAAGATGCACTCCAACCACTTGTTAATGTTACATGTAAGCAGGATGGAATGTCCCTGGGTCAGTGTCATTGTGACCAATGTTTTCTTGCACTCGGGACTTAATCAGTTGTGTTATCCTTCTGACAGCATATACGGAACTGTCATACGTATCATCAAGATCTTAACTAAGATAAAAAAAAAACCTCAGAGAGTAAGGTTTCTAGAGCTATGCGTAAATTAAAAAAGTAACGGTAAAAACCCCACAAAGAAATTGAAATTACATTTTTACATTCATGTGAAATCTACAAAAGAGCATTTTATATAAATAAATACTGGCTACCACATCTCCGTATAAACATCTGGAATGTCATGGTCTCATATTTCACAAATTACCTATTCATATTTTGCACAAATCGTGTGTTGTTAACTACCTAAGCCTTACAGGTTCAGTTATAGAAATATACTAAATTCTTGTCCTCTAATCACAGTACACAATTTTGCTGCAAAAACAGGCATAATTTTTCTTCGTAACTTTTATGAACCCTGTATAAAACACTGGCCCAGTTCTAACATTGACTGTGTAGCTTATCTACGTCAGAGAACATATGCATGCTGGGGAAAATGGATTACCTCCATAAACCTTTCACTGAGAGTGTTTATTGGACAAAATCTCATGATAGAAATAAACAAACAGGTTACGGACATCATTTCTAAGTTTCAAAAGACTTTTACGATTTATTAAGCAACAATTAATTTCTTTATGCTCACTTCCTTTAATATCATAAGAATGTATTCTACTTGTATTTAACAACAGTGTAAACAACAAGTTCATTAATGATAAATAAAACAACTTATGATAACAGGAAATAGATAATATTATTTTAGATATTGTAGTTAGAGATTGTTTGCTAGTCAAATATACTTTTACATTTCAGATTTAGTTAACTATAAAGTTTTATTGTTATAAGATATCATAATGATCACAATACATTAATACTTGCTGGTACATGTATATGGTAAACAGTTGTCTTTTATATTGGGATACATTTTAAAACCATTCAATTTAAATAAGTGGAAATTTGTCAGTTTTAGCTTTATGAAGGGTGAATCGATAAACAGTTTAGCTTAGTTTATATGAGTTGACATTTGTGTTGAATGAAATAAAGCTTATGAAGGTATACTGGATGATTCACAGTAATTTTAAAAGATGCATAGCTCTTTTTTGAGCATTGCATTTAAGAAAACGGTAAACTGAAATATGCACAATCATGATTTGAATTCATATTTTTTAAAAAATGATAGCATTTTGTTTAAAACTAAATGGAATAACTTCTTGAATTATTTTTACATTTGACATGAATAATACGTGGAAGAGCCAAGTCTTAGATTTTATAACGGTAGATGTTTTTATTTCAGAGTAAATGAAGTAAAGTTGAATATTTGAAAATGATCAAAGAACAAGTTCAAAAACAAAATCTGGATAACCTTAATTTGTCACAAAATCAACCAATTTTCGTGGATTTCGTTGAAAAGTTGATCCACAAAATTTAATGTTCATTGAAGTGCAATTTCTATTGAAGTTTTGTAAAGATAGGGTCATTGGCCACGAATTTACGTATCCTTGAAACTGTGATTTTCACTTTATCCACGAAAATATACCCTTGAATACTAATGAAGTGTTTGAAGTGTCTTGAAAACGTTTTCATAACATGGTATAACAACAAACTAAATAGACACGTTGGGTCATTCATATTGAATTATTGGAATTAATAAAAGTATCAGTAGATAGAATTTATTTGAATACATTTAAATCGTTAATATATTAAATCGTATGAAATGTAACATTAACTGTTGTACACGATCTTAGCTTGATAACAGGATCTCTAATTTAAGGGCTATTAGAAAAACAAGCATTATGAGAGTATTGTATAAGCAATACACGGCCCCTACCGGTTTGTAGAAATTTGTGAAAACAATGCACTGTATGCAGAATATCATTTCTTACCGTCTCAACAAACCAACCCGATAACGAACCCGATCGTAATAATACATAAAACCCTGTCGATTAAATTTACAACACAATGCTTGACACTATTTTACAGAACTTATTTGTTTGTTAGAAGCAATAAAAGAAATGGTCCAAGAAATGTACGATATTATTACTGACAACATACTTTCCTCGTATAACGAACCCGAACATTAAACAATTCGAATATAAAAAAATAATTTTCTCGAAAATATGTCAACCAGACACTACAAAAGTGTTAACTTGATCTGTAGTTTGACATTTTGAAGCTGTTCAGCAAATTTCATATTATTCCTCAACCGCATAAAGAAAAAAAGTGTGGAAAACTGAAGTGGGACAGACAGACGGACGGACAGACGGACATACTGTCGAATAAATTTACAACACAATGCTTGACACTATTTTACAGAAGTTTTTTGTTTGTTAGAAACAAAATAAGAAATGGTCCAAAAATGTACGATATTATTACTGACAACATACTTTTCTCGTATAACGAACCCGAACATTAAACAATTGGAATATAAAAAAATATTTTTCTCGAAAATATGTCAACCAGATGCTACAAAAGTGTAAACTTGATCTGTAGTTTGATATTTTGAAGCTGTTCAGCAAATTTCATATTATTCCTCAAACACCTAAAGAAAGAAAGTGTGGAAAACTGAAGTGGGACAGACAGACGGACGGACGAACAGACGGACATACAGACGGACTGACGGACGCAGAGGAAAGCTATAGTCCCCTCTGGTGAAAACCGGTAGGGGACTAAAATGTAATTCGCTGCTGAGCAACTTAACATTGCAAATTCAAAGTAATGAGCATGTTACAAAGAACAAGAATACCAAGTACATGTATACAAAATATCAGACTCAAATTGTTCAACTGATTTCCTAAACGTACTACGTTCTCTATTAAATTGGAGCTACAGATGTGTGCAAAAACGAATTTAACTGTTTTTCTGTCAACCTCCGGTAAACCGTAGCTATATCGTTGTCATTGCTTACATAATCAGTTCGGCTAAATAGCAGTGATATAAACTACGCATTAGTAGGTACGTATGGCAGCTAAGCGTATCTGATGTGAATTGCTTTCATACCTCAGCTGTAGTAATGAAAACGGTTTCAAATAAAATATTCTCTTTGTTGTTTAAAAATCAAAACCAGGATTCATTTTAAGAGCCACACTTTGGTACATGTATTTTGTTTGAACCCACGTTATTTTAAATACGCATAAAATTTACCTGAGAGAAGTCAATCAAATAGCCAAATAGGTGTATTAAGTTGAATACATAAAACTTTAAAAACGAAGTTTATAGCAATTTTCTATTCTTTAGGGACACAAAAATCAAACCTCACATATTAAACAGAATATTGAATACCATTTATCTCAATTCAAATTGATTCGAAAAAATTCCAAATCAATAGCTACGTATATTGTGGTTGTCTCCAAGCATTTAAAGAACAATAAAAAAAAAATAAAAAATAAAAATAGAACAAAACATGTCGATTTAGTAGTGCAAACTCTTAGCTATCTATTGATCTATTGTCAAGCAAGAACTCAGCCGGACAACTCTTGTAGAGCTGTGCTAAAATACAAACAAATAAATGGACTTTTTAATGCAAATGTTTGCTATTTAATTGTCAAGTAATTAAAAGCACCCTCTCCACTGAATGACAATCCTATTAATGACATTTATGTCAGATGCGCACATTTAAAATACATAATGGTTACGCTTGTTTTTTAAAGCGTTTTTTGATCAGTTATGCAAAATGTTTCTAGATACAAATAGTTCTGATTTCATACTTTCAAAAAACCTGAATGAGTCTGGAAAATTCGGGCCAATTATATAGTAAGATTTCGTTGATTAGAAATACGTTTAGATATTAACTTACAATTTTTAAATCCAAATGATCTATAGCTTGATCAATTCAAGAATAGTATGATTTATTGTTACAAGAAAGGTCTCAATTAAAAAGATACATGTAGCTGGAAAATTTTCCAGTCTAGGTTATAAAGGCGTTAACAGTATAATGATTGTATATTGATCTGATTAATACAGTGCTGCTATCGTGAAAGTTGACAACATAATCCCATCCCATCTTATATCCTGAATCCTGCATCATATCTTGCAAAAAAAAAAAAAAAAAAAAGAAAAAAAACAATCACAACCCCCCCCCCCCCAAAAAAAAAAAAAAAACAAGAAACAAAAAACTCTATCCAATCCTATCCTTTCTCATACCATTAAAATATAGGAATTAAATTTCAATAAAAAGAAATTTGAGAAATAAATCAACTAATGTAGTACTCAAAAAAACCAACTAAATCATATAGCCGAACATTCTTAAAACAGTTTAACTTATTTACTTATGCAAAAAGTAAAATAAATCGTACGCCGATTGTATACAATAACTAAACAAACAGGTAAGCAATTAGATTTTAGTTTTTATAAGATTTATGTATTAAAACAAATAAATAATATTGATATATTTATTGTATATTATTTAAACACACATTTTATTAAATTATTATCATTATCACATAATAACCGATTGAAATTTTTGGTTATCGGTCGATTCGTTCAGTGATAAATGTAAACACGATCTATAAATTATAATTCTTTTAGAAATCATTTCAAATATCGAAATTGTGCTTTAGACTCCGTTTAATAAGAATACACATTCAAGACATATTTACATTTTGCGTTGATCTCTACGAAAATCTTGACACAATTACTTATGATTACTCAAAACCTGATGAAATCTACATGTATCAAGATTACAACGAATGATACCCCAGTAAATGAAGATGTTCTAGATAATGATACCGTACCACGATGTTATTATCTACACCAAGTAACACTCAGTTTAAATGTTTGCCTCATTATATTACCCCTTTCTATAAAGTTAAGACACTAATTTGCGAATCATATAGGACTTTTTACTTTTTCGAGTGTCATAACAATACTCGAGGGCTAGTTTCCATCTAGATACTATTAAGAAATTTAGACCAATATCAATTTATATTGTATGTGGAGGCAAAAATGATATAGACTAAGCTTGTGAGGTTGATATTACTCTTTTGTAAATTCAGTTGATCTCACTTAAAATTCGTCCTTGTGGCCACATAACAATTGTACAATAATGTCGATACTAGTAATATTAAATAACCACCCACTTGAACAGTCATATTAAAAATAGTAAGTGTAGTACCGTAGCTAAAGTGTAGTACAGTAGCTTAACTTAGACCAGCATATTTTGTTTTGTGTTATGTGCAATTATCCAAGGCAAATGATCAAAGTCAGTTGACGGTTAAGATTAATATCATATAATATTCATTGATTAGTAAACAGAATAGATTTATATAAAATGTCAGGTTGTTGGCAATATTTTCACGCATATAGATGGTAAATGGACCTCAAGTGTTTTTTAATGCCATTGAAAAATTACGAAGTTTTTCATGACTGGTATGCTTATAAGGAGGCAACCATTGAAACTGTGTCGATTTTGGTATAGATAATAAAATATTCTGGCAAAGTATCAGTATTGGTAACGTATTGGTTACTGGAATATTATTTGATTTTAATATTATACATATTGACAATTTTTGAATGACCATGATTAACTATTACATTTTGTTTTAAAATATTCCCGTTGAGATCAACGCAAAATGTAATATTACACACTGTTGTAAATATGAAACGTGGATGTACTCTTCATTCTTAGAATCTAAAGAACAGACATTTACAATTTTAAATGGTTGATGGAATTATGTTATAAATGTTTAAGAACTTCTGGAATATTAGGGGTGACATAGTAGCAAAGCTAAGTTGATTTTATGCACACATAGCCTGTTAACGTCTACCTTATTCATATAATCTTTATGAAATATCAATTTAAAAGTGTGAACATATATCAAAATCATTTACATTATAATGTACCATTAATATCAATCAAAACCTCAAAAACTGTTTTCCTCATAAAATACAGGTATCTTAATGCACCTGCGATGCAGAATATTGCAGTTATTTTTCTGGCTTTCTTGCTTGTAAATGTGTAATGAAATATATATATATATATATGTACTACTTTGTGACGGTCAATCAATATTGACTCTTGGAAATCAAATGAAAGAATTCTTTGAACTTTAATTTAATTATAAAGTTTTTTTTCTGTATGAAATATTCATCTCATAATGTGCCGTTTTACGTAAGTCAATCAAAATTGGTGCAAGGAAATGCAACAACAGAAGTCTCTGACGTCTAATCAAAACAAAGTATGTTTAACTGAGTGATATATTCCTCTCTTAATGAACCATTTCGGGTAAATCCATCAAAATCGGTGCAGGGGATTTCATAGAAATAAGGATATGAATAAAATATACTTATTAAATGCAAAATGACTCAGAACATGTATTGACTACTTTTTAATCCTTTAAACCGATTGTTGATACAATAGTTAGGTTATATTCTTGTGACGTTCATTCGATCAGTCTCATTGCACTGCAAAGCGAAATGTTTACTTCAAAACTTGTGTTCGTATTTTGCATATTCTGCTTTATCGTGAAAATATGTTGTTCGGCAATGCGAACATTACAGGTAGAACAGATCTTTTACAATAAAGTCGTGTTGGATAATCTTCTAGCAGAATACCGACATTCTTCTTCTGCTCTATGTTCCGTTGTGTGTCAGCAAGACAGTTGCAAGTGTTTCGGTTTCAACTCAGTTACTCAAATGTGTCGAGTCCATGCTTTTTGTAGACCAAATAATACATTGGTGGAAGAATCAGGATGGAAATATTACAGATCTCGAGCAGGTGCGAAATGCATTTTTTTTTGTACTTATTTCTCACTGAATAAGACTTGTAAACCATTGTTCTTGTATGAATCTTGAATAGACAGTTATACTGTTCACAGTAGATATACAATTTTTGTATGTGCTTTTGTCTACTTAACCAATGCATAAAAAGAATATTTAAAATATGTTCATTTAAGTCTTGGCGAAAATGAAAAAATGCATCGTTGAATGTTTACGCATATACCAATAGATTAACAATCATTGCTAAATGAACTTTAATTAACGCATACTAAATGTTAGTTATTTCTATCGATGTCAAAGATCTAACATCTACATTTTCAAATATGCTTTCTTATACATGTATGAACTTATAGGATAGCGAGAACGTTCAATTCTGTGTGAACTTTCTTATGACGTCGCATTGATTACTGCACGCGCTAATCGTTCGAAGGTATCCATACTTTATACGTAAAACATCGTAAATGGGACGCATTGTCAATAGTTTTGCACGAACAATTCGCCTTTCTCAAATGTAAATTGAAGTAGTTAAAAGCACGCACATAGCATAGCACATAGCCACCCCCTTTTTTGCAGCAACAAATTTTCTTAAATTCACATACATGTATAAGAAATTGAAATATCATGGAGTTGCCCCCCCCCCCCTTTTTTTCGGAGGATGTAAAAAATTGGAATGAAAAAAAGTACAGGAGTGTACTTTGTATACTAAAGTATACTTCGCCATCCCCCCCCCTGTCCCCCTCCACCACGGATTAGGATTTTGAACATTTTGAAAAGTAACGATTTTTTTTTTTTTGTTATTTATGGTTTTTTTTGCTTGTCACAATTTTGAGTCTGGCGCCCACTTTCAAAAAGGATGTTACGTGCCTTAACAGCAATGTTAAAAAGTACACCAGTATGAACTTAGTTTGTAAAGTGCTTCTGTCATAAAAGTTGACAAAACAATCATATCCTAGATTCTGCTTCCTATCCTGCAATTAGCTATATCTTATCCTATCCCATCTAATTCTATCCTATACAACCAATCTTTAGGAATGAAAGTGAAATTACACAAAAATGTGTAATAATCAATGTGAAATTACACAAAAATGTGTAATAATCAAACTAGTATATAAGTACATAAAAAGAATATCTTTAAACGGAGGTACACATGTAGCTTACTTTCCAGTGCGTTGATTATATTAAGTCGTTTGCAGAGTGTATACAATTACTTGAACAAACAAGTAGTCGGATATATTATAGTGCAACGTTTTTTTTTCTTAAGGGAACCTAGAGTCAGTGCTTAGTGGGTTCTTAGTTTCAGCGTCACAAAATATTGTAGATTCTTTGTCGTATCTTTAACCTGTAGGTCTTTATAAATGTATGGAAGACGAACACAAGTTTTCTAACAAATTTATTAAGGAAAGAACTAAAATTGCATCTAATATCAATCCGCACTGCTATCGCACCCGCTCTCTGTTTCTGTTTTTTTCATGTTCTATCTCCCGCTTAACACCTGCCCGACACCTAACACCAAAAGGCCTCTCCGTTATGGCATTAGGGTCCCTAGCTACGGCCCCTGTTAAGTCATTAGGCTCCTGTGTTAGGGCCTGTCACAGGATGAATGACCATCTTTAAGTCCTCCTTAAAGATAGCTTAAAGGTGTTTAAAGGTAGCTTAAAGACGATCTTTAAGCCACCTTTAAGCTACCTTTAAGCTATATGTATTGCTTAAAGGTGGCTTAAAGAAAGCGTAAAGATGGCTTAAAGGCAGCTTAAAGACTATCTTTAAGCCAACTTTAAGCCACCTTTAAGGACAACTTATAGATCCTTAATGTCCAAACTTCTTTAAGCCACCTTTAAGCCACCTTTAAGCTACCTTTAAGCCACCTTTAAGCCATTAAAAAAAAATAATTCAATATTGTGCTTAATTTCCAACATAATGTATTAACTTTATGAAAGAAAAGGTATTAAAACGGTTTTTGTTCTAGAAAGAAAAATGAAAAAAAAAACACCAAAAAAAACCGGCCACGGCGAGAATTGAACCCGCTACCCTTAGTTTACTAGCATCACCACACATCCTCTGCGCCACGGCAACTTACATTTATAAGAGCGTTTTTATATCCTATATATCAGTGGATATTGAATCACTGTATTGAATGTGTTTACTTGAAAAGATTTTGACAAACCATTCAGTTTGTAACAATCAATTATATCTTATTTATAAATTATATGCATGCATGTATTTAGAATGAAATACGGAACTTGGTCTTCAGTGAACAAAAATATATTATACCTAAATGAAAACCGTTAGGTTCACTATAGTAGGCTTTCTTACATGTAGTTAATAAATTTAAACCGAGTAGATATACGTTCATCTTATTTATAGCTATAAAATGTAAGAAAGAAAATGAAATCATTTCTTTTATTAAATGCATTGATACTATTAGGGTATTTGTTCAATTTCCCGCAATTTCCCGGTTTTCATGATCGCGGCGCCGTTCCAATATGTTTAAATATTTACATGTAATTGTATGTACATGATTTATAAACTATTAATTCTATAACAAACAAAATTACCAATTACCGGTGACGTATCTACTGCATGTGGCAATTGCAAATGACTTGTACATACAATTATATGATGTGCCAGGCCGGGTATATTTGACATATTTACCCTTATACATATACCGGTATTTAAATAATCAACCCCTATTTATGATCACCGGTACATTAATTAATGAGCCTCAAGATTTTACTCTTACACACATGTATCGTTAATTTGTAGACGTAACATCTTTGAAACCCAGAGCTAGGAAATAATACTTTGAAAATGAATTACAAATGTAAATTAACTTTTATTCACTAGACTTATATCGTATACTCGTACATACTAAGATTCAACGCCTTTAGAAACCCTGACGTGCACCTGGGCACACGACACACCTGTTGTGTATATCTTGTATATTCTGTGTTAGTTCCAGGGGTTTTCTTAAGCTGGACAAACAATAGACTTTAATTAGATATACACAAACATGCACCTGGGCACACGACACAACTGTTGTGTATATCTTGTATATTCTGTGTTAGTTCCAGGGGTTTTCTTAGTTGGACAAACAATAGACTCTAATTAGATATACACAAACGAACAAAACTATGTATAGACAAACAAAGCAGTAATATCCTGCCCGATATAACAAAGGCAGTTGAGAGTCTTTTCATCTTTAACATGTATCTAGCAGATCTAGAGTTAGAAATAATGAAAATTGAAAAAAAAAATACAAACCTTAAACCGATTAACAAATTAAATCATGCATTTTTGGTTCATTATCTTTATTTTGTTTAATAACCGGATGAACTGAGAGAGAGAGAGAGAGAGAGAGAGAGAGAGAGAGAGAGAGAGCGAGAGAGAGAGAGATTTTTTTTCACCGATTAATTTATAATAGAAAACAAACATACTTTAATTAGTTTTATGCACATATTAAGATACAGAGACTGCGCTCATCCCTACAATAATTTTGAAACCCCCAAAAAATTATAAAGAATTTTATAACGGCAATCTGTGTCCATCGGAGCGGTGCTGATGATAGCGATCTGCGTTTAATGGAGCGACGATTAAAACCGCCTGGAACGACCCCCCCCCCCCTTCCTTGGAAATTATATTATCACTCGGATGACCCCCTCCCATCTCTATAAAAGAGCTTTTGCATTTAATATATGTTTTTATTGTTCAGCTTGATCAATATTGACTTAAAGGCCACTTAAAGACAGTGTAAAGGCAGTGTAAAGAGAGCGTAAATGCCACTTAAAGATGCTTAAAGGTGGCTTAAAGGTGGCTTAAAGAAGTTTGGACATTAAGGACCTATAAGCACTTGCTTAAAGGTGACTTAAAGGCGGCTTAAAGGTTGTATAACCTTTAAGCTCCTTTAAGTCACCTTTAAGCCACCTTTAAGGACTTGCTTAAAGATGGTTTTTCGCCCTGTGTGTTTCACCATTGTCGGGTGCCAAGACACATAATCTATCTAGGACATCTAATATAATGGCACTAATTAAACACAATGATTAGGACCTTTATATGACTAAAACAAATCTATTTCTATCAAACAAACTAATAAAACACCAGCATATTTGCAAAATCATAACAATTATATTGATTAAAAAGCAGATAAAGACTACTTTAAATATATTTAACAAACATTTTTGATCTTACTGTTGTCCTTATCATATCATTACCAAGGGACATTATCGGTAATCAGCTGGTTCATTCGACGATAAATGTAAGCCCAATTCGTATATTATAATTACTGGATGAATCATAATACTATTGCATTTGTTGTATACCATTTACAGTTACTGATAAAATATAAAAACGTATTCAAGTTAGCTTATTTTTGTATTTAATATGTTCAGTTTATAATTTGGCAGAGCAATGCGTCGTATGATTTGATATCGCAGCCGTTATACCGAACGTAAAAAGTACATACAGAAAACGTACGTTTCGTGTTTATGTTTGTCTTAATAAATGTCTAATCGATTGTCGATTAACCTTTTCTGTTATTAACGGTTGAAATCATTCAACAAAACAATAAAAATGCATTTATGTAATAATTCCACGATGTGTTGTTAATATTTAACAAACACGCTTTATTTATTTCCGAATTGACAAAACGAACGCATATCAATATTATTCATTGTGTAGCAAATGTAGCATATAAATAATCATTCTGATTTGAAATGATGTTTAAAATTTATTTTTACATTAAATTTCCTTTCATAAAATCACTCTGAGATTTAATTTCAAATACAATTAGCTACAATATGCAGTACAGGATGGGATAGGATAGAATTGGACTTAGGGATTTGCATTATGCATTGGACATACTGAATCTTGTTCTATCCTTGTCAACTTGTCAACTTTCATGATAGTATTTTTTACAGTTACTACGTATCTTTGATGCAATTATAAATTCAATTTAGGAAGTAAATGTTGATCTTCTATTTTGAAGGGTTAGTATGGACATAATTAGCTATTTTTTTCTTCAAAATTTTGCATAACTACATTGTACGTACCTAAAACAACTTTGATGAATTCTAAAAAAAGTTACTAAACAGAAATATACGAAAACATTTATATTTCAATGTATTTAATGTGTACATGAATATAATTGTGTTCAACAAGACACGTAATTATTATTTCAGAAATGATTGCTAAAAGTATCTTAATAGGCGATAACTTTTGTATATAATTACTATTGTTAATGAAAAATTCTTTCGAAAGTTTATCCAAATAGCTTTCTTCGAGTTTTTAAATATATTGGACGGCAATTCCTGCAATACTATGATATATCTATATCGCATATAGAAAAAAAATATTGAAAGCCATTTCTTTGTTTTCAAGAATGGAATTCTTTCATGAACTCTGAGTATTTGCTGGGGTTAGAAGCAGCAACGTGGAATAATGCTCAAGTGAGTGAAGAAGTATTGAATTTTCTTTATTTCTTTACATCGGGGAAGTAAAAATCTGGTGTTTCAAACATGTGAATGTGAAATCGATAATTTCTTTATCTGGGCGAGTTATTTAACGGGTGCTTTTCGACGTTATTGAAATTGCCTTGTTTCAAACTTGAAAATGGCATTACTTAAAACAAATAATGACATTTTTCAGTTGGATTGCTCTGTAAAGGGTGCTAAACTAGTTGAAATTGAATCGCCTGAAGAAGATCTCTACATTCGTACCCTTGCAAATAATTTGACAGGTACGTATGTTACGCTAGTATGTATTTTAAAACTAAAAAAGTATTCACATGTTTAAGACTTTAATTTAACTCTTTTCCCGAATGCAGTAAACATACTATAGCGTTTAAAATGAATGAAACACTTTTATATAAAAAAATTCACGTTGGTTAATCATTACTCATTGAAGACCAATTTTTCTTTGAATATATTTAAATTGATGAGTTAATTCATAACACTAACTGTTTGTAGAGGTGCAAAAAAGAAATATTTCAGTTAATTAGCCCTAAAACTTTACAACTTAAAAGAGGAAATGGCTTTTACTTTTTCCAGTAATAGTTCGTCAACAAACACTGTAGAATTCAACGTTTTGATTCTTTGTTTAAGAAAACGTTTGGTTGGGAGGCACCGATGTAGCTGAAGAAGGAAAATGGGTGTGGCAGTCTACCGGCACCATCTTCTCCTACAGCGCCTGGTATAGTGGACAACCGAATAACTACCAGAACCAGGACTGTCTCTGTCTTTATCGACCAAACATGTACGGCCTAGCTTGGGGCGACGGGAGTTGTGCAGAAAGTAATTACTACATCTGCGAAAGAGAGTTATTTACAAACTGATAGAATTGACATCATTTACCAGTTGGTCGTGTTGTAATTTTAAGGTTGTTCCAAACAAAAATAATTATGAGGTACGTCTTTAAATGAAAAGTTTGGTAAGAAATCGGTTTCAGATTCCAAAACTGTATATATTTGATTTTCTTTGCTACTGTTTATCACTAATACACATTGTTAACGCTTGTTGTATGGTATTTAATGTTGCATACTTTTTTTAGACCATTTAACTAGCCCTTTGGTATCAAATCAATTTTGATTTATTTGGTGATTATATTTACTGATTATGCTAGAATATAAACTAATTCAATTTCTATATTGATTGTTGTTGAAATTTTAGCACCATCATTGATCTTGTAAATTGCGAACAAACTTATGTGATTTATTCCCGTGTCCGACAAATCTATATCAAGTCGTTTTAGAAATAGTAGTGAATAGGTGGTTTTACACTTAAGTCTGCATGTTTGGCGCCAAATTCTTAAACAAATACACTTCACCTCCAGACAACCGATAGAAAGGAAGAGTCTATCTCCTTTTCCATATATCATATTTTTATAATAGTGATATTAAATTACTGTCATTTCGGTATGTTCATTTACCGCAGTTGCATAAGTTGAAATAATTATTTAAAATTATATTAACATATTCAAACATCTTAGAATATATATGTGAATCTTAGCTGTGTGAGTGTGTATTTTTTATGTTTATTTCTGTTATAATTAATGTTATTTATTACCATAAATTCTATACATTGAAAAAAAATATATTACAAGAGCCCAACAGCTGAGTTGTTCATTTTATCAACAACGACTTGCGTTAACATCAAATCACGGCTGTAGTATTGATAATATTTGTAAGGTCCTTATATCCTTTTAGAAATCAACAAATATCAGAAAACTTGAATAGTTTAGCATTAGCTGTTCATAAATATCGATAAATTGTAATAGAAAAAAAACACATACATGTTTACACGTACAAGTATTCCAAAATTTATATAGAAATCTTAAATAATTATCAGACAAACGAAAATCACGCCTTGTTCGTTTTCTCAAAAAGTTTTCAAATAATGTTACAATGTTTCATCTGTATAATGACACATGTGGTCTGCAGGCCACTTTTTGACTCCTTATAGGGGTTATAATGGCCTAAGGATCATAACTTTTGTAAAACTCAAAAGTTTATTTAATAAGTTTTAATAAAACCATCAATGTTCCATGTTGGTGTACATGCTTGTCACGTCATAAGTAATTAATAATGCTTTAGGTGGCGGCGTGAGGCTTTCATTTTTTTTAATAAAGCCCGCAGTGTCTTTGATATACGTTGATTGTTTTTGCACGATATTGACGAGAAAGTGAACACAGTACAGTCCTATTTTCCTTGTCGACGTGTTGCATTGCGGGATAATTGGTCTACCAGGTGGTAATTTTATGATGCTGCATTGACCGTTCCTTAAAGCGTTTTAAACGTGTTCAGGAATTATGTGTGTTTTTGGGAGAAGATAAAGATGACCACATTTTAGTGACGGTTTATTGTCATTCAAAAACTTGTAAGTTTCTTTGTCTAGTGACCCGTTAATACGCATTTCCAAAAATATATTTTGAATATCATTATGCAGCTTGAGCATGTTCGGTTCAGGTACTTGCATATAGTGTTTGGATAACAGTTGTCGATGTGCTTTTGAGACATAATCATCTCTGTTCATAATGACAATGGTATTACTTTTGTCCGCTTTTTTGATAACGATGTCGTTATTTTTAAGCGATAAAATAGCCTCTCTCTCAGATTTAGAGATATTTGATCTCCTATGTCGTAATATTAGAGGTACATATGAGAACCCGTCTTCAATTGTTGATCATAAGGGGATTAATAATGCACGTGGATGATTAAGATAAAACAAAAACATAAAAGTGAATCAAAAGTAATGAACTATATTGAAGCAATGAGACATAAACTTGCTCTCAGATGATATGGTTTAAGGCTCTTAGTGCCAAAGCAATAGGTGTACTATTAATGGTGCAAGCAGGCGTTACGTTATACAAATAACACAGAATATATGAAGGTTAATATGGTTTGTTTCTCTGAACATAGCTATGGCCTCTGTGTGAAAATTAGCGACATCAATCAACCAGACTTGTAAGGGATTTATTAGGACCCGACACTACAAACCAAAAAGATAGTGTAATGTTTTGCAAAAAAGCAAATTGCAATTCAAAATAGTTGTAGAGTGTTTCGGCAGTTATGAGCCTCGTCAGGGGTCTGCAAGAATAACACAAAATTTTGTTCCATGGAAAATATCGGGATGATGGCTTTATTATATTCAATGGTACCATAGAGGGAATAGAGGATTTTTTTTTCAAATTGGCAATCATTGTCACAAGCATCCACAATTTTCGTTTGAAGTCTCACAATCTTCTGTGAATTTTCTTGATACTACAATTTACAAAGGCCCCAGATTTCAAACCTTTAACAAGCTTGACATCAAGTCATTTATCAAACCTACAAACAACGTTCAATACCTACACAGACATAGCGCTCATAGCCCATCTGTGTTTAAAGGTTTCATTAAAGGAGAATGCATTAGACTATCATAACGGAAATTATACAGAAATTTGTTAAAGGACATGCGGTAAATAGATAACGTATGTTTATTTATGTTCATGGAGAAATGTGTTATTAAGTCCAGTGATGAGCCTGTCGATGCCGGGTCAGAAATCTAAATAAAACGCTTCTACTGACCACGGTGCGTCAGATCATTAGTATGCACTTAATCGCATTTACTTATAAAGTCCGGAGATCGGAGGTAGTGTCCGTGCGTATAAAAAGGAGGTGCGGGGGAAGCGGCTCTCCAGTAGTCCACTGGAAGCTGTCTTTTGCCTCCTCTTGTTATACAGGTAAGATCATATTAAGATACTTGCGCGGTTTTAATAAAAGTTAACCAAAAAATGTGATTCAGAAGGTTCAAGTAAATATATATTATTTTCAGAGTTTTTGTAATCAAAGTTTATTGTTATTAATTATACATTATATTATATTGTGGAATTTGATTGAAATGTTTTATTAGTAAACTGGAATAAAAGGAGTAGTCAACTGGAAGCTGTCGTTTGCCTCCTCTTTTTATACAGGGAAAGGGCTACTCCCCAGGTTGAGGAGGAGAGAATTCTGGGTTATATAACGTAGCACAGACAACGCCAGGTGTCTGGTCAAGAACGAATAAGATCCCGAGGATCAGACTAACTGAAATATCGTATTAAGCGAAATCCTAGTACGATAAGACACGCACGAAATACAACCGACCCTTCAATTTTGAAAGCTACACTTAATGATTTTAGGGCGCATCTGTCAAAGCGGGGTTACTCTCCCAAAGAAATCGACCCAATTATCAAAGAAACAACAAACACAAATCGAACAAATTTCATCCTCAAAAAGACTCCAACGCAAGCACTACGTAACACTACGGTATTGGTTACAAAATTCAATCTTTGCCTTAAAGGACTAAAAAAACGAATTCTGAAGTATTGGGATATTATACTTAGGAATTCTGAATGCAAATCATCTTTTGATGCTCGACCTGTTATACCTTTCAGCAAGCACACAAACATTAGCGACGAGATAATCAGGTCTCACTTAAAATAAACATTAGCTATTCTTGCAGACCTCTGATGAGGCTCATAACTGCCGAAACACTCTACAACTATTACATGTAGTACTTGCATATTTTAAATTGCAATTTGCTTTTTTGCAAAACATCACACTATCTTTTTGGTTTGGACTGTCGGGTCCTAATGCTATTTTTCTGGAATGCTAGCTACTTTCATGCCCACATGAAACACAAATGAACCCTTTTTTGTTTTTGTTTCCAAGAATCGGATATTCTGTTACAAAAATACCATGTAAAGGGTTTATATAAGTAAACCATTATGAAAATCATGGATTTAGATAATTTATCTTTATATACCTGAACTAGATATATTTTAATCTACTTTCTAAAGCTCTATTTATAACTTTTAATTTTGGGGCATAAAAACATTTTTTCCCGCACAAAGTTCTTTCAAAATGTCAAGATCCGAAAAAATGAAGAGTATTAGAAAATAAGAAGCCGCAACGCAGGTTGAGATATGACAGCATCAGAACAAATAAGTGTTTTTTCCCCTTCAAATTGTGAATGATATTCAATCCAAACAATACCCGACTATATTTGAATGCGTTTAGAACTAAATGAAAAACTTCAAAGGGATACTCTTTTATTCTATCACAAAACATATAAAAAACACATATCACCAACAATATTAATCATGTTTTCTCATGGTGTCCATCCTCAATGCAGCTCTGGGCCCTTTTGATTGAACTGACTCTAGTAACTCTAGGGTAAAGTTGGTGCATGCGCAAAGGATGGATTCTATGAATGTGATTAAAACGACTATTGTTGCTCTTGTGTTAAATATTGCGAATAAGTTTTTTCCTCTCAGCTGACCCGAAGCTAATTGTCTTAGATTTACATAAATTTACATAATTTTGGAGTACTTACTATTACAAGTTAAATCTCTTTTCTTTAAAACATTTATCTTGTAAAAATCTGATTTAAAATGTCCCTGTTACTGAGAACTAATATGATTCCCTCACCCTATCCCAATCTGAAAATTATTTTGAAATGAAAAAAAACCCCATCTCAATGATGAAATTTTTGATGAGTAACTAAGATATAATTAAAACAAAAACGAAGAAAAATCATTGTCGCATTTTCCCTGTGTAGTTTAACATTTCTACCAATCCAGCATCAGCTAAATAAATGTTCTATTTTTTTCACCGTTTTTCTCTAACTCTACTTGAAGTCTGGATAAATACTAGTTTTATAAAAGTTTTAGTAATTTCTACTCTTTGAGTGTAATATAATATCAATATACCCCAAAATTCAAATTTTTTATATGTCAAACTCGCAATTGATTTTCGTTTTCCGCCACCTTGAAACTCTTGTGCTCTCACTAAAAGCAGAAGTAAATTTTGTAACACGGGTTCAACACTAGTGTCGTGAAATGCATGTGTAATTGACAACTCTGACAACCCGAGTCACTTGTGTCGTTCAATCAAACTCGCCCTCTGATTTTGCTATCTAAGAAATGATAAATGAAGGTGAGAGAGGAAATATATCATTAAGTGACACTGACAAAAATACAAAAAAATATATACAATATCGTAGGCAATAAGACAAAAAAACTGTTTAGAAAATTGCAAAATGTTAAATAAGTTATCAATATGCTGATCTCCTTATATTAAAAAGAAACAACACTATTTTGTTATAAAAAGTATACATACATGTAAAATATATACAGAACCAGCAAAAAGATGGCACATCAAAAATGAACTATGCCCAATAACATACAGAACAAAATATCCAAAATCAATATATTGGACTTGTGACCAGTGATTTTGGTGGGTGTATCCAAACATTTCTCGTGGTACATGTAACACTCTCATGGATAAAAATAAAATGACCATATTCTAACTGGTCGGACACTGGCCGCTTCAAAAGACGTGACCGTTTTGTTTTATTTGATTGGTATTAAAATTTAATAAGGAAAAAATTACACTATTGAATTTTTTACAACTACATAACAGGTCATTGAGGTTTATAGACTAGCGTATCGGACTGAGAGTAGACCTGGAAAGAAACCTATGAGAAACAGTCTACAATTAACAACGACTTCTACAAGGCCAGGAAAAGAAACGCAACGTTTTTAATAAAAAAAAATTAGAAAAAAAAAGTTTTATATTTATTTACATATATTTTTAAACATTTTAGACAGAATACTGGTCATTGTTGTCCAATTAATTAGTATAGCTGCAATCCACCAAAAACACTTTCAGAAATACAAATCCCAACGTTCAATATCTGTTTATCCTGAAACTCCCCAACGCCGGAACATAAGTTCACTTTTATGCAGAGAATGCAAAATATGGTTTATTAGTAAAAATTGCACAGTGAACCTAGTCAACAAACAAATAAGAAACATTATTCCTCTTGACACAAAAAAAGTTCAAAAGCTCCACGATAATTTCTTGCATTTTGGTTTTTTTTATTATCCTTCACGGCTGTATTGGCAAAATGTCAAGCTTTAATTGCAGAGTAATCAAGACATTTTAAGTTGTTTAATGCTACGCAGTAATTTGAAAACCAGCCACGATCCGATTTGATATAGATATGTCAGACAGTAGAATAAAACATTTAAGTTTGTTTTTAATTTACAAGATCAATGATGGTGCTAAAATTTCAAGAACAATCAATAAGTTAAACGCTCTCAAATCCTTTCTTTTATATTTGTTGATTTTTTTTCTATCATAATCAGTAAATATATTGACTAGATAAATATAAGTGGATTTAATACGAAACGGTTAGTTAAATGTTAAAAAAAATATGCAATATTAAAAACCATAAAGCAAGCGTTAAAATATGCATTAGTTATAAATAGTAACAACAAATAAATATATACAGTTTTTGGTGTCTGAAACCTATATCTGACCAAACTTTACATTTTCAGACGTACCTCATAAATTCATTTTTTTGATACAACCTTCAAATAACAACATCATCAACTGGTAAATGATGTCAATTCTATCAGTCTGTAAATAACTCTCTTTCGCAGATATATTGGTACGGTAAATGACATTCTCTATCATTCCAGACTAGGCCGTATGGTCGATAAAGGCTCAGACAGTGCTGATTGTTGTCCGAGTTATCCGGTTGTCCTCTAGCCGTGTCCCACGCACTGAATGAGAACAGTGTGCTGGTGGACTGCCACACCCATGTTCCCTCTTCAGCCAGATCGGTGCCTCCCAGCCAAATGCTTTCTTAAAGGAAAATCAATATTTTGAATTATACAGTGTATGTGGACGCAACTATTACTGAAAAAAATCGCTTCTTTTAGAAATTGCAAAATGTTATGGTAAATTAATGTAAAATAGTTCTTTTTAGACCTCCACAAACATTTTATTTTATGAATAAACTATCAACTTATCTATACAACTAAATTGGTCTTAAATGAGTAAGGATTAACCAACATGTAGTTTGTTTCGATGTTTTTTACTAATATTGTTAATTCATTATTGCGCTATTCCTTTTTTTAACTGCATTCAGGATTCGAGTAATATTTAAGTCATAAACATGTAAATGCTTTTGTAATTTTAAAATGCATACTAGCCTAACATACGTACCTGTCAAAGTATTAGCAAGAGAATGAATGTAGGCGTCTTCTTCAGGCGATTCTATCTCAACAAGTTTAGCACCCTTTACAGAGCAATTCAACTGAAAAATGGGATTTTTTTAAGTAATGCTATAATTTTCAAGCTTGAAAAAAGGCAGTTTCAATAACTAAGAAAAAAACACCCTTTAAATGATTTACCCCAATAACGAAAGAACGGATTTCATATTCACATGTTTTAAACACCAGAATTATATTTCCCGAAAGTAATGGATAGAAAGTTATATAGTTCTACACTCACCTGAGCATTACTCCATGTTACTGCTTTTAATCCCAGCAAGTACTCAGAATTCATGAAAGTATTCCATTCTTTAAAACAAGGAAATTTCTTTTAAACAAGTTTTCTTTGTAATTGCGATATAGATATATCATATTATTACCTGTCTTGCCGTCCAATTTATCTAAAACTTCAAATAGAGCTTTTTGGCTTAAGTTTAGTAACAGCTTTTTTTTTAACCATAATAGGTAAATAAAATTATCGCCTTTGAGGATACTTTCAAAAATTATTTCTGACATAATAATAATGAAATGTCTTGTCGAACACGAAAATATCCACGTATGCATAAAATACCGTGAAACATAAATGTTTTTGTATACCTCTGTTTGGTAATATTTTTACAAATTCATCATAGTTGTTTTAGGTAGGTATTGATGCTAAATTTTGAGGAAAAAATAGCTAGTTAATAGTCCTGCTTCCCCTTCAAATGGAAGGCCACCTTTCAGTTCCTAAATTGAATTTGTAATTACATCAAAGATTCACTGTAACTGTTAAATATACCATTATGAAAGTTGACAAGTTGACAAGCGTAGAACAGGATTCAGAATGTCCGATGTATGATACAAATACCTAAGTCAAATTCTATCTTATCCCATCCTGTCTTGCATCCTGTAGCCAATCGTATTCGAGTTTAAATATCAGATTGATTTATTCAAAGGAAATTTAATGTAAAATTTAACTTGTAACATCAATTTTACATATAAGTGTACATATAATTACAAGTTAAACAATTCAGAATAATTATTCATATGATACATTCCCAACACTATAGGAAAATTGATAAACGTTATTTTTTTGTCAATTCGGAAAAAGCGTTTCTATGAAAACCTTAGGTTTCACAATACAGCGTTAAATTACAACATAAATACATAAATTACTACATTTTTAGCTCACCTGAGCTGAAAGCTCACGTGAGCTATTCAGATCACAACAGAGGAGCCTAATGCATTAACAGGCGCCCAAACTATGGACCTTTATGCCCTAACGGAGATTCACATTGGTTTTGGGTGTCGGACAGGTATTGAGGGGCGAGAGAGAATATGAAAGAACAGAGAACAAGGAGCAGAGAGCAGGCGCGAGAGCAAAGCAGATTGTTATTGTATGCAGTTTTAGTACTTCTTCGTTTAATATACCAGCGGAAAAAAGAAACTGCATTATTTAATATATGAAAAAAAAAAACATTTAAAAATTACAATGAACACATTTTATTTTTTTTAATACTGTTAACACAACTATTCGTAACAACATCTTATAACACATTAATGTCAACGTCGAATAAAGTCATTTTCAGCACACTCGAAAATCACTGTTATTTGAAACTGAATTAACAAAATTTTTAACGCGTGTGACCACCATTTTCGTTCACGCATGCTTGACAGCGACACCTCATTGATGCCACTAAAGTGTTCAAAATTCATGAGGGATGTCATTGTCACTGGCTGATTTGGTAAACGGTGTAAATTTCTTTCTTCCCAGACGTGCTCGATCGGCGACAAATCGGGGGAAACAGCTGGCCAAGGCAAAACATCGACATTCTGTTGAATAAACAATTCCCTGACTACACGTGCAATGTGTGGCCTTGCGTTGCCTTGCTGCAGATTGGTGTGATTTTGATGCTTCTGTATGAAGGATATTACATGACGCTGAATAATTTCATCTCGATAGCGTACGCCGGTGAAATTTCCATTGACAATTTGTAGAGGAGTCCTTCCACGTGCTGATATTCCACCCAAAATCAAAACGCTACCTCCACCAAATTGTCGACGTTGCACAACACATCCGTCCTGGTAGTGCTCCCCAACGCGATGATACACCCTATAACGGCCGTCACTGCAATCCAAATGAAATCTGGATTCATCAGTGAACAGAATATTGGCACAGTCCTGTATTCTGAATCGCAGATGTCTTGTGCATCAGTCTGGCGATACAATGAAGTTAAAGCAGTAATGGGCGCACCGTTAGACGTTTGGATTGATGTTTTGCTCGTACAGACGATCACGCACAGTTCTTGGACTAATTGGTCGGAAGCCCTATAATGCTACATGCAGTCAAACTTGCTGTCTGGAAACGATTTCTCAAATGCACAAGTCTAATGTGGTTGTCCTGTTGACGTGACGTCACACGAGGTCGCCAAGAGCGCGGTCGATCCTGGGTGTTGCCAGATTGTTGAAAACGTCTCCATAATGACTGGATGGTGTTCTGATGAACTCCAAAGTGTCTTGCTACAGTATGTTGTGCCATTATAGCTTGCAGCATCCCAACAGCACGATTATGTTGGTTTTCGTTGAGTCGTGGCAGAACATAGGGGTAAATTATGTTGAAACTAAAGTGATTTCCTTAACCAAAAAGTGTAAACAAATCCTTTGCAGTTCTTATTCCAAACAGTATTGGCCCGTTAAACTCGTCCATACAAATTCTTCGAAAAGCAACAGGTGCTCGGGAACCATGAAAAAGTCCGTGCACCCGGACGGTTACCGTCCGATATTATAAAAAACAATACCATTATCGATTGTTTAAATTTTATGAATACAAACAATAGATATAGAAAAATTATACTAAATTTATAATGCTCAGTTTCTTTTTTTTGGACTAGTATACATTTGTTACCAAAGAAACTTGTGTTCGTTCTCGATACATTTAATAGAACGATCTCCTGTTTTTTCTTTAAAATACGACTTATAACCCACAATATTTTTGGACGTTTAAACAAAGAAACCACTTAGCACTGACTCTAGGTTCCCTTAAGAAGAAAAACTTCGCATAAAAATATATCTTATTATAGTTCGTTGATGAAAGTTATTATTTTTTTTTCTCAATTTTAGTTTTTTTTAACTTTTACTCCTAAATATTTGCTGTATGGGATAAAATGCGATATTACAGGATAGGATAGAATAGAGGTTTTCGCAGGATATGATGCAGGATATATGATATGATTGTTTAGTCAACTTTCATGACATCAGCACTGTACAAACTAAGTTTATTCCGGTGTACTTATAACATTGCTGATTACCAGTTCTCTGTAACTTTAAACATAGGTTGGCCAAAAATAGACAAAAAAAAATAAAATTTTTGGACATAATTTTGTAAAGATAGGTCAATTATTGTAAAATGTAAACTTGGTTTTTTTGTATTTGTATATTTGTTTACTCTTGTGAATAATGTTGATAATAAAAAAAAAAAACCCTAAAAAAAACCCTGGTTTTTGATATTGGTCCGTTGTTGCTATGGAAACGGAGAATAAACTTCAAACATACTGTCAATTTTGAAAAATGTGTATTTAGGATGATCTGAAGTGTTTAAATATATTTACAAGATTTAAAAAAATGTCAAAACATGGTTTTTCTACAACTTAAATTTGAAATTATTAAATTGCTTTGTTTTAATTTCAAATCTATTAGATGTCAGATTTTCTCATATGGAGTAAGTTTTGTTAAGTATTTAAAGACAAAAAAAAAAAATAACGCAGCCGTTTTAGTAAAATGTGACAATTAGATGTGAAAGACCAACGCGTGAATATTATAAAACATGTAAATTATTTGTGGGTAAATAAAAGGCGTAAAAGATATACAGACCTAAATATTCATAAATATTCAATATTTGAAGCATTTCTTTAAACCTAGTTACTCCCCTTTATAAAATCTCTAGTATCTAGAGGTGCAAATTGACGTTGTGGTTGTTGGTGTTTACTTGATGAAAAGAAGTCACAAAGAAAAAAGAAGGTAATTTTCATTTACAATTACTTGTTCTTGAACACCTTCACAATTATCCTAGGTCTAACTATACTGTTGCAAACACATATTTTAAATATTTACTTTCCAAGGCAATCCCTTATGTAACATAATACTCTATAATTTATAATGAATTGTGATAATAAAATGTAAGATAGGGTGGAACAAAAATTAATCAAAAAAGATAATATGTAAACTGTGTGACTGTTGGACCGAGCGCAGATTTAACACAGTGCAGTTTTTTGTAGAATAAAATTTATTTGAAATGCACACAGTAGGATCCGCCTGGTTGACTACTCAAAGCATTAGCCAAAGTTTAACGAAACGTCGCGTGCTCAGTCTACATTATGACGTCATGTTTCAAACGTGATACACGTTTTATCTTCGGAAATAGCCGTAGAGAGTTACGTTTTTCCGAACTTTTTTTTTTATTTCTTCTTTCATTGTTAATCAATTTATTTCATATAGGGTAGAACGGGGTAATTTCGACCACCGGTCAATTTCGACCAAATTAGTAAAACTCATCATAAAGACTCATGGAAGTGTCCAGAATAGTATGATGTTTCCGGAATTAGAGAAAGTCAATCCCCAAGTTGCTTTTCTTATAATTTTTTTTTTGATAAGAATAATGTTTTCTTGTTTGAAATCCCCGTCTTCCGAACGCTTGCTTTCACGTCGGCAAAATACAGGAGAGGCAACTCTTACAACCTTGTTGATATTTAACTTCTGTCAGAGTTCAAAAGTACGTATCGAATAGAAATTGGTTTATTTTCTATTGGCATTACTTCATGTTACAGTTTGTTGTTGTTTTTTCATCGATTTCTCTCAGAAAGCACAACATTTATCCGCAGAAGTTTGGTCGAAATTGACCCGGTCGAATTTAATGATGCGGGGCAATTTCGACCACGTAACGTTATGTGTACAGCATGAAAAGATACCCTAGGTCTATCGCGCCTCAATGTTATGAATCATATATTCAATAATCTTCGAATTTTGGAAGACTATTTTATCTCTAAATCAGATATATAGTGTTATCATTAAAGTTCTATAGTATTTTAAGTATGTTTACATGAATATATATGATAACTGAAAATATCTAAAGACCGGCTATGACGAATGCATCACCGCCCATGCCATGATTTCGATGTTTTTGCCGGGGTTTCAGGAACTCAAACTTGGTCGGTGCTAGTTATCAGATACTTACACCATCAAAATAATTGAAAAGACGATGCAGAAGAGCGATGCTATCAAATTCATTGAACGACTGTACTAGGATGCGACAGACAAGTGGATATTAAATTTCCCAGTGCCAGGGGGCCTTCTACGCATATCTGGAGGAATCGTCAGGAACAGCGTTTTAATTATAGACACACAACACTTAATTTGCATTATGAAATAAATTCAATGGTATAAGGTGTTTAAATCAAATTTAAATTCTAACAATATCAATAACTTGGCGAAGGGTTGTAAGGTAGGGGTTGTCATAATAAGACATGTTGAACGTTTTTTAAGGAGGGTATGGAATTAAAAAAAAATATTCAATTAAGCCTAATTTCGCAAGTCAGTTTGTTATGTGTTTTTTTTTATTATAAACATTACACATAAAAAAAAGACACATATTTCAAATGAACAATGTCGGTGACAGTCGGCCGAATATTTCAGTTATCGCACGGGACCGGCGTGGGGCAAATAAAAAAACAAATTTTGCAATCTGAGCAATATTTTATCCTATTGCATGTCTGACAGTTGTTTGTTCAAAATTTATCAGTTTGACAAATATGAAGTTGGTGGATTTAGATGGATAAACTACAGTTTTGTTTATCAGTACTAGGCTAGTCTAAATATAAACGTTAAAATCGCGCTTTCAACATTCTGCTGGATCCACCAACATCAAAACCTGAATTATTTTAAGGTGGAATAACACATCATCACAAAATGACTGACCGCTGATTGAAACGACATCCTTTTTATTAAAAGGATTTTATCGACTCGGGCACGTAGCATCGTTTTTAAAAGGAATTTTTTTTTATTTCTAAAAATCCTAATCCGTGGGGGGGGGGGGGGGAGCTGGCGTAGTATATCTATAATTCAATTTCACTCCTAATTCCCTCATTTTTATACCTATTTTTTACATACTTCCAAAGAGTGGGGGGGGGGGGGGGGGCAACTCCATGATACTTCAATTTTTTATATGTAAATTAAAAAAAAATTAGTTGCTGCGAGAAAAAGTGTGTGGGGGGGGGGGACAGGCTCCCTCCTCCCCCCTGATGCTACGTGCATGCGACTGCAACATGTAACTTACTCAAAGATGAGTGGATAAAGTGTCGGACTTGTGATCCGTACATCCCGAGTTCGAATCCCGCAGGGGCCTTTGTTGTTACTTATTGAAATAATTATTTAAGATATTCTTTTCTTATCCCCAACCTGCAAATTTTTTCGTTTATTTGACATATGTACAGTTTATTTACCATTTTATCTTTTGAGTGACTTTTTTCATGTGTGTTAATCCACCTTAAACATTTCAAACGTTGTTTGTGTTTCAGAGGTTATGAGTGTTATGCAAAATAATAAGTTAAATTAATTCATCTAACTTTAAAGGAAATTAAAATGTCAAAACTGAAACGGGAACCCTAATTGCTCTATTTAGCACCCATAATTTAACTTTTGTCTTGTATGATTTATACTTTCATTTCAATTAATAACTGTAAATAAAGTACACATTGTAGACTTGTCCCTTTTTAAACAATACAGCAAATTCTATCATTTACCAAGAATCATCCAGAGTGCTAAATAAAGGGATTACGGTTTTTGTAAAAAAAAAAAATATGCACACACAAATACACACAGAGAGACACTATAAATATGCATGATTGAATTAAATAAATATTTAATAAAAGTTAGTTCACGTAAAATAATTGATTAAAAAATAAACAGTACTTATTAAAATTTTCAGTTTACAATGCCCCCAAAAAAGCTCCAAAAATCTACAAGAATTACACTGATGAGAACCTGGACAAGGCAGTTGTTGCTGTCAAAAGTGGCATTATGTCGTACAGAAAGGCCTGCGACACATTCAAAGTACCCAAAACAACAGTTTTAAACAGGGTTAATGGAGACGTTGTCGACAGTGGTGACGGGATTAAGGCTGGCCGTAGACCTGCACTTCCTATGGAAGTCGAGCAGAAAATAGTGGATTCCTCCCTAAAAGCAGCTAAAATGGGTTTTGGAATCTCAAAGCAGCAGCTCATCTTAAAGGTTTCAAGGCTCTGCAAGTCACTAGGGTTGAATGTTTTTAAGAACAACATCCCCAGTGATGATTGGTGGAGGGGGTTTCGTTCTCGCCACCCAGAAATATCCCTGCGGAAGCCCGAACCTCTTTCAACAATGAGGTCTAGGATGATGAATAGGGTGGTGGTATCCAACTATTTTTCAGAATTGCTTCACCTGATTTCCCACCACAGTCTCACACCAGACCTCATCTGGAACATGGACGAAACTGGGAAGCAGTTCGAGCATCGTCCAACCACAGTTGTTGCCAGGAAAGGGGTTAAATCCCTTCCAGGAAGGACAGGCAATTCAAAGGAAAATGTCACCATCCTTGCTTGCGTCAATGCCTAGGGAGGAGCTCTCCCACCAATGTGCATTGCGAAAGGCAAGACTCCGCGATGCCTCGAGTCTTTCGCCACTATGGATTCTCCCCCTGGCACTCTTTGGACATACCAGGAGAGGGCTTGGATGTGCGACCTCTTAGGAGAGATGTGGTTTTCGCAGGTGTTTATACCAAACATTGGTCCCAAACGTCCCCAACTCCTCATCCTAGATTCCCACTCTTCACATGAGGTTCTTGGTCTTCTTCAGGAGGCAGTCAGAGAAAACATCATCATTCTGGCTATGCCTCCTCACACCTCTCATCATCTTCAACCTCTGGACAAATGCGTCTTTGGTCCATTTTCCCATGCCTATGACAAGGCGTGTACTGACCTCCTTTCAGAACACCCAGACCTGTTGATAAACAAGACAACATGGCCAAGAGTTTTCAACACAGCCTATACAGCAGCCTTCACCAAGGAGAACATAGTCAGTGGGTTCAGAGCTACAGGAATATGGCCTCCAAATCCTTCTGCTATCCCTGAGAGTGCTTTTGCCCCTTCTCTTCTTTATGACAAAGCACAAGATCGCTCTTCCTCTTCTACCATCTCCTCTTCTGCAGTTTCTAATACCTCTGTTTTACAGCTTCTAACAGATTCTGAGATGCCTCCCAGCTTGACTGAGTCTCCTACCTTCAAAGAGCCAATCAGCTATGCAGTTCCTTCTGAGGCTTTTGATGACTCCAATTCTGACCTGAATCTCTCTCTACTGGCAGATGCTGCAGAAATGCACCCAGAGGTTGGTGCCGATGCACCAGAGATCGACTTGCCTACACCTGATGTCCTTTCCCTTCTGACATCTTTGGGAAATGGAAATTTCATCTTGACAGAGGAAGAGCCAGTTCAATCTTCTTCATGGAACCAGGAGGTTGAGAGCATCTTCTGCATTCCTTCTTCCAGTGCTAAAAAAAACAAAAAGCGGCACGACAAATAGATCGATTACATCACATAGAGTATTGACAAGTGAAGAAGTCATAACAAGTAAACAAGAAAAATTGGCTGAAAAGGAAAGGAAAGAAAAGCTCAGGGAAGAAAGAAGGATGAAAAAAATGAAGAAGTCAACTTAAATGAACAATTACATAGAAAGTTAAAAGTTCAAATATTTCTCAGATTTTGATCTCCTGATCTCCTCTATATGAATGAATAATATATTCCAAAAATTTTAAACTATGTTTCTAAATTCAACTTTATTTTAAAGATTTTTTTTGGGTGCATTTTGTTATAAAATAAAAGGTATTAAACATGTTTTAAATCATCTTTCAAATTTATTTACATACTAGTATACCTTATTCTAAGGCCATTCCAAGTTAAGTATTCACTCACTCAAAAGTCCATCTTTCTATCAGAAAAAAAACCTGCACATTAAACATTAAAAACACATCAATATTATTTTCTACATTAATAAAATCTATCATCATTATTTGAGTATTTTCTTTGTATATAAAAAAATCAAAAAAAACAAAAAACAAAACAAAAATAAATTGGAATAGCCTAATCTTACACGCTGAGGTTGACGTCTCCAGATATGACACTGTATCTGAAGTCTCTACATTCTCTATGATGCTCTTTAATTTTCTATTCTGCTGCTAAAGTTCTTCGGAATTGATATCCGCAGCATCTTGTCACAGCAACATTCTGAATGCAAAAATAAAACAATTACCAGTTTATAGGCACTTACAATAGTAGTAGGTAATCAAAGTTTAACAATTTAATTCCTTGAAATATTTCTTCAAAATTTTAGTAGATTTAGAAGCTTTTAAATAACCCCCTTCCCCCTAAGATAAGAGAGGTGGAGCCAGGTTTCTTTAAGCCTCTTAATTTGCCTCCCAAACGCCCCTGAAAGAATTTCTCCTACCTTGCTGGTAATGACCCTGTGCATTGGTGTGTGCTTTGTTTTTGTTAAGGTAGACAACTACTCGATTATGATAGTTATCATAATGGAAAAGAAGTTTTTAAGTCTAATAAGCAAAATGGGTGCAATTTTGAATGAAAAATTACATTTTTTAAAATTTAATTTAGTTAACATGAACATGAAAAGCTCCAGGCAGATTCGAACTAATGATCTGCGGTTCAGAAGCCCAATACTTTAACCACTGAGCTATGACGATATACAACCCAATCGAATAATATAAACAGTTTAACAAAACATTTAAATCACCATCTTGTGGCATAGTGTCTTAAAAATTATAAGAGGTATTTTAATTATTAAATAGGACATAGTACTTAATGCATTTACATGTATTAGGGGTGAACGAAAAACTGTCTATTATGCGAACATTTAAAAAGCCCCGCTTAAACATGCCTTTAAAGTTGACTCTTTTGGTAACTACAGAGTGACTGACACTGCTACATGACTACAACACAAGAAGATATGCGCAAGAAGATTTACACTGACCTACTTAAACCCCCTGCCCCCCCCCCCCCCCCCCCGTGCCGTGAAAACATTGAGTTCTTGTTAATAGTTGAATGCAGAGGTTATAATAATATGAAAATGAATCAATGATGAAATGAAAAATTCGGGCACTTGTTGAAAAAAAAAATAATCTCAAAACAACAACAGAGAAAAGACACGCACGTGGTATATTTTGTAGCCAACTGTCAACAAACCTGTGCAGCTGTATGATCACTTCTGCAGAATCGCTGACATAAAAAAACGTATAGATTTATATGTATATATATATACCTTTATGCATTCCGATGATATCAGCATACTAAAAAGACTACCCATCTTCTATTCTTTTTGAACGCTTACCGACATTCCTTTTCCATTGCGCTGATGCCTATGTCATCAACAAGTGGGTCGACCTGGATTAATCTATTGTTGTTCGGGGGGTGGATTATTCCATTTTTCAATTTCCAAATACTCTGATTTCATATTCGGCGTTGTCGTACTCTTTCTTGGGTAACGTAGTGGGGAAAAAAGTGCGTGGTCGAATTCGATCCTTCATGTGGTCGAAATTACCCCGAGACCGGTCGAAATTAACCCGCATGACATGTTTATTTACTTTTCGTCTTATTCCTGTATACATTGATATATTGTACTTGGAAGAAGAAAATTACGTGACAAAAAAGCTATTCGATTTATCCTAAATGATTTGCAACAAGCACATGGGAATATCATAAAGATTTCTGAAATGAAAGTTACGCATCAGTAAAAGTGGTCGAAATTACCCCGTTCTACCCTAAATGCAGCGGTAATAAAATTGAATACTTTATTCAGTATCTAAAAGATCAGTTCCTTGATATTAATGTTTTTTTATTTTCCATCTGATAATTTGATAAGACATACATAGAACTAGTCGTGTTTCTTGACTGAAGCAATATTGAAACTTATTCGGTGTCCTCTTTTATTTCTTCTGATTCAGATTACCTTCTATTTAAATACTGGAACATTTTAATCGAGTTTAGAGGCAACAAACATCGATAAGTACCGGTCACACAATGATCGAATTAACTTTTTAAAAACAAAATGGCTGCCAATATGGCGGCGCCCATGGCTGGAAGAAAATTTTTTTGGCCTTAGTACCCCTGATTCAACTTTCATTTTTCAATGATTTTCTTACATATACGTGTTACCATTAATCCTCGCTTAACGAGGCGGGCTTCGCCCGCCTCTCGCTGCGCTCGGTAATATTGTAATAAAACCAGTACTGAAGGCAAAAAAATATGACCCCCAAATAGTATAAGACAATGCCTGTACATGGATATGCATATGCAGGTCTAGGAATTGTCTTTTACTGATACTTACTACAAGTATAATGAGTTCCCTTTAATTTATAATTTGAATAATGTTTATTTTATAAAAAACAAATCAGCTATTTTTTTTTCCGGTCAGGAAAAATACATGCATGTATATTTAATAAACACACATATTGCAATGACATCATAACATATTCTGGCTTTTCCAGCAGAGCTAAAAAAAAAACCCTCAGATTTATTATATAGAACTTCATGACAACCCCCCCCCCCCTTATAAAACTAAATATAAGTAGAATACATTTTATGATCATGCCGTTGAGATGCAAGCCTGATTTCATTAAATTCAATGGTATACTCTAAATTATACCCCAGAAAATCTAGTATAAAGCCATAGGCGTCGGAACCGGGGGGTTAAAAGTTAGACCTAAGCATCACAGACATAGCATCGGGGAGGGGCCAGCCCCCCCCCCCCTACTTTTTCTCGGAGCAAACAGAATTGTTCCTTAATTTACCATTTAAAAAATTAGTGATAATGAAAATTGAAGACAAAAGGTATACTAGCCCCCCCCCCCTCCCAAACGGATGAAGAATTCAGTCTAGCAATCCCCCCCTCCCACTTTCAATTTGCTTTCGACGCCACTGACTAGTAAATATACTCAATTGATTGGGAGTGACTCCATTTTGCATGAAAATCTAACATCTGTTAATGTTGATACATTCAAGGTGTTTTTTCAAGCTCTGCACGATAGGTCCGAAAAGTTGCGATTGACATCACAATATGACTTTATGACCATTAAGGAAACCCTCACATCAATTCACGTAAGGAAATTTAATTTTCAAATGCTATTATAGGTGCATACATTTTGCTCATTTGCTCACTTTTGGCTGTTCACCTATTACATATAATGGTGTTTTATTGCTACATATTTTAATCATAGATAAATCATTACAGGATTTGGAGTGCTCAACCTCTGATCTTAAGAGAAAGGAAAGCAGTTAAGACGACCTTCCACCTAAAAGTTTTTTAATGACAATAGTGAGTACAATAAAAATAAATATTTATTTGACATGGTTCTCAATAATTGCATAGTTGGATGTCAGCTATAAATAGCAAGGTAATATCTGTTACATGTATATAGAACTTTATTTCTACCAGAAGCAATAACTAAGGGTTCAGAGTTACATTTAAATAAAAAAAATTCTATCTCTCTCCCTGCCTGCCTCTCTCTCTCTCTCTCGCTCTCTCTCTCTCTCTCTCTCTCTCTCTCTCTCTTTCTCTCTCTCTCTCTCTCTCTTTCTCTCTCTCTCTCTCTCTCTCTCTCTCTCTCTCTCTCTCTTTCTCTCTCTCTCTCTCTCTCTCTCTCTCTCTCTCTCTCTCTCTCTCTCTCTCTCTCTCTCTCTCTCTCTCTCTAAGCTGAAATAAATGAAAAGCCGTATGTCTTTTTTAAATATCAATGAAATATATGTTCAGAATGTCAATCATGTTTACTTAACAAATTAACTCATTCACATATTTTCAGCACTTTGATATTATTTATTCTGTAGAATGTTATGCATCGAGCCAGTTAAATCAGAAAAGTCAACAGTTGACAGGGAGCCAGGAAACAGAGGACTCAACAGTTCGACAAGAAGACAGCTTTGAGAAACTAAATGACTTTCGTTGTGTGGAGTAAGTCCGGTGAAATGTATGTTGAATAGAATGCAGGACTCAAGTGAAAGAACTCAGAGACGATACCATGCAAAAGCTAACCAATGTGTTTCTCTTGTTCTTACAAGCCAGCAAATCTCCAGTTTCTATTCCAGAATTACAATTAAGGAGAAAAAAATGAACAGAGACGATATATTAGCAGCAGCAAAAGAGGAAAGATTATTTCGGTTAAAAAATGAGATCTTGAAAGACCTTTCATAATATTCCTGTTTTTTTTCATTAAGAATTAAACAGCTTCATTGGAAAGTTCATAGAATATGAACTTGGTTGTTACAGTATGATCAGTTCACATCTTGATTAACTTTTAAAGTTGTCATTTATTAGCTATGTTCATATTTGAGGAATTATCATAGTATGCAAAATAATAAATAAAACCATTTCATGCAACAGTCTATGGGCACATCCAGGAGCTTTAACAATGATCATTGTGATGTCATAAATATGAAGTCTTGACAAGTCAAAAAATTGCCGTAAAATTAAGATCTTGCTCTAGTTTTGTTAATATAAGGAAACATATTGTCCTTATAAATATTAATGCAACTGTAATTATGACTCAGTTTTATAACAAAACTGATTTTACAGAGCAGAAATGGTTTATTTTATCGTATCCATCAGTATATGCTTTTTATACCATTGTTATTTGTATTTCAGAGTTCAAATCCCTGTCAATAGTCAACATACATATATGTTCTAAATTGATCTACTGAAGTTTGGGTGTATACTAAAATTACTTTACCATGCCCTTATTTATTAAAATATTATTATTATGATTTGTGTTTAAAATACTGTGGTAGTTAATCAAGTTACTGGTAAGAAGGTATAGAAAGGTTATGTATGCTGCGCTACATGATCCATGTATGAAGGCTGTTATTTGGCATATTAGTGAATGCAGATGGGAGGGGGTGTTCTAGAATTATTTTTTATACCTGCATTTATGATTATATTTTTTTCAGTCTGAGTTTTTAACACTGTCATAGCTGTTTGGATGTGAAAAGATTTGGTATGCTGCATTACATGATCAATGTATGAAAACTGTTATTTGGCGTTTTGGTGAATTCAGGTTGGGTGGGGGGTGCTCTAGAATAATTTTATTAGACCTTTATTAATGATTATGTTTTAGTCACGGTCATACTTCTTCAGATGTGAAGCTTTGCCTTGTTGAATTAGTTATAGAAATATTCTATATGACTCGCTACATGAAACATTGTTAAATGTATTTGGCATATTGGTGAATCTATGGAGGGGGGGGGGGGGGGTAGGATTGTTCCAGAATAATTCTATTTCACCTTCATTTATGATAATATTTTTTCAATGTGTGTTTCAAACACTGTGATATTTGTTTAGTTGTGAAACTTGAATTGGTTTAATTATAGTTATAGGAAGATTCTGTATAATGTTCATAATCCAAGCATGAAAACTTAAATTTTGCAAATTGCCAATTAGACGATTTTTCAATTGGTTGCAAACAACATTTGTCATTATTTGCCCATAAATATTTTAAATGTTTTTATTATACGTGGCCTCTAGTTTTAGATGATATGAGGGATATTCATTGATGATCATGCATATTTGTTTTATTCCGAACCAACTTTATACAATTTTTCATTTTTGTTTTCATGTTTTTGCAATTTTATTACTTTGTATTTCAATGTTTCAAAATATTCATGCAAAATATGAAATATGTAATTTTAAAGTGTTGTTATAGTAGTTTCAAAAAATATTAGTCATCAGGGTTTAGTTTGATGCAGATGTGTAAAACAAATGGTGTAAAAAGCACGGAATTTACCAAAAAGCTATGCAAAAATTGGCCAATTTTGCATTCCTGTTTCCATGGTAACGGGAGTAGCTAAGAAAAAGAAATATGTCAAATGTTTCAGTTCTCACCCAAAATGATACCATATGACAAGTTTGAAGAAATTCTGAGACATGATGTGGCCACCCTATTTTGAATATGTTTCATTTTTACAGAGAACTGGTCTTAAATTTTCGTATGGAAAAAGGCGAATCGTTTGTTCAGAACTTTGATAATATGCCAGATTTACGGTATTTTGTGTATATAATAAGATAAGCGAGATAATTGCGAAACAGAAAAAATAGGGTGCATGTCTTTAAAAATCTTCTTCTCAAGAACCACTGCACCAGAAATGCCAATATTTTCACAAAAGCTTGCATATACATGTATAGTGTATTGTGAAAATAATAAATTGCAAACGTTTATTTTTGTAGTTCAAACAGGGGCCCCAGGCGGGGTTCAAAGTTTAACATAGAAATACATAGGAAAAACGTTTTAAAAAACTTCTTCTTAAGAACCACTGCACCAGAAATGCCAATATTTACACAATAGCTTGTATATATAGTGGAGATTATATATTGCAAAAATCGTGACCCCCGGACAAAAATTGGGACGCCAGGCGGGGTTCAAATTTTAACATAGAAATACATAGGAACAATGTTTAAAAATCTTCTTCTTAAGAACCACTGCACCAGAAATGCCAATATTTACACAAAAGCTTGAACATATAGTGAAGAATATAAATTATAAGAAGTGTGACCCCCAGAACAAAACTGAGGCCTCAGACGGGGTTCAAAGTTTAACATATATAAGAAAATGTTTAACAATCTTTTTCTCAAGAACTACAATGCAACAGTTTGAGATATAACTATGCTTACATCCTTGGCTATTGTAGATTCTAAATTGTTAAATTCATGACCACCGACTAATACTGGGGCAACAAGAGGGGTTCAACGTTTAACATAGAAATATATAGGAAAAATGTTTATAAATCTTCCCGAGAACTACAATGTTACAGTTTGTGAGATTATTATGCAAGGATCCTCAAATAGTGAAAATTCTAAATTGTAAAAGCTGTTATCCCCGGACCAACACTGGGGCCCCAGAAAGGTTTCAAAGTTTAACATAGAAGTATCTAGGGAAATTGTTTAAAATCTTCTTCTCAAGAACTACAATGCAACAGTTTGTGGGATTACTATGCAAGCATCCTCAAATTGTCAAGATTCTTATTCGTGTAAGCATTGACCCCCAGACTAATACTGGGGACCCAGAAGGGGTTTAAAGTTAACATAAAAATATATAGGGAACATGTTTGAAAATCTTCTTCTCAAGAACTACAGTGCAACATTTTGTGGGATGACTATGCAATCATCCGTGGCTATTGTAGATTCTAAATTTGTAAAATATTATACTGGGGCCCCAAGAGGGTTTCAAAGTTTAACATAGAAGTAAATAGGCAAACTGTTTAATAATCTTTTTCTCGAAAACTGCAATGCTACAATTTGTGAGATTAATATGCATGCAACCTTGGATAATGTAGATTCAATAGTTTTAAAATGATGACCCCTAGACTAATACCGGTGACCCAAGACGGATTCAAATTTTAACGTAGAAGCATATATGGAAAATGTTTAAAAATCTTCTTTTCGAATTTGTCATATTACTATGTAAGCATCCTTAAATAGTGTAGATTCTAAATTATAGAAGCCGTGACCCTCGATCTAATACTGGGGTCCTAGAAGGGGTTCAAAGTTAAACATAGAAATATATATGGAAATTGTTAAAAAAAATATCTTCTCGAGAATAACAATCCTACAGTTTGTGACATAACTATGCAAGCATCCTCAAATAGTGTAGATTGTAAATTGTAAAAGCTAACCATAAACCCTGGACCAATACTGGGGCCCTAGAAAGGGTTTCAAAGTTTAAAATAGAAATGGCATATGATACCAAATTTAATGTTACAAGGAACTGTTGTTCAGGTGACCGATGTGGCCCATGGGCCTCTTTCAGAACATTCATAATATATGGTTGATATTTTATAAAACATTTACAAGAGAAAAAAAATCAGAAAAAAGCATTGCAATACTCTGCATCTTTTTCAATCACATGGAAATGTACACCGGTCTTTATAAAATTATTTTATGAGAATAACATAATTTGAGCTCGCTTTTGATTGATATAAATGGTACATTATAACGTTTAATATCTAAACAACTTCTTTTGCTAAAATATCCATACTTTATCGTTTGTGATTATTTTTGAAAATTTTTGATGGAGTGTTACTTTTTAAATGATATTTTACAAAGATGTAATATAAGTAATATAGATGTAATCAGACGATTTGTAGGTACAATTAAACTTAGCTTTGTAATTGTGTAATTGTGTCACCCCTAACATTGTCGGAATTTTCAGTTATCATTTACAGTATTCATTGGGTCATCCTCAATAACATTTAACATAATTTTATCAACCAAGACAAACCTGAAAAAGACGTCAATCATAAAACTAACAATTTCGTTTTGAAATTTTAAAATTTTAAATGTCTGTACGTGTGCTTTAGATTCATTCCAAGAATAAAGAATACACCCACGATTCACGTGTATAACATTTTGCAATGTTTAGTTTTGCGTTGATCTCAACGAAATATTTTTTACTCATGATCTTTCAAAACCTGTCAATATGTTTAATAACACCGAATACTACTCCAGTAACCAATATCTTATCAGTACTGTTACTGGCCAGTATATCTTTTTTATATACATGTATACCAAATTCGACACAGTTTGAATGTTTGCCTCTTTATATTTAAAAAGTATTTTGTGGTTAAAAATTGAAATTCTTAAACCGGTGAAAGTAATTAAACTATGATAAAATTTATTTAACATTATTATCGATTGATGCCGCATACAACACACCTTTTTAAGTTGCTTAGTCTTGTTTTATTAATATCATTCATGAATGCTATTAAATGATGGTTTTGCTTTGTATGCCTTCAATAATAGACATATAAACTTTCCACCGTTAAATCAAGCCATACCTCCGTACTAAAATGATAAACAATATATGATGTTTAAAAGTAAATTTTGAAGAAAAAAAATTAAGTCCCTGTGTCGTTGATAAATTGTAACATTACAAACAATTCTTTGCAAACATGATGAAATAGTAAATGTGAGCGCAGCCGGCGCCAGGCGCCGACATGCACTGTAAGCTTTAAAGACAACAACCATAAAGGCATGAAGCAAAATGAAACAATTGTATTATACAACAGTTACGTTGATTTTCAGTTTAATTTTTTTAATGATAATTTCTAGTTCTATGTTTCAATAGACTGTTTTAATAATCTGGGCGATTTGACATGCAAGAATGGATGTTGATTATCCAATTAGTAATTATTGGTTTTTAAGTTGATGTTCTCAAATCAATACTGGCATTCCTCTGGCTGTTGTTATGACCGAGCGATTTCAAAACCTTTGGGAGTGAATATCGTCCTTTAAACTCTGATTTAAAATATTTACTTATAGTCTTTATTTACGGCCATATCGGAGTTTTGTAACTTATCAATACATGCGACTGTATGATATATTGAATTTTTAATATCACAATTAAAAATTTCGTGCAATTAGCAGACACTATTAGATTAAGCGATATCCTTTATTTGATACCGTGTAACAGGAAGTGGTTGCTCGGGTTACAGCTTCCCCTTTGTTTAAATGCTGTCTATGTGATTTTATCTTTGACTGAAAAGACCAGTAAGAGAAAAATATTATATAGCATATAGCATATCGCATATTTTGTTCTCTATCGAGTAAATTGCTAAATTGTACCTGAGACACATTTTTTGTGGTTTAAACCTGTACTGGTGGGGAGAAAAATAACTCGTGTAAGAAAACTTTAGAAAGAGCTATCTCTCTAACTAAAACCGAACTTCGGTGAAATTACGCTGTAAATAAGTGAAATGCAAAATATTTCAAAAACTTCCTCCCTTGCACCTAAATGTTAATGACTCCACAAATCAAATTTATTAAAAGCAAAACAAGAGCACAGCTCGTTGCAAAGAAGTCTTCAGTGGCAATTGCGAGGAGAAAAAGAACGAACTAAAATTGACATATTGTATGTGATTAAAGAGAAATGTTTTACTTCTTGATTATGAAAACCGAAATAAGAAGAAATATACGGAATATGATCATACGGGAGGTTTCACACATTTTAAGTCATCACCTAACAATTTACAGGTCGTTAAAACCATTTCGAATTTACAAATGTAAACAAACCAAGTTGTTTTGGACATTGCTTTGGTTGTCAATTGATTGCAATTGCTATGAAACAATTCTAAGCTGGTCTACCTGTCATACTGTTTTGAACAATCTCATCAATGTTGTGAAGAAAGTTCAAGGATCAATCATATATCATATTTTTCTACTAAAATAATGAACTAGATTTGTTATGCTTTAAAACAGGTAAATGAGATTGTCAATAACATTTAAATGCTTTTAATAATTAATACAGGTAACTTAATTATGTCAATCGGCATTTTTTCTACTAGCATTAGTAAATTAATTATAAGCAAACAAGTTCTAAAATTCCGAAATTTTAACTGAAATGAATATGAAAATTAAAATCGCCAAAACTTGATCTTCCGGGTCACATTGAGTTCATAAAATGGTGTGGATCCACACTTTATCATATTAAATTAATTTGATACTTTAATTATAAAAATCATTGTTTTAATATGCACTGGTGTTTTGTAAGATTATATGAACTTTAGTAAACTGCTTTTAACAGGCATTTGAACATTTGATGTTACGTTCCGAAGGCGTGGTCACAGTGTTGTAAAATTCCTGGAATCGCAAGAATTTTTCAAAAAACAATTAGAAAAATTTATAATTTTGTTTGATTTTTTAACAAGTTAAGATGACATGGCGTCCTAACAGCGACCGGGACGTTTCTATTTAGCTCCCGGGACGTGTTTTTGCGTTTCCAAAAATTTTTCCTCTTGCTAAGTATCCCCAAAGGGTTCATGACCTGCTGCATATATGCTAAAGTTTTCACCACGTTCAATATTGAAGACTTTTTTTTTCTTTTTAACCAGTATTAATTATATCTAAAATGCCTACATACTCACATCCACATATCCAGACAACTTTCCAATAGAGTAGGGGAGATATTTTTGTTTGACGGGTAAACATTAGTCTGCAAATTTAATTATTTTGAATGTTCCAAGAGTCTAACCCCCAAAAGACACCCCTCCCCGTCTCTATGGTTACCCTTGAAGATCCGCGCTTTATCTTCTTAAAACGTTATTAAAAACATATTCTTGACATCTTTTAAAAAAATATTGTCAAATTTAATATAAATTACTTTACTGTTGATTTATAATTCAATGTCAAGAAAATGATTTTTACATAATTACTTATGAGCCATAGAATCCGAAAACGATAAAATTATATTATCTACGATGTCATACTAGATCTAACACACAAAAAAGTAATAAATCATGACCTCTTTAGAAATCATATAGTTTAATATATCGTTTTTTCCCCTTTAATTAAGCAATTTTTGTAGATCCATGTCTTGATTATAAAACGCTCAACGGTATACTTACCTTGGACTTTCTCCAAGATTTACCCTAATATGAAAGTTATATTTAACAAAACCTTTATGCATTGATAGTATAGAAACGAGAAAAAATGTACATCAACTACTGTGAACAGTAAATTGTTTAATCAAGAGCCACGTAAGAACATTGTTTTAAAAGTATCATTTTATTAAGAAGGTAATAATAAATGTGCATAACGAACCTGCACGAGATCTGTAATATTTCCATCCCGATTCTTCAACCACTGTATTATCTGGTCTACAAAAGGCATGGACTCGACACATTTGAGTCACTGAGTTGAAACCGAAACACTCGCACCTGTCTTGTTGACAAACAACAGAACATAGAGCAGACGATGAATGGCGGTATTCTGTTAGAAGATTATCCAACAAGACCTTATTGTAAAAGATCTGTTCTACCTGTAATGTTCGCATTGCCGAACGGCATACTTTTACAAGAATGCAGAATTCGCAAAATATGAATAAAGGTTTGAAAGTAAACATTTCACTGTGCAGTAAATTAGTTTTTAAGAAATGTGACTGATTGAACGATCAGCACAAGAATGTAACCTAACTGTTGTATCAACGATCTTTTTTAAAGATTCAAACTAATCAATACATGTTTTGAACCATTTTGCATTTGATAAGTCTATTAAATGCATATATTTATTTTTATCCTAAATCATTTTTCTATTCCTTCTTGTGTTAAATAAAACATTGAATGGTTAATTTACTGGAACGATCTGATTAACAGATCACAAAGCATGAAGCCTCTCCTTTGGAATATATCCACATCAAACATCTAGCTTGTTGCCTATTCTGACTAATTTCTAAGTATACTGCGAGTAAACATATTCTTTAAAATCACCAGATATGTTTTGATTTTAAAAAACACTCAAAACTGTTACTATTGACGGAAGAAAACCATTGTATACTTATTTATATTTTGGATGATTGTTCATTTTCAATAATGATGACATTTTTTTTTATATCAAAACGCAAAGTATTTGATTACCAAACTGTGTATTCAAATTCAAATCTCTTCATCATAAAACGCAGTCTTCCAATAAAGAAATACAGGAAAACAAATTGTAGTCCCTGCAACAATTTTGATGGATTTACACGAAATGGAACACTATGAGATGAATATTTCATACAGAAAAAAAAACATACTGTGTTTTTCTTGGAACTCGAAGAAATCTTCTGTTGAAATCCCCAACACCAATTTTGATTGATTTACACGGAATGACACATCATGGAATGACTATTTTATACATACAAACCTTCTTTGTTTTACTTAAATTTCTGAAAATTCCCCGGCACCAATTTGATTGATTTACACGGAATATCACATTAAATAAATATTTTATACAGTAAGAGACATAGTGTTTAAATTAAAATTCAGAGAATTATTTCATTGGAAACCCTAACATCAATTTTGATTGATTTACACGTAAATGTTCATTATATTATATATATCTTATATGAAAATTTATAATACTTTATGGTACATATCATAAAACATTTTCCAAACAGACGTCAATCATATAACTAACAATTTCGTTTTGAAATTTTAAAATTCTAAATGTCTGTGCTTCAGATTCATTCCAAGAATAAAGAATACATCTGTAATATATGTGTATAACATTATATAACTAGTGCCTGTTTGGGAGGGTAACTATTGAAATTGACACCCCGAGAACACCATTGTCAGCCGACGCGAAGCGGATGTTGACAATGGTTTCCGAGCGGTGTCAATTTCAACTTTTATCCTCCCAAACAGGCACAATTCATTTTATTATACTGAATGTCTTAAATTACTGCTTTTATATAGAAATGGCGTGAATTATACGGCGAACCGTATGTACATAATTTACGCGCATGTAACAATTCGTTGTGTTACCCGTTGCCAAGAGTGTTGCTAACGCTGCGGGTAATAGAACGGATTATCATATCATAATACATATTCTTTTAAGATGATAAGTCTAGTATTATTATTTCATGAAAGCTATTAAATGATGGTTTTGCTTTGTATGTATTTAATAATACACATTGTAAAATTTTCACCGATAAATTTAGTCATACTTCTGTACAACAATGATAAACAAAATGTGATGTTTAAAAGTAAATTTGGAAAAAAAAAATATTAAAGTCCCAGTGCCGTTGCTAAATTCTTACATTACAAACAAAATCTTAGAAAACATGATAACATAGTAAAGCGAGCCTAGCCGGCGCCGGCATGCACTGTGAGCTTTAAAGACAAGGCCTTAGAGAACAGAAACGTTAAAAGACTGCTACATGTAGTGAAATGAAACAATTGTACTTTACAACAGTTACGATGATGTTCAGTTCATTTTTTTACCATGATAATTTCTAATTTTAATGATTATAAAGTATGTTTCAGAGGACTGCTTTAAATAAGATATGGGCGATTTGACATGCAAAAATGGATGCTGATTATCCTAATAATCGGCTTTTAAGTTGATGTTCTCGATTCAATACTGACATTCCTCTGGCTGATGTTATGACCGAGCGATTTCAAAACTTTGGGAAGTGGATATCATCCGTTAAACTCTGCTTTTTAATATTTACTTATAGTCTTTATTTACGGCCATATCAGAGTGTTGTAACTTATCACTAAAAGCGGCTGTATGATATTGATTTTCAATTTCTCAATTAAGAATTTCGTGCAAATGGCAGACAATATTAAATTTAGCGATGCCCTTTTAACAGGTGTTTGAACAATTAAAGTTGCGTTCCCAAGGCGTGGTCACGTTATTGTAGAATTCCTGGAATCGCCAGAGTTTTGCAAAAAAAGAAAAAAAATATATAAAAATGTATATAAAAATGTATAATCTTGTTTGAACTTTTAACAAGTTACATAAATGTAAGATGACGGCGTCCTGACAGCGACCGGGACGGTTCTATTTAGCTCCCGCGGCGTGTAATTGCGTTTCCAAAAACTTCTCCTTGGCGATTGACTCTGCTCTTGCTAGGTATTTGCAAAGCGTTCATGATGTGCTGCATATATGTTAAAGTTTTCAACACGCTTTTTGGGTGCATTAGACGTTCTTTACTTATTGGCATCAAAATGTGTACGGTGAACAAACAACAAATTCGAGTTTTATAACTAGTAAACAACTGATTAAATCTTTGATTTTGTTTAATGAAACAAGAGCCAGGTAGATTGTAATTACAACATAACTAATTTCTAAATAATTTGCAAAAACAAAAATCTTTCTATATTGTCATGCCTACAAAAATAACTGGTGTTTATTGTATTGAAAACAGAAGGGCTAGTAATATCAGAACTAAATGACATGAACTCAGTCTACGTCCTGTAATAGATCCTTGAATATTCGCAAAGGCTACCTTTTACAAAGTTTTCCACTTCAATTAATATATCGCTTGCTATTGTATAACGTCCATTGTTTATGCTTTTGTTGTTTGGTTGTCAACGCACAGACAAAGTCAGAGCAACCATTTATTGATTCATGAAGAATCTTGACATCTATTCCTAAGTAAAATAATACTATGTATATAAAAGCACCAAGTCAATATTTACAATAAACATTCAGGAGCATTTAATACAAATAAACCCCCACTAATATCGACAATATAACGAACATATTTTTTTTTATTTAATGCTTGATTATTGACACAATTTATATCCTGTTTGCGAAATAAAACATGTTTTTGTTACTATGGCTTGTTTAATTTTTCTTTATATTAACAAAACTTGATCATGTTTCCTTTTAATCGATGACGTATGGAAATTGATATTTTTGAATAAATTTGCAAAATGAAGGATGATCTTACTTTTAAATGGAATGAAAGGAAATATCGTGTAAAATATTAATCATTTAATAATGTCTCTTTGTCTCTTTGTTCATTCTTTTTATCAAAATAACCCCGATACTATTGTACACATGTATAAAAAATAAATTTAGAAAACCGTAATAATGTGAAATGAAACGCCAAATATACAGTACCGATCAGACCCAACCTGACACCAGAGTAAACCCCAACTAAACCCCGGGTTTACCTTTTGGGTTTACTTGGGGTTTACTCTGGGTTTACTTTGGGTTTACTTTGATATTGCTTTTAAAGTCAACTGTATGCACTGAAGTGTGCTACTGCCTGTAATTCCTACCCTTTGTATATTCCGAATACACAGTTAGCGTCTGCTTTCAGGGTTTACTCTCTGTGTCCACTCTGGGTTTACTCTGCGTTTACTCTGGGTTTCCTCTGGGTCCACTCTAGTTAACCCAAAGTGAACCCAGAGTAAACCCAGAAAGTAAACCCGGGGTTTAGTTGGGGTTTACTTTCTGTTAGGTTGGGTCTGATCGGTACTGTACGTTAATATTTCTTAAAAGATAAGTGACCGATGTATTGTCCTATATTTTTGATTCCAAACGTCACGAACCAGGGAAACCAAGTTCATATAAATTGGAAACTGGAAAGGTTATCAATTGGCAGATGTTTGCTATTTAGCCACGTTATTGTTTTCAAGAACTTCATCTTGTGGTTAAATAGACAAGTGCAGGAAATCATCGGTGTCCTGTAAAAACGTGTATCTTGTAAAATCACTCTTTGCCGATTTTGAGTTATTTCCCTTAAAATGGATTGCTACATTTGTCAAATCAAAAGTAAATACTTATGCTTTGCTCGTTTAAACATTTTAAAAATCCTACAATACTTTAAGATACCATTACGGTCACCTGAGTACAATAGTATTAATGCGTAGACTTATCAAAAAGTCTTGTGTTGTTGTTTGCAAGTTTGTCTCATTTTAAATTACTATGTACTCAGCTTTAGAATGTTGCTAAATATTCGCACAAAACTCGTTTTTTTATAGAGAGGAACAACATATTCAGGCTTTTATTTACCTCCGTCTCACTTTTTAACACAGGCCAATGTTAAATATATTTCACATTTAAAAAAAAAAACTTGTTGGATGTCGGAGCATAGTGTTTTAGGTGTATTCCTCAACTGTGTAAAGTCAAGCTCATTAAGGGTTAAAAAAAAAAACCTAAAAATTACAGAGAGCAAATTAATATTATCTTAACTATTGTGGTAAGGAATTGTTCACCAAATTGTAATCTTTATTTACAATAACCTTTTAATGTTATATAATATTAAAATGATCCCAATGCATGACTACTTGAAATGTATGGTTGTTCATCAGATGGGGAGATCTAAAAGCAATCTAACAATACATCTTGTATTTTTATGGCCACTGATTAAAAAAAGGATTAATAGTGAAATACACCATGTACGCACTAACAAAGTGAATTCAGTTTAGTGAAAGATAAGTTTTTTATGTAAACTGATTTGAATCCTCGAAATTTGATACATGAGTGATATTGCTTAGTCTTAATTTACGTTTAATTTGACCTTTTGTTTAATTTCACATTCAACGACAGAGTTGAGCAATTGACAATGATTCAAAGTACAATATAGTCTGTATGTTTAGTATAAACCGTTTTATATTTGTCGATTTTCATTTTCTAAATTGTGTATCAGTGTTTATATGTCAGATATCAAATCAACTTGTTAAATTTAGTCGATACAGATTGAAACTACACTATTGTGCAGATAACGATCAAAATGTTCTACTGTCAACAATCGTGCATCGTCAATATTCGCCAGTGATACAAACTATGGGTGAATAGATATGGATGGAAGTCAAGCATGCCTTGTGTGGATTGCTTTCATACTTCATCTGTAGTAATGAGAGAAAATTCAAATAAAACATTCTATTTGTTGTTGATATATTATTTAAGGCTCAAGTTAGTATTTTGATAGAATGCAAGTCAATTAAATTACCCCGCAAGAATGATCAAAGAGAAGCCAATGTAATGGTTGAGATTGAAAACTTTAGATAAGTAATTAATAACAATTTTCAATTTTCGAAACGTTGCACATAAAACTGAATATTAAATACCATTTATCTCACTTTTATTTGATATGTCAAATAACAAACTTAAAATTATCAAGATCAGTCACTATGAATGCAGCGTGTGTTTCAAAGTTAGTAACTAAGAAAAAAAAACAAGACGGGGATTCTTTAAATGACTGTACTGTAATATTCAGTACTGAGTAACACACTCACATATAAAAGATGTTGAGCTTGAATTAAACAAAAACAAATAATAATCGACTAATTAATTAGATTCTTGGCTATCTAAGGTCAAGAAAGAAAACTCTTTGAACGATTTATAATCTTTTAATGACTTTACTCTCAGACACGAATAATGAAAATACGTAATAAAGCTTAAAAAGGAGTACTATCAAACTAACATATATTGTTTAAATATTGAGAATTAAAGCTATTCAAGCTTTATAGTGATCTTCTTGAAATGTCGATCTCGGTTTAAATATAAATTCACCAATAAAGCAACAATGTTCATAGCTTGATCATGTCCAAATAGCGTTTTACGAAAAAAAGTATATCAGCTTACAGAACACTAGATTTATTTTCCAACTTAGATTATAAATGCGTAAGCAGTATTATGGTTATGTATTTATTTCCGTGATTACTAGAATGAAACTGCTTAAAGACCTTATTTGACAGGGTTGTATTGATTAAATGGTATACAAAAACGTCACGCAACATTATATACCATTAAACAAGCGTTTAAGTAATGTTTAATGTCAAAAAATTGTTATGAACAACATTAATTAAACACATCCAAGAAATTCCACATTTACAATGAAATTTTGCATTTTTAAAGGGACTTGGACACGATTCGAGCTCAAAATTTAAAAAAAAAAATTTCAGTCTTTATGTCTTGAATTATTATTATAGATGTTTTCAATGCTTTGACAAAATTTGAAAGCCAAGTATCTAGTTACAAGCGAGTTACAGAGGGTAGAATTCTTTATTTTGTAAACAAAGCCCGAGTCCTGTTAATGTTCACATATTTGTTTTATTGGTATAAGTCTCAATCTTATGTTACTGTCTGTAGTGTTGACTTTATTTATGAACCCATTGAATCAGTCTATCTTGTTTCCACAAGTTTTTTTAAGGTGAAATGGCAAATTTCTTTACTTTACAGAATTTGTAAACAAACTTATAAGACTTGAGCTTTGTTTACATAACAACAACTTCTTTCCTCTATATCATTCTTGTAACATGACTTCTAACAAATACAATTTGGTGAAATATTTAAAATACAAAAGTAAACTATTTTATACATAGAAATCAGAAATAAAATTTTCATTTGAAATCGTGTACAGGTCCATCTAAGAAATACCAAATATATCTAAATAACAACTGAAAAATGATGTTACTCTTAATAATCTCTAAGTAGCTGTTTATCGCAAATGTATTGATACCATGACCTACCACTGTCGTCACATTTTATGAAATACTAAATACATTTATCCATTTGGCCAAACGTTAAAGAACATGATGATAAACTGGAAAATGATTTCACTTTTACTAGTCTGTATAAAGCTCTCTTTCGCAGATGTATTGATACAGTGACCCACAACCTTCGTCACACCAGGTTAAGCCGTAAGGTCGATAAAAACAGAGACAATCCTAGTTGCCATTGTTATTGGGTTGATTGTTTGTCCTGTCCCAAGCGTTGTATGAGAACTCGGAATTGGTCGACTGCCACACCCATTTTCCCTCTACCTGACGGTCAGTTCCTCCCAACCAAACGCTTTCTTAATGAAATGTAAATCAATACCTTGAATTCCACAGTGTTCACGAAATAAGTTAAATCATGACATGATTGTAGTTTCAATATTGTTAAATTTCGATTTTTAACATTTCGAATAACATTCAATTTTATGGATCAACTCATCAGGAAATTTACGAAGATTGGTGTTATCGAGTACTAAATTACCCACAACAAAATGACAGATGGAACTTGTTTTGATGCCTCGAAATAAAATAGTTCACTCATGTTTATCACTCGTTTTCACGCTATCTTTTCGTTTCATTCAGGAATAAGGGGGGCAAATATGTGGGTTTTTTCAATCTTTAATGTAGTACATGGTAAATATGGTTCGATGTTATTTCTGTCTACTCTCGTAATATTATATTTGCAACCTATTTCCTTCCATAAAAATACAGTTTCTTTTGCGATAGTTAAAAGTTCTTTTTGGTATTCTGGAAACCTTTTCTTAATACAATTGTTTTGAAGATGGAAATATGCAAATTGCCATTTGCATTTCTTCACTCCTTGAAAAGTATACTCTCGTTCACAGTACTTTCGCACGATTAAATTATTCTGTTCATTAGCCTTTGAAAATCTTATCCCGCATCCATAGCACATTTGTGCTTTAGTTTAGAATTGATATAAGAGTTCAAAATCATGAACTTATTCCATGTTTTGCAAGGCAGCTAATGTTTCAGCTGTTGACTGATCCGCTACCAGGGGCTCACGTTCGTGTGTACTCACCGGTTCCTTTTCTATCGGTGTTCTTCCTCCTTTTCTAGGCTTTTGCACTTTTGGTTTCTCTCATGACCTTATTCCCGCGCTAACTAATCCACTGAGATTAACAGTTGTTTTGTCTCTTTTTCTCCATTCCAAATACTGTTCAATTTTTCAATTTATTTCTGCAGCAACTACCGCATGATCACAAATTTTAGGTGATTTATATAATCTGCAGTCACGGACAAATTTGCCGTCTGATTGTAGTGTTACCAGATGAGGCACATTTTTACCAGGAGCATCGGATGAGTGTTTGATGTACATTCCCTCAAATCCAGGTGAATTTATCACAGAGTCTTGTTATTTGAGGAGATCTTCAGCTCTTCTCCAAAGGTCAGCAAGCATTTCTTTTGAGAGTACTGACACATCAACGTCATCCACACTAATTGAACGTTTTCTGTCGAATCTAATGGACCACTCGCGTATATGGTCATTTCAATCTCCTGTTGTTGAGATTCAACGTATTCTTTTATTTTTCGATTTGCTACAGGGTAGCTTAACTTTTTTTTATCTACCAAGCCAGTCATTCTTGTGATTGTTTGTGCTCTCAAATTGATTAGTTGAGTAATGTTTCTCAACATGTGCAAGATTCGTTACTCCCGCAATCAAATGTCTCTTAAATAAATCTGTCTCGTATTTCAGAAACCAGGAATGGAAGCCAGGCTGGAGACAGTCCCAAGTTGCCTTTAAATTCATAACTTTGTTATCAAATTCTTGAGTTGTAACACGATCTATCAATCCTTTTTTATAAAAGGTTCAAACATCTTTCCCGAAAATATCCGATAATATATGATTGGATGCAACCTCTCTGGTTCTGAAGTCATTTTTCACCTTTCTTTGAATATTTTCCTTTTTATGAGTAGAGCACATCAGTTTTTGTGCATCCTGAAAGCAAATTAGAGAAGCATTCATGATTGCTTCATCACCATCGCTACATATTCCTTGTATAGTCCTCAGATTTGGTTTCATCTTCAACAAAGAACAGAAAAAACTAACAAAATTGTTGATGCTCTTTTCTGAGTGAATGAAAGTAGGTCCTATTTCATATGGATGTCGACCCCTGTATCTACCATCTGCATGTACAATTTTGAAATTTTGGAAACAGGATTTCTAACATAGAATTTTCCCACATTGTAAGTCGAGTCGATTGAAATTAATTAAATTGAAAGTAATTCAACAAAGAAATCGTTAGTATCTATATTTAGGCCGGGAATAATGCAATCAATTTAAATTTTGTTAATGGAAATAAAATTTCATTTGCGGAGTTAATTTATTTCTACATAAGAAACAAGCAACCTTGCTACGGGAAAACAAAATTAATACAGCAAAAACGTAACAGACAGATGAACATTCAAATTACCCACCTAAACACAAAAGACGGCCAACTCTAAATTTGTTTAAGGTACAACAATCTTTAAATTTACCGAATTCCATTCGTAGAAAATCGTATCATCTTCCTCCATAATAGCTTTGTCACTGTATTACATCTAAAACGCTGTATTGCAACAACGCCTAATTTATTCGAGAAGCCAAAGCATTTCATCATCGCTGTGTTTAGACATAGAGATAGAGAGATAATAGGGAGCGCAGCTCGCCGGCGCGCAGCGCCGGCGCGAAGCGAGCTCTACCGGCAAGGCGTGTGTGAATAGAAAATTCGGTCTAGTTGCACATTCATTCAACGGATTTTTTTGGCGTCAGTAAATCGGACCAGTAATGCATCGTTTTAATCGTCCCAGTAGTTCCCTGTAATCATGGCAATTTTTATCACTTCACACTCTCACACTCATCAGCAAGACAAATTTAGACAGTAAAAACAATAACGATGTAAGCGACATACAGTCAATGTTACCTCTAAAGTTCACCTCAGTACACTTTCAATCAAAAATAATCGTGTGACGTCACAAACGTTTACACATTGATCCGATATATTTTTTCGGAGTCAGTTAATTTTGACCCACAATTCATAGTACCAATGGTTTCCAACCTCACGTTCCAACATCACGTTCTCCCGAGAATCAAAATAAAACCTTTGAAAAGCTTATAAGATGTGTAATTTTAAGAACATCATGCTTTTTAAGTAAATAAAACAGTATACTTCGCATACTTTTATTTCTCAGGGGAGTTTTAAAGAGTAAGACGACACTTAACCAACGTCAGCTTTGACGTCACAATAAGCACTGATAAGGGGAAATTACTCTAATTGAAGTTATTGTAAATCTGCTGAAATGACCAAAATCCTCTTAAAATCTTGCAAAGGCTAAGATAAAGAACAGCTGACGAATAAGGACATTTCTTCAGATACAGCTAGAAAACAGTTGTAAATTGCACTAATTTGGATGAATGCTCACAAATATTTTATTCACTATAATTACGGTAATTTCCTGAAACGTAACGTTATACGTAGCAGCGCCTTTTTTTAAAGGGGGTGGGTGGGTGGATGGCAGCCTCATCCAAAAAATCTTTGCAAGCAAAAAAAAAATAAATCATGAAAAATTCTAATCCTTCAGCTCTTTAGCAGTTCAATGGTTTCTTTATTTTCACTTCCATTTATTACATGCAGGGGGGGGGGGGGGGACAACACCATGTTCTTTTAACATGATAAGCAAATATTTTTAAGCGTAAATCAAAAATGAAATGAAACATTAATTATTTTTTTTTAAGTGGAGGGGCAAATCCATGGTAAGTCGATTTTCTATGTATAAATTGACAAAAATAAAAAACATTTTAGCATGGGGGGAGCTCTATGATGAGTCAAGTTTTATATATAAGTTTAAGAAAAAATGTCTACTGCAAAAAAAAGGGGGGAAATCAATCAATCAATCATAATCACTTTAAAAGAGGAGATGCAGTGCAATGAATATTTATATATTAAAATCTTTATTATTTAACAACATTGTATCTGAGATTAAACTATTGTTCTACATATAAATAAATAAATTATAACAAATCTTATAAACTATGAATACTGAAAATTTACTAAAAAATAGGTATGTTTTATTTTTTGGCATTCAAATTTCACGTTGTTAATTTTATTTTATTAATTTATTATAATTCATTGTTTGATCACATGCTGTGCTCGCCCCAACGGTCGCACCGTAAAACATATTACTGAATGTTTTTTCGTCATTGCTGTGTTTTAACTATGTAAATCAAAGTATGTTACACAGTGTCTATGTGAACCGAAGGTGTGTTTTTGTGTGTGCAGTGGCGTCGGAAGGGACTAACCTAATCATCAGAAATCATGACAAAACCTTATTCACAAAATCAGGAAAATCCTAATCCGGGAGGGGGGGGGGTATACCTATAGTTCCAAAAACTTTCTTACCTAAAAAAAAAACCTAGTCCGTGAGAGAGAGAGAGAGAGAGAGAGAGAGAGAGAGAGAGAGAGAAAGAGAGAAGAGAGAGAGAGAGAGAATGATGAAATTTACATTTAATTTGTTCTATCCTTAAGAAATATTATAAAAATGAAACGAATTCGTGCAATACAATGTGCGTGTGTATACAAAAAAAGAGGGAGAAAAAGAGGTGATTGTGTTAAGGTAATATAAATGTACAATAGCTCTTTATTAAATAAAGTAAATTTTGTCAAAATACATCATTCAAATTCATTCTACATATCTTAAAACAATTCTTATTGTAAGTTAGTAACTGGTCACAATCCAGTATGCTCTAAATCTTTGGTTATGATGATCGTATGAAAGTTCTAATGGCTACAAATTTAAAATCCGATAAATTAATTAATTACAGCTCATAGAAAGTCAATTTCTTCTATCATTCACGCTGTTTAAATTCCGTGAGTTAACTTACCAGAAATGTTACGTACACTTGCATTTAATACTGCCTCGTTAAAGAAAAATCCATGTGATTGGATATTGTCTTATTGTAGGCCTAGCTAAACAATTAACAATATTTAAAATGCATTTTGTTTTTACACTTATGAATAACATACCAAACAAATCAACAAAACATTTTGTTTAATTCCGTTTCGTTGTTGTTTTTTTTTTTGGTTTCATTTCATTTCGATTTTTCGTTTCGTTTCGTTTGGTTTCGTTTCGTTTCGATTGGTTTTGTTTCGATTTCTTTTCGCACTTTACATTCGTTTAAATTAATTTAAATATGTACATGTAATTGCAAAACTCACTGAATGTTTTCTGTATAAAATATTCATTTTTAATCAATACGTTAATCAATTAAAATTGTTGCCGGGAATTGCAATTAAAGAATTCCCTAACTTCTAAGTAAAACAAAAACATAAACTTGTGCTTTATTAAAAAAATATTAATTTTAAATTTAACAACCTCCATAAATCAATCAAAATAATTCAAATGCAACAATTGATGCAGATGACTGTAATCGAAAAATTTGCGGATTTCTAAGTAAAAAACCAATATTTCCTGTCTATTGGAATACTGCATACGATTTAGATTACGTGGTTTCCAGAAGATTTGAGATGATTCCTTTAGATTGTGTGATTCCCTTTTTTCTTATGAAAGCTTGGAATTGAAACAAATAAAAAGCAGCGTTCACTTCTACATTTTGATACAACAAAGATTTTATGATTAAACAAAGTCAAGTTCAATAAACTCAAGTTTTAACGTACAAAACTCCACTGGCAACTTATGAATAAGTATTTGCTAAGGAAAGTAAATGTTTAAATGAAAATTGGACCAGTAACGATACACTTTCCAATAATTGATATATACAGGTGAATCTCGATAACTTGAACTTCGGGGGACCATGATTAAACTTCGAAAGATCAAGAGATCGAGAGATCGAAAGTTTAAAAAAATCCGGAAATTTTTGTTCCGGTCATTTTGATTCTAAAATTATAGTAGCTGGAAATTTATATTTATAACATGGAAGGATAGTCTGACATGATTTCAGTCGTATTTTCTGCTACATTACTTCAATTTAAACAATACAAAACTTACTTGTGTGGTTATTAAGTGTATTTTTTCACGTTAAAAAACTTTAAAGCATATTATGTTTTCTTAATCATTACGTTAGAATATTTTAAATAAAGAGCATTTACCGTAACATTCACAAGTTGTTGAAATTAATTGATCACTTACAAATTACTTATATATCCTTTGAAGGAAGCAATGGATAGTGTCACTTACGTAATCAACTAATTAACACTACCACGTTGAGCCCCCAGGAGTTCACTCAACCGTCCAGGTAAGGTCCACACGGAGCTATAATTATACGTTTGATCGGCCGCGTGTGTACACAGCAACCACTTCGAGTTATCAAGAGTGAAAAACAATGAAATATGTATAACGGGACCCAGGTTCTACTTCGAGAGATCAAGAACTTCGAGAGATTGGAGTTCGAGAGATCAAGAGTAAATTTGCTTAGTTATATAGAGAAAAAAATTGGGACCGTGAGTTCACTTCGAGAGATCAAGAACTTCGAGAGATCGAAGTTCGAGCCATCGAGTGTCACCTGTATTTCAACTCTATGATTTTTTTTTTCTAATGCGATTTCAAAAACGTCTTCCCTTTTACCAAAATAAAGTTGTACTAAATATAGTAAAGCATTGAGTATTCAAAGAAGGAACGCGCGATAATCAAATATACGGAACATGTTGAAACTTAAATATATTACACCGTGTATACAATCTGCCAAAAATAAGGGATTGTTGTACTCAACTTTAGAATGAAAGCAAACAGATTACTAAAGATTGATTCCATAGGGTGATTTATTCTTGATTACAATATTTATTTTTTAGCATGTTGATACATAATGTACTAATTAATATATCATTTCCATCATCATGTATAAACAAAGTGAATTACAGATCACTGGAATTTATAACGTTTCCACATCTCACTCATATGCATGATTTTTTACGTTCATTGGTTGAGTCTGGAGTGTGAAAGGTCAAAGGAGTTTGGGTCATGTGAGAGTTGTATGATTGGTTGATATTTTAGAAATAGTAGTGAATGAGTGGTTTTACACTTAAGTGCGCATGGTTGGCGCCATTCCTTAAACATGTATTCCAAAATTTATAGAGAAATCTTAAATAATTATCAGACAAACGAAAATCACTCCTTATTCGTTTTCTCAAAAAGTTTTGAAATAATGTTACAATATTTCATCTGTATAATGACACACATGGTCCGCAGGCCACTTTTTGACTCTTTATATGGGTTATAAGGGCCTAAAGATCATAACTTTTGTAAAATTCAAAAATTTATTTCATAATTTTTAATAAAACCATCAATGTTCCATGTTGGTGTACATGTTTGTCACGTCATAAGTAATTAATAATGCGTTAGGTGGCGGCGTGAGGTTTTCAATTTTTTTTTATAAAGCCCGCAGTGCCTTTGATATACGTTGATTGTTTTTGTACGATAGGGACGAGAAAGTGATCACAGTACAGTCCTATTTTCCTTGTCGACGTGTTGCATTGCGGGATAATTGGTCTACCAGGTGGTAATTTTCTGATGCTGCATTGACCGTTCCTTAAAGCGTTTTAAACGTGTTCAGGAATTATGTGTGTTTTTGGCAGAAGATAAAGATTATCACATTTTAGTGACGGTTTATTGTCATTCAAAAACTTGTAAGTTACTTTGTCTAGTGACCCGTTAATACGCATTTCCAAAAATATATTTTGAATATCATTATGCAGCTTAAGCATGTTCTGTTCAGGTACTTGCATATAGTGTTTGGATAACAGTTGTCGATGTGCTTTTGAGACATACTCATCTCTGTTCATAATGACAATGGTATTACTTTTGCCCGCTTTTTTGATAACGATGTCGTTATTTTCAAGCGATAAAATAGCCTCTCTCTCAGATTTAGAGATATTTGATCTCGTGTTTACAATTTCCATTGAGGAAAGTTCAAGTTTTGTTCTATCTATGTTATACTCGAGTTCTCGGCAGAAAAGGCGGCATAAAGCCAGATTTTGTTTTAAAGGGGTGAGTCGGCGAGTTGTCCCCGGTATCAAAGTGGAATTTGCATCTGAGTTTTATTGCAAAATCGTCAAAGTCTTTGAGAAGTAAACGCTTAGCATTGTTGTTTTTTGGCGTAGGAATGAATTTTAAGCCTTTGCTCAAAGGTGAGAACTCGTCGTTGGATAGCGTGTGTCGTGATAGGTTTGACACGAGCTTGTCTCATATGGCCGTAGATTTTTTTACAATGAGCCTGATAAGCCTGTAAATAATTACACGTGTATTTCACGGCTTTGTTTTGTTTACTCCGCCTATTTAATCGTCGAGCCATTTAAAAAGAGGAACTGCGTGTGTACAATAACAACAATTAGTGTGTAGGTTAGGTAGGAATCCGTCTAATTCCCAATGTGTGTTGGTAGATTAGAGGATACTGGTAATGTAACGCAGTGAGAACTGATAGCCCAATTTATTGATTAATTATGGTCACGTGGAGGCTGCTGTGTGCGATCGCGTTAGTCAAACCCAGTGGGTGATTAATGGGTTATGAATTGTAGTAATTGGTTCTTAATAATGTACAAACTGTCTAATATACGCTATGTCGAAATATTAGAGATACATATGAGAACCCGTCTTAGTTTCAATTGTTGATCATAAGGGGATTAACAATGCACGTGGATGAAAAAAGATAAAACAAAAACATAAAAGTGAATCAAAAGTCATGAACTATATTGAAGCAATGAGACAGAAACTTGCTCTCAGATGATATTGTTTAAGGCTCCTAGTGCCAAAGCAATAGGTGAACTATTAATGGTGCAAGCAGACGTTATACAAATAGCACAGAATATATGAAAAGTAATATGGTTTTTTTCTCTGAACATAGATATGGCCTCTGTGTGAAAATTAGCGACATCAATCAACCAGACTTGTAAGGGATTTATTAGGACCCGACACTACAAACCAAAAAGATAGTGTAATGTTTTGCAAAAAAGCAAATTGCAATTTAAAATATGCAAGTACTAATAGTTGTAGAGTGTTTCGGCAGTTATGAGCCTCGTCAGGGGTCTGCAAGAATAACACAAAATTTTGTTCCATGGAAAATATCGGGATGATGGCTTTATTATATTCAATGGTACCATAGAGGGAATAGAGGATATTTTTTCAAATTGGCAATCATTGTCACAAGCATCTTCAATTTTCGTTTGAAGTCTCACCATCTTCTGTGAATTTTCTTGATTCTACAATTTACAAAGGCCCCAGATTTCAAACCTTTAACAAGCTTGACATCAAGTCATTTATCAAACTTACAAACAACTTTCAATACATACACAGACATAGCGCTCATAGCCCATCTGTTTTTAAAGGTTTCATTAAAGGAGAATGCATTAGACACGCACGAAATACTACCGACCCTTCCATTTTGAAAGCTACACTTAATGATTTTAGGGCGCATCTGTCAAAGCGGGGTTACTCTCCCAAAGAAATCGACCCAATTATCAAAGAAATAACAAACACAAATCGAACAAAATTCATCCTCAAAAAGACTCCAACGCAAGCACTATGTAACCCTACGGTATTGGTTACAAAATTCAATATTTGCCTTAAAGGACTAAAAAAACGAATTTTGAAGTATTGGGATATTATACTTAGGAATTCTGAATGCAAATCATCTTTTGATGCTCGACCTGTTATAGCTTTCAGCAAGCACACAAACATTAGCGACGATATAATCAGGTCTCACTTAAAATAAACATTAGCTATTCTTGCAGACCCCTGATGAGGCTCATAACTGCCGAAACCCTCTACAACTATTACATGTAGTACTTGCATATTTGAAATTGCAATTTGCTTTTTTGCAAAACATTACACTATCTTTTTTGGTTTGGACTGTCGGGTCCTAATGCTAATTTCCTGGAATGCTAGCTACTTTCATGCCCACATGAAACACAAATGAACCCTTTTTTGTTTTTATTTCCAAGAATCGGAAATTCTGTTACAAAAATACCGTGTAAAGGGTTTATATAAGTAAACCATTATGAAAATCATGGATTTAGATAATTTATCTCTATATACCTGAACTAGATATATTTTAATCTACTTTCTAAAGCTCTATTTATAACTTTTAATTTTGGAGCATAAAAACATTTTATCCCGCACAAAGTTCTTTCAAAATGTCAAGATCCGAAAAAATGAAGAGTATTAGAAAATAAGAAGCCGCAACACAGGTTGAGATATGACAGCATCAGAACAAATAAGTGTTTGTTTCCCTTCAAATTGTGAATAATATTCAATCCAAACAATACCCGACTATATTTGAATGCGTTTAGAACTAAATGAAAAACTTCAAACGGATACTCTTTTATTCTATCACAAAACATATAAATGACACATATCACCAACAATATTAATTATGTTTTCTCATGGTGTCCATCCTCAATGCAGCTCTGGGCCCTTTTGATTGAACTGACTCTAGTAATTCTAGGGTAAAGTTGGTGCATGCGCAAAGGATGGATTCTATGAATGTGATTAAAACGACTATTGTTGCTCTTGTGTTAAAAATTGGGAATAAGTTTTTTTCCTCTCAGCTGACCCAAGGCTAACTGTCTTAGATTTACATAAATTTACATAATTTTGGAGTACTTACTATTACAAGTTTAATCTCTTTTCTTTAAAACATTTATCTTGTAAAAATCTGATTTAAAATGTCCCTGTTACTCAGAACTAATATGATTCCCTCACCCTATCCCAATCTGAAAATTATTTTGAAATGAAAAAAACCCATCTCAATGATGAAATTTTTGATGAGTAACTAAGATATAATTAAAACAAATACGAAGAAAAATCATTGTCGCATTTTCCCTGTGTAGCTTAACATTTCTACCAATCCAGCATCAGCTAAATAAATGTTCAATTTTTTTCACCGTTTTTCTCTAACTCTACTTGAAATCTGGATAAATACTAGTTTTATAAAGTTTTAGTAATTTCTACTCTTTGAGTGTAATATAATATCAATATACCCCAACATTCAAATTTTTTATATGTCAAACTCGCAATTGATTTTCGTTTTCCGCCACCTTGAAACTCTTGTGCTCTCACTAAAAGCAGAAGTAAATTTTGTAACACGGGTTCAACACTAGTGTCGTGAAATGCATGTGGAATTGACAACTCTGACAACCCGAGTCACTTGTGTCGTTCAATCAAACTCGCCCTCTGATTTTGCTATCTAAGAAATGATAAATGAAGGTGAGTGAGGAAATATATCATTAATTGACACTGACAAAAATACAAAAAAAATATAAACAACATCGTAGGCAATAAGACAAAAAAACTGTTTAGAAAATTGCAAAATGTTAAATAAGTTATCAATATGCTGATCCCCTTATATTAAAAAAAAACCCTATTTTGTTATAAAAAGTATACATAAAATATATACAGAACCAGCAAAAAGATGGCACTTCAAAAATAAAATTTGCCCAATAACATACAAAACAAAATATCCAAAATCAATATATTGGATTTGTGACCAGTGAATTTGGTGGGTATATCCAAACATTTCTCGTGGTACATGTAACACTCTCATGGATAAAAATAGAATGACCATATTCTAACTGGTCGGACACTGGCCGCATCAAAAGACCTGACCGTTTTGTTTTATTTGATTGACATTAAAATTTAATTAGGAAAAAATTACACTATTGATTTTTTTTTAAACTACATAACAGGTAATTGAGGTTTATAGACTAGCGTATCGGACTGGGAGTAGACCTGGACAGAAACCTATGAGAAACAACCTACAATTAACAACGACTTCTACAAGGCCTGGAAAAGAAACGCAACGTTTTTAATAAAAAAAAAAAATAGCGGTAATTCAGAAAAAGAAAGTTTTATATTTATTTACATATATTTTTAAACATTTTAGACAGAATACTGGTCATTGTTGTCCAATTAAATAGTGTAGCTGCAATCCACTAAAACACTTTCAGGAATACAAATCCCAACGTTCAATATCTGTTTATCCTGAAACTCCCCAACGCCGGAACATAAGTTCATTTTTATGCAGAGAATGCAAAATATGGTTAATTAGTAAACATTGCACAGTGAACCTAGTCAACTAACATATAAGAAACATTATTCCTCTTGACACACAAACAATGTTCAAAAGCTTCACGATAATTTCGTGTATTCTGGGTTTTTTTTTTTTATTATCCTTCACGACTGTATTGGCAAAATGTCAAGCTTTAATGCAGAGTAATCAAGACATTTTTAAGTTGTCAAATGCTACGCAGTAATTTGTAAGCCAGTCACAATCCGATTTGATATAGATATGTCAGACAGTAGAATAAAACATTTAAGTTTGTTTTTAATTTACAAGATCAATGATGGTGCTAAAATTTCAAGAACAATCAATAGCGCTCTAAAATCCTTTGATATTTAGTTACTTTTATTTCTATCATTATAAGGAAATATATTCACAAGATAAACATGAGTTGATTTAATACGAAACGGTTAGTTAAATGTTCAAAACACATGCAATATTAAATACCATAAAGCAAGCTTTAAAAATGTGCATTAGTTATAAATGGTAACAAAAAAAATAAATATACACAGTTTTTGGTTTCTGAAACCTATTTCTGACCAAACATTACATTTTAAGACGTACCTCATAAATTTATTGTTTTTGTTTTTGGTACAACCTTCAAAAACCAACATCATCAACTGGTAAATGATGTCTTTTCTATCAGTCAGTAAATAACTCTCTTTCGCAGATATATTGATACTGTAAACTACATTCTCTATCGTTCCAGGTTAGGCCGTTTGGTAGATAAAGGCTCAGACAGTGCTGATTGTTGTTGAGGTTATTCGGTTGTCTTGTAGGCCAGGCACTGAATGAGAACAGTGTGCTGGTGGACTGCCACACCCATGTTCCCTCTTCAGCCAGATCGGTGCCTCCCAGCCAAACGCTTTCTTAAACGGAAATCAATATTTTGAATTCTACAGTGTATGTTGATGCAACTATTACTGAAAAATTGCTTTTTTTAGAAATTGCAAAATGTTATGGTAAAATGATTTTAAATAGTTCTGTTTACAACTCCAATTTTTTTTTTATTTTATGAGTAAACTCATAAACTTATCTATACAATAAAAGAAAATTGGTCTTAAATGAGTAATAATTAACCAACATGCAGTTTGTTTCGATGTTTTTAATAATAGTTTTCATTCATTACTACGCTATTCTTTTTAAACTGCATTTAGAATTTGAGTAATATTAAAGTCCTAAACAAGTAACGTTTTTGTAATTATAAAATGCATACTAGCGTAACATACATACCTGTCAAGTTATTTGCAAGGGTACGAATGTAGGTGTGTTCTTCAGGCGATTCTATTTCAACAAGTTTAGCCCCCTTTACAGAGCAATTTAACTGAAAAATGGGAAATTTTTAAAGTAATGCCATTTTCAAAAAGGCAATTTCAATAACTTTGAAAAAACACCTTTAAAATAACTTATTCAAATAACAGATTAGATATTCACATGTTTTAATCACCAGAATTATGTTTCCCGAAAGTAATGAATAAAACACTCTATACATCTGCACTCACCTGAGAATTATTCCATGTTGCTGCTTTTAATCCCAGCAAGTACTCAGTATTCATGAAAGTAATCCATTCTTGAAAACAAGGAAATTTCTTTTTAAAACGTTTTCCTTGTAATTGCGATATAGATATATCAATGCATGTTTTGCCATCAAATTTATCAAAAACTACAAACAGAGCTTTTTGGCTTAAGTTTAGAAACAGCTCCTTATTAACCATACTAGTTAAATAAAATTATTGCCTTTGAGAATACTTTCAAAAATTATTTCTTACATAATAATAATGACATGACTTGTCGAAAACGAGTATATCCACGTATGCATAAAATACCGTGAAACATAAATGTTTTTGTATATTTCTGTTTGGTAATATTTTGAAAAAAATCATTATTGTTGTTTTAGGTAGGTATTGATGCTAAATTTTGAGGGAAAAAATCGCTAATTTACATTCCTACTTCCCCTTCATGATCGAAGACCACTTTTCAGTTACTATTTTAAATTGGTAATTGCATCAAATATTCATTCTAACTGTTAAATATACCATTATGAAAATTGACAAGGGTAGAACAGGATTCAGGATGTCCGATGCATGATACAAATACCTTAGTCAAATTCTATCCTATCCCATCCTGCCCTGCATCTTGTAGCCAATCATATTCGAGATTAAGTATCAGAGTAATTTAGTGAAAGGAAATTTACTGTAAAAATTAACTTGTAAAATCAATTGTACTTAAAATTACAAGTTAAAAAATTAGATTATCTCTTGATATGATACATACCCAACACTATTAAAAATTTGATTAACGTTATTATTTTGTCAATTCGGAAATAGCGTTGTTATGAAAAGCTTAGGTTTCACAATACAGCGTGAAATTACAACATAAATACATTTTTATTGCTTTGTTGAAATATTTCAACAGTTTAAAAACAGAAAAAAAATCAATCGACGTACGATTAGACATAGAAAAAGACAAACCTTAACAAAAAAACGTATGTAATTTGTGTGTATTTTTCACTTTTCGTATAATGGCTCGATCTCCGATCACTCGACGCATTTATCTGTCATTTATCATCATAATTGTTATTTTAATTGTTATTATTTTGCAAATATGCCGTTGATTTACTAGTTTGTTCTGATAGAAATATAATTGTTACAGTCCTATCCATGAAGCCTAATTAGAGCCCTAATCTTGGAGCCTAATATTCCCTAATATTGGATGCCCTAGATAGATTACGTGTCTTGACAGCTGAAAATGGTGCATCAGCCCCTAACAGAGGAGCCCAATGCATTAAAAGGCGCCCAAACTATGCAGCCGTATGCCCTAACGGAGATGCACATTGGTTTTAGGTGTCGGACAAGTATTGAGGGGCGAGAGAGAATATGAGAAAACAGAGCCAGAAGCAGAGAGCAGAGAACGGGTGTGAAAACAGAGCGGATATGCCATTTTCATTATTTCATGGGTTGATAGTTCGTTGATAAAATTGTTTAATTTAACTTCGATTCCTATATATTGGTTGTATTGGATAAAATACGATAGGACAGGATAGGATAGAATAGAGCTTATTGCAGGATATATGATATGATTGTTTTGTCAACTCTCATGGCTGCAGTACTATACAAACTAAGTTCATACCGGTGTACTTTAAACATTGCTGATTATTTTTTTAATTGTTGTTTGAATAAAGGCGAATTGTTTGTTCAGAATTATTGATAATACGCCCTATTTACGGTGTTTGGTGTATACAATATTGCTGCATTGGAACGATGAGTAAGCATGCAGTAATCACTGCGACGTCGTAAAAGAGTTCACATAGAACTGAACGTTTTCGATATCCTTTAACTTCATACATTTATAAGAAAGTATAATTGAACATGTAGGTTTTAGATATTTGAGATCTATGAAAATAACTAACATTTAGTAAGCGTCAGTTTAATTTAGTTAAGCAATGTTTGCTTATCTATTAGTATATCCGTAAGGCAATTAACGATGCACTTCATTTTAATGTTCACCAAGACTTAAATGAACCTCTATTAAGGAAACCTCATTGGTTAGGTAGAAAAACGCAAAATCAAAAACTGTAAATCAATAACTGTGAACGTATTTATAAGCGTCTATTCAAGAGCCATGCACGAACAATGTTTAAAAGTCTCATTCTGTGAAAAACAATGACAAGGAAAAGAAACGTATTTCGCACCTGATCGAGATCTGTAATATTTCCATCCCGATTCTTCAGCCAATGTATTAGCTGCTCTACAAAAGGCATGGACTCGACACATTTGAGTGGCTGAGTTGAAACCGAAACACTCGCACTTTTCTTGTTGACAAACAACAGAACATAGAGCAGACGATGAATGGCCGTATTCTGTTAGAAGATTATCCAAAACGAACTTATTGTCAAAGATCTGTTCTACCTGTAATGTTCGCAGTGCCGAACGGCATATTTGTACAAGAATGCAGAATACGCAAAATACGAATACAGTTTTGAAAGTAAACATTTCACTGTGCAGTCAGTTAGTTTTGTTAGGTAATGTGACTGATCGAACGAACTTCAGAAGAATGTAACCTAACTGTTGTATCAACGTTCGTTTTTAAACGATTGAAAACAATCAATACATGTTTTGAACCATTTTACATTTGATATGTCCATTAAATTCATATCTTAATTTCTATTTCGAATCACTTTTTTATTCCAACTTGTGTTAAATAATACATTAAATGGTTGATTTACTGGAACGATCAGATTAACAGAACACAGAGCAAGAACCGTCTCTTTTTGAATATATCCACATCTAACATCTACCTCGATGGCATTTTCTGGATGATCTGAAGTATAATAGGAGCAAACATTCTTTTAAATCACCAGATATGTTGATTAAATGAAATAAAAACTGTTACTTATGCCGAAAGAAGGTCATTGTTTACTTATTTCATTATTTGGATGATTGCTTTTTTTCAAAAATGTTAATTTATTTATTTTTTGTCGATTTCAAACAGGAAGTCTTTGATTACCAAACTGTGTATTTGAATTCAAACCTTTTCATCAGTTAACGCAGTCTTTCAATAAAGAAATAGAGGAATAATTTGAAATCCCTGCACCAAATTTAATTGACTTTCACGGAATGATACAGTAAAACATACTGTGTTTTATTTAAAATTCAGTGAATGCTTTCGTTCCAATTTGCTGCACCAATTTTGATTGATTTACACGAAATGGCACATTATGGAATATATATTTTATACAATAAAATCTACTGTGTTGTACTTAAAATGCAGAAAAATTCCCCAGCACCAATTTTGATTGATTTACAAGGAATATGAATATGAATTGAATATTTTATACGATAAAAGATACAGGGTTTACTTTTTAATTCGGAGAATTTTTTCATTGGAATCCCCAACATCAATTTGGATTGTTTTTACACGTTATGGTTCATTATGTTATATATATATATATATATATATATATATATATATATATATATATATATATATATATATATATATATATATATATATATATATATATATATAAGTTTACATATATTGTAAAACATTTTCCAGTTTAAAATTTGAAAAAAATCATTGCAATATTCTTCGTATTTTTTAATTACATGGAATGGTACACCGATAGATTTTAATGCTATTATTTTAAAGGAAAACATAACGAGCTTGGTTTTGATTGATATAAATGGGTCATTATAACTTGAATATTTTTAAGAACTTTTGTCGCTAAGATTTTCATGCTTTATCGTTTGTGGTTTATTTGGTAAATATTCAAGGACTGGTACTTTTTAATAGATATTTTATTAAGATGTAATATAAGTTACATAGATGTTTACAGACAATGTGCTTACAATCAAACCTAGCTTTGCTTTTATATAATCTAGATTTGAAATATTTCTGAGCTGATAACTATATTTTTCGTCACAAAAATCACGCTAATTGGACATGATCAACCTATGTAACATTTCACTTTGTTTGTAAATTAAGGCAGATTAATTGGCCCTTATACCAAATTAATCTCATCTATTAGCACGTAGAATTGTTTTTGAAAGTGGAGGGGGGGGGGGGGGGGGCAGACTCACTAAAAAAATCTTGACAAGCAAAAAAAATTAGGATTTTTCTAAAATCTTCAAAATTCTAAACCGGGGGGAGGGGGGAGGACGACTGGCGTTCTATGTAACTTCAATTTCAATCCTAATTTCCTGATTTTCATATTAATGTTTTACAAGCTCCCAAAAAGTGTGTGTGGGGGGGAGAGCAACTGCATGATAATTCAATTTTTACAGGTAAATTTTAAAAATGATGCTACGTGCCTGTAAATGACGGAAGCACATTTCAATATCGTTAAAACCAATAGTAGAACGAATTCGTTATAATCCAAAAGAAAAAAGACTAAAAAAATTAGTACGAGTTGATTAATTAGGTAGCACGTCCTTTTCCCGCCATCAAGCCGAATCTAGCTCACGTAACCCCCATATTCTTCACTATTTAGATGGTTACTCTTCGCGGGATCACCAAATTCTAATCGGTGCTAATCTACCCTCGACCTTTTCAGAAATATCTGTAGCCATATCGGAATACCATCAGCTCTTGATAAAACCACCGAGCCCGAGCACAAAAATAACATTCATAGGAATAGAATTTGACACCTATCAAAATGGTAATGCGACCTTCCGCAAGACAAGTTAGTTTCTCTCCTGACAAATCATTCAAACAGTCATGATAAGTAAAAAAGACTCATTAAAGGCCTTATAATCACTGATTGGTCTCTTCAATTTCGCCTGCAAAACAGTAGCACCTGGCAGAGCCCTTAGTAGGCGACTAGTTAATATCACTATCGGCATCAAAAAAACATATCACATGATAAGAGTTAATCAAGGTATGAAAGCAGACTTTGCAGTATGGCAGCAATTTTTGAAACACTTTAATGGGGTCACAGTCATATGCTGTGGTATTTTGTCATCAGATAACAGTCTACAACCATTCAAAAATAGTGCAGGGGGTTTAATAGGGGGTTCGGAATCTTTTTTGCTGGCCGCTGGGCTCACTCAAAATGGCCTACCCACTGGGTTTTTTCTGATGTTATTCGTGACATAACATTCTTAGAACTATTTCCAGTATATGTTTCACTCCTGTTATGGCATACATGGTTATCAAACAAACGCATACTTTTCCATATTGACAACATGGGAGTTGTACAAGTCAATAACACATTGATATCTAAGTCAACAAGGGAAATGAACATTGTCAGAAAACTTGTTCTTCCTCACTTTGCAACATAACATCACATATAAAGCCCAACACATCCCAACAAAACTTAACAAAATAGCTGACAGTATTTCTCGTTCACAGTGGGCAACGTTTCGCAACCTGGCTCTGAACTGAACAAACTCGCTGACAGTATCCTTCGTTCACAGTGGGGAACGCTTCGCAACCTGTCTCCAGAGGTTGAGATGTGGCCCACACAGCTCCCCAAACAGATATGGGAAATTTCATTGCTGAGTCCAAACGCCTTATTCATAGCTCCTTATTACAAAACATCTACAAAGCTTACCGGGCTGCACTGAATAAATTCCAATCATTTTTAACAGTTATGGCCTACAGCAAACCTAGCTCCTGCACAGCAACATATTCCTATATTTTATAACCTACCTACCCATCCAAAAAATGTCATCCAATTCAGTGTCGCTTTACATTAGTGCATCGTCGTACTTCCACAAAATAAACCATCTTCCTGACCTTACCAAGTCCTTCCAAATCAACAGAGCACTTGAAGGCATAAAGCGCAACAACAGAGTTGATCCAGACAACCGCCTCCCAATAACCCAACCACTTTTAGGAAAGCTTCTTACATCGCTACAGTCAGTGTGTTGCTCTACTTACGAGGTCAAACTGTTCCCATGTGCCTTTTCATTAGCAAACTTTGCATTACTTCGTGTAGGGGAATTCATTTTAGTCTACTCAAACACACAGAATTCATCCCATTGCATACAACTCAAACACATTCCAGCACATCCACACAAGCACTATTTAAGGTTAAACACACCACACTCCAAAACTGACCCGGTTGGTAAGAATACCACCTTTATTATCCATAGCCAGCCACTTGCTACCCTGTGCCCAGTTAAAGCTACCTTGGATTTTATCGGTTGTAGGCCCCATGTTAACCACAGTTTTCCAATTCATCTTAATGCAAAACCATTGACGAGATACCAATTCAACGCAGTCCTTCAAAACGCTATCGAAAACATATTACCTACACCAGGCCATTTTGGCACACACAGCTTTCGAATTGGGAGGGCACGTCAGATTCTGAAATTCAGAAGTTTGGCAGTAGCTTTTGTTAAATACATAGGGATCATGTAGCTTGGTTCACAACAACATTCCCATACCTACTAGGACTACAGACATTTACCCATCGATGCGGGGGGGGGGGGGTAGTTGGACATGTGTATAGTCAATTTAAAATCCACAACTAACCAACCCAAAGAATTGCAGGTCTAAAAATATGGATCATTGGATCATCCATTCCTTTTTGGGCAGGGGAAGCAGCCAAACACCATCCAGGGGGACAAAGCCTGAGCATCCCTGCCACACTGCTATGGAGATCACAGAGGGGATGCAATGGCAGGAATTAGACCCACAAATCCTACAGCTCATCAAACATGAAGTACCCCCAAATTACTTAGCAATCCATCTAGGATCGAACTATTTGGTAACTCCGAACTTAACTAGCAAAAAATGCATACAAGTGATTCAGTGCAGCTTCCTGCGATATAATACCTTTCTCCCAAATACTAAACTGGTGTGGTCACACATTCTACCACGCCGTTATTGGCAAAGAGCTCCAATGAACACTGGAAAAAAAAGAAACGTAAAAGAAAAATATCTCAAAATTTGTCACAGAAATGGGTGGGGGTGTAATTTCATATGCAAACATATCCGTTGCCAATCCAGACTTGTTAAGATTTGATGGTAACCAACTCTCCGAGCTTGGCAACAGAACTTTCGTAAATAACGTTAAAAGTGGATTGTGGTCCCTCATTCAAGGGAAGGGAAAAGTACCCCCTTAAGTAAAGTAATAGGGGAACATGATATCGAATGTCTGTGGCGGGTCCGGAGGGATAAGTTGGATGGTTGTGAACACATCTGGCTCGTTGTTTCCCTGCCCAGCCATCAGACAAGTTGGTGGGCACATTGTTGGGTAGACAGGTTGTCTACAAAGTATCCAACCTATGGCAATGTGTAATAAAAGTTAAGTAAAAAGCCTAGTAAAATGTTTTCGATTAGGGTCGAAGCCAAGCCTGCAGGCATGGGGCCCCCTCCACCTCTTGTAACAGGAGGGTAGGCTTAGTACTGGAGTACTTGGTTGTAAAAGTCCTGCTGACCAGAAGCAATCACCGGAAGGCAGGGTATGCAGATGTGCTCGCAAATCTCTCGATACTTAATGTCTAGTACCAACATTTGGGATCTCGGGCATCTGTGACCAACACAGGGCCACTGGCTTTGCCCGGTACTGCAAGGTTGTATATGTTTTTGTTCAAGTCGATAATAAATGTAAAAAATTATAAAGCTGTTTTATTGTTAAGCTGGCACCAAGGAAAGGTCATGATGACCCTATGTGTAAAAAGAATCAAGTAACAATTCATCTCAGATCCTGCAGGGCAGTGATTACCTGACTGTTCAATTAAATTTGATTATCCCCAAAAATGATCTAAGAGAAGCCAATCTAAGGGTTGTGATTGAAAACTTTAAAGACTTAATTGATAGCAATTTTAAATTCCTAAAGGACATGTTTTAAAATCAAACCTTGCACATAAAACAGAGTATTAAGTACCATATATCCCACTTTTATGTCAAAAAATAAACATAAAACTATCAAAATCCTTAGTCATGTTTACCGTGTTTGTTTTTATTAAGTGATGAAAAAATGGGAAAAAATATTTGAACAGAAATAAGACAAATAATCTATCAATTGCCTGCTACAAAATCTCAATTTTTCTGAAAATAGCTGTACTGTAAAAAAAAAAAAACCACTTATGAAAGATGTTGAGCTGAAATGAACAAAGCTATAATAATCGACTAATAATTTAGATTTTTCGCTATCTACTGTCAAGAAAGAACACTGTGAAACGATCAATATTCTTACGATGGCGTTACTGTCAGACACGAATATCAAAAATACATAATAAAGCTGGAATAAGGATACTTGCAGAATTTTTTTATTTGTTTTTAAGACAAACAGTTCTGAGTTCAAACGTTAAGACGGTTAAAATATGGATGATTTAAGCAGCTATTCCAGCTTTATCATGATGTTCTTGAGTAGATCTCGGTTCAAATATAATTTTGAAGATAAAGCCAAATGTTCCATAGATTGGTCATGTCCAAATAGCTTGACTCTTTGTGACGAAAAGTATAGTTATCAGCTAACAGACCACCAGAAATAGTCCCAATCTAGATAATATATGCGTTAACAGAATTCTGATTAAATATGTTTTTCATTGATATTTGGAAATTTACTGTTTTACGATCTGAAGGGACACGAGTGTTTTGATTATATGGTCTAAAAAATCGTCATGAACCATTAAATGCCAATAAACAAGCGTTTAAGAAATGTTTAATAATTTAAAAAAGTTATGAAGAAAATTAATTACATACTATATTACATTGCAAGAAGTCCACAATTCCTTTCTTACAAAACTTTTAAATTTTACAATAACTGAATATATCTACCAGTTTGCCAAAACGTTATATTAAAACATTGTTAACTGAAAAAGGATATCAATTTCATCAATCTGTAAATAGATCTCGTTCGCAGATGTATTGATACACTTTTCCACAATCTCCATCACACCAGGTTAAGCCGTAAGGTCGATAAAGAGAGAGGCAGTCCTGGTTGCCGTAGTTATTTGGTTGTCCCTTTGCCTTGTCCCAAGCCTTGTATGAGAATTTGGATTTGTTTGACTGTTATATCTATTCTCCCTCTACCAATCAGTCAGTCCCTCCCAGCCACACGCTTTCTAAATGAAATAGAAAGCACTAACTTCAATTTCACTGTATTTGTGAAATAAGGTAAAATTATATAGTTTCAAGGTTGTAAGATTACGTTTTTTAATACTTCGAATAACTTTCAAATTTATTGGCCAACTCATTAAGGAATGTACAAAAACTGGTGTTATTGAGTACTTATTTATCCACAAAAAATTGACCAATGGAGTCTCACTCATTTTCACGCTATATGATTTTTCACTTTATTCAGGAATTTTCAATCTTTAATGCAATGCATAATGAATAAATGTAAAAATCATTCAGCTTACTTGTCATTTTAACAGCCATAGTTCAAACAATATAAGTATTTTCTTAAGAAAATTAAACCTTAACTAATATAGCACCATTTATCGCGCAATTTGTCTGAAAAGAAAGTTTAAAACATGCATTCTCAAACGGTAACAGTTGCTTGTTAAACAGAAAGAAATAAAAAAAAATAAAGTTGTAAAATCACCTAATATGATTAAAGGTACCTAATATTTAAAAAAACCATACCACCCCCACCCCCCCACCTCTCCCCCAAAAAAGCAAAAAGAAAATAAACAAACAAACAAAAACGAAAACAATGTTTCAAGGTTTGAAACTCACCTGGGCCTCATTCCACGTAACAGCATCTAAGCCCATCAAGTATTCCGAATTCACAAAAGTTTCCCATCCTAAAGTAGTAAATCATAATTTTCTCTTAATAATATTTGCCACTCTTCTGCACTTTAGTAGAAGAATCAAATATAAATTCGTATTTTGTGCGCTTGAGAAATCTTACAGATATAAACATATAAGTTGCTAATAGGAAATAGGTCTGAAAAATGAAAAGAGGCATCTAAAATGAATACCACGCCGAAGTATTGAAGTTTGTTGCATAAATCTCGCTATAAAGATCATGATCTTGTAAATGTAGTGTCTTTTTAGAATGAGTTGAGACCGAAACACTCACACTTTTCTTGTTGACAAACAACAGAACATAGAGCAGACGTTGAATGGCGGTATTCTGTTAGAAGATTATCCAACACGACCTTAATGCCAAAAATCTGGCCCCGATTTCAAAAAAAAAAACCTGAAGTCAAATCTCAGACTTAAGTCTGAGTTTTTCTCAAATATTTGAGTTCTTTCTCAAATTAAAAAACAATCAAATCTTGGCATTTTACAAACATATCTTTGTCGTATTTTTTACTCAATTTGAGAAAAAACTTAAGTTACCTCCATAGCAGACCTAAGTCAATATCTCAAATACGAATATGTCATAAACGTCATTGTTATACTTTCATGTTAAATACTGAAATCTGATTGGTTAAGACGCAGTTAATAATATTTACTATTACCCTCAGCGTTAGCAACGCACTTGGCAACGGGTAACATTAAAAAATGTTACATGCGCGAAATTATGCGCGTACGGTTCGCTGTAGAATTCACGTTATTCCTATATAAAAGCAGTAAAATTTTCTTAAAAATTTTAAAAAAGACATTCAGTATAACAAAATAAATGGTGCCTGTTTGGGAGGATAACAGTTGAAATTGACACCCCTCGAAAACCATTGTCAACCTCCGCTTCGCGTCGGTTGACAATAGTTTTCTCGGGGTGTCAATTTCAACTGTTACCCTCCCAAACAGGCACTATTTATATATTATTACATGATCATATTGTCTGTAATGTTCATTTTTCTGTTCTATTTCATTCAATAATCAGCCTATATGAAACATATCATGCAGATTTGATTCATATTTTTTCCATTAAACAATAATAAATTTGGCGGAGTTATCTCCCTTAATAAAAATGTAAACAAAGGGAACTAATTCTTTTGTTTGTGTTAAATAGAGTACATGTAATACATGTACTTACTCACTCGGACACAGTATATATGGTTCAAGATATTAACATTTTATCATAGTATTGTGTAAAGTGTTAATTTCCGCGCTTGCAATGGATATCATCTAGTACCAAATAAATCAATAACAATCTTTGATGCGATTTAAAAGAAAATCTTCCCCGTTGCTGCTGTGGTTTTAGGTTTCCCTGTATTTGCATGCTGTCTAGCGATTATAACTAAGACTGAAATGACTAGTCCCAGAAAAAAAAAACTCACTTGTATAGCTTATTTTGTCTGCTGTTGGTTTAATTGCTAAATTTTATTCAAGACACTTTTTTGTAGTATGAACCTAACTAGTGAAGAGAAAGATAAACCCTGAAACAAAACAACTTTAGAGAGAGTTATATTTCTTACTTAAACAGCACATTGGTGAAATAACATAGCTATAAATAAGCGAAAAACGCAAAATCTACGAAAATTACCCCCTGTTATGTTATATATTCATACGGGAGGTTTCACACCTTGTAAGTCATCGCCTACATATATCAGTTTATAAGTCAATAAATCTCAGTCGGAATTGCACATGTTAACAAACCTAGTTGTTTTCTTGTTTTTGACATTTATTTTGAGTGTTATCCGATTGCGATTTTGTTTGAGTGTTTACATTTGTGTAAATTTCATACTACGTTTCGAACTCTTAACGTCATCAATGTTGTGGAAGAAGTGCATGGACCAATGAGCAAAACAGGATAAATTGAAAGAAATTTGGCAAAGAAAAAATAATCTATATATTTGTTACAAAAATTATGTACTTGATTTGCTTAACTTTAATACAAGTAAATGCATCTTTGCTAGCTAAGAGTTTATAATCCACTCTGCTTCTCTACAACCCTGAGCAGATTAAGCCCATGTTTACAGAAATAGCACAGCGCTGTCTAGCGATTGGTTTAAATTAAAGCAGCTTAAGTACGTGTGAAAAAAAATATTAAGAAAACCCATTAATTGTACTGATGTATCGTTTTTCATTTCCTAATCGCGTACAAATTTTAATAATGATTGTTTCTATATTTTGTTGAAAATCACAACAAACTACACCGCCAATTAGTAGATTCCAAGCGATTGCCTATCTGCGCAGGCAATCAGGTTTTGTTGCTTGAGTTTTGTTTTTGTCGGCTAAATCTGTCAAGAGTTGTAGGGGAGCATAGTGGATCTTAAACCATTGGCTAGCAAATATGATGAGATTATCAAGAACTATACAACGCTTTAGAATTTGAATACATTCTGAATAACTGATTTGTGTCAATCGACAATTTTTGCTTAACAGGCGTTAGTTATTCAATTATAAGCAAACAATCTTGAAAACCCGAACTGAAATGAATTTGAACTTTGTAATCGCCAACATCCTGACCTTCTGTGTCACATAGATTTTTAGTAAATTGAGCGGATCTACAGTTTATCATATTATCTTGAATTGATTCATTAATCTTAATGACCAATGTTTTACTATGCAATGGTCTTTTGTAAGATACCAAGATCAATTTAATCTTCTCTTTTTTTAAATTATCGACTGTCTTTTCAAAAGATAATACAAAAATATTTGAATTTTTCTTCCTGGCTTGGAATTTCAACCTTTTTTCCATTTGCGGATATTTTCTGGCAGTTTTTGTATGTGATTTCGAACATCATAACATAATATTTAGAAGACTGCGTTTAACAGACATGTGGACATAAAGTATATACCATTCATATTTTGACAAAATAAATATTAATTTGTTTATCTTCAATTTTAATTCAAACACATTTACAAATTTATTGAAATGTACATGTATCTGTATCGCACTTATTATGCTTACTTGAAAGATGTAGTTCTCATATAGTTTTGCAGGTGTCTACTCTAATTTTCAAACTCTCGAGATCCATGCCAAGCTTGCAAAGTTGATTATTATTATATGGAAATAACTAAACTAGAACTTGGTGAACTCAGTGTATCTTTTATTGATACACGTAGGAGCAAAATGACCGCCGCGAATGGATTCTCTTTCATTTCGAGAATATTTGATTGCAGTGTCATACATTTAAAAAATTATGTTTGCTACTAATGGTATTGCATGTTTTAAATATGATTGAACAAATGATTTATCTACAACAATACTGGGTTAACTATGACCTGGCTTTTAGATGCTATTAATTTTAGAAAGGTAAGTATAATGAATTCCAAATAAATTTCCAACTGACACGCAATTTGACCACCAATTTTATATACTCACTTTGAAGATAAGTTGATGTGTAATACCTTACATAGAAACAGTATTCAATGAAATGGCATATTCTATTTTTAATCGTTGGACTTACAAGGTGGCTTTGATGTTTAAACTCATGCATGACATTTTAGTAATTAATTCATCAGTTGAATTAAGTCAAAATTTTAACTATTATTTTTGAAGGCAAACAAGTATTCAAAAATTCATGTTATCCTTTTGAGGACATATCACTCAGAGGAAAAAAATTAGAGAACACATTCAAATCCTAATGAAAGTGTAAACAATTTCAAATCACGCAGTCATCTATTTTCCAGTTATGTCCAAGGATACATATTCTTCATACTCAATATATCTATTAAGTGAAATCTTTTTATTACGTATTAACACATTACAGATAAAAGATCTCTTGATTACATTATTGTTATTGTTTCCTACTATTTTCGTTCGGTTCCTTTTTTCTCTACTTTTATGGTCTTCCTTTTCAAGCAGAATACCTTATTGCTTTCGTACTGTTTCTTATTATTAAGATCGCCCGTTTCAAACGTAGTACCTCTTATTTTTTTTACTGTTTATAACTACCTGTAAGTGTTTCTGTTCGTTTTTCCTATTTGTCATTGAAGTGTTTCGTTTTCACAACGTCCGTTTTTACAAAAATATGCACGCGATACATCAAGGAAACGTGATCGTGGACGAACTATCTGATATATCAACAAATAATAGCATATCGATGTCAAGTGTTTCTGTGCGACATCTGCAAATGTACAAGTTGTGCTTGATAGAGTGAGGTACTTAAAAATTACGGCGGGCGTATGAAAAATGCTGAAGGAACGGATACTACCAGAACATCAGTAGGTATGACCACACACTAGTGCTCCGCCGCAGGTATGACAGCATACTTGTTTGATGCGACACTTCAATATCGTAGGATAAATCACAGGAATATTAGAAACAACAACACTTAACTGTCAAAGTTTTACCCCCAAACAGCTGGGGATTTTTTGGCGAGGGGAGGGGGGGGGGTGTCCTGATTTTATTTATTTTTTAATCATTTAACACTGCCCGTAGATATGTGCATGTTTTAAATAAAATCGTATTTTAATATGTCAAACTAAGATATAACAAACTCTACTTCCTAATGTGTGCATGTAATCTATGGATGTCTCTGTTCGACAATTGTCATATATTAAGACACGATGTGACTATCATATCTCTGATGACAGGTTTGTTTGTATATAGTATTGTATAGCGGTTAACTAATTTTGTTAACCTATGGCGAACGTATTATGGTATACCATAACACTTCCATCTTGATACGATTCGGACTCAATACCTTATACACCTCTCAAATGTACGGACACAGTGAAATTAAGATGTGATGAGGTACACTTACATGCTCCGTACATGACGTATGGGTTGTCCTGTAGTTTAAAAATAAATAAATGTAAATAAATAATAACCACATAAAGCTGGTTCTGTACTGAATCTCGTGCAAGAAACCACCTAAGTTCTAAGTAAAAATTCAGTTTGATGCTAATCTGTCACACCTATTTACATTTTACATTTATCCTCGAGTAGAATAGAATCACTGTGCCCGTAGAAGCAATCATCCATCAAGAAAAGTCATTAAGGTACCGCTAATTCCTATAAAATCATTGATTTTAAACTTTATGATTGACATCATATAGCATGAAAAAAGCAAATTAAAACTTATTTGATAGATAGCGATAAGGTATGAATGTGTCATTTGTTTTGTTTCTGTAAGAAGAAAAGAAACTTATATACGACGAGCAATTTTCTACAAGTATATCACATGAAAAATACCTGTCCGGTTTATTTGACTTAAAACAATGTTGTGCATAATACACATGTTTGTTATATCATAATTGAAGAAACTGGGCATGAGATTAAGTATTTTCTCAATATATTATCTTTAATGTGTATTCTTTTTAATGTGCATCTTTTATTAAAATTGTTGTTGATATTTTGTAGCTGGCCACAATTCTTTGTACTCACTTTAAGGCTGACAAAACAAGTATTTACAAATACAACATGTTTTTATCAGACTACCATAAACCTCGGTTTAATTCGGTTCTATTAAAATAACTTTTGAATCAACACTGCCATGTTGTTAACCTGATCAAGTAAAATTACAAACATTTTTATTTGTGTATAATATACTACAGTTGTGTATTTCTCAAATCAGCGTTTTGGGTGGTTACACGCTTAGAGGAGAGAGCACTCTCTCGTTGATGCAGAATGTGAAAGTAGAAATTGAAAGCACTGAAGCATTGTTTTCCTATGCTAAGATTTCAAATTAAAAAAATACAAAACTTGATATTCTTAACACTGAGATCCTACAGATGTGTTTGCATGATAAAAATACAAACTTGTTTTAAGTTCGTAAACTTGTTGTTGACCATTTTACAATTGTTTGTACACATAAACTGGTTCCCAAATTGATGATTGTTCTGTCTTGTTACATGTAGCTTGATTAAAAATATTAATTTACCTTTAAGATCAGGAATAGTATGCTCTACAAATAAGATGTGTTCTGACTGCTTTTTCTTGAAAACCAAATGATGATAAAGTTGTTCAATTTTTTGAACATCTATTTTTCATTAACAACAATGAAATAAATTTGGTTCCTTTTTATGCCTGTTCCAAACAAGAAGTATGATGTGAGAATGAAAAATGACAATAACAAACAGTCAACCATCTCAGGAATCAATGAAGCGATATTCGAAATTAAAGCAGAGTAACAAGGACCTCTAAAAGGATAGAGATGGAATCAGGTGCCTAAGAGGAGTAAGCATCCCCTACCGACCGGTTGCACACGGTGTCTGCTTATTGTCAAGATCATGAAGAACGGAAGAAACCGTAGTCAGTTTGGTGTATAAGTAATGGTCCAACAAGTATGAAAAACGTCAGTCCGCATGTGTCTTAATCAGACATTGTACTTGCTGACAAGGTTTTTTGTATCAACCATAGAACTTGCGTAAAGATGATTTTAATCGAGGTTCTTGATAGCAACATCATTTAAACTACTGTATACAGGAAAATATTCGCTGCCGTTTTATTTTCGGCCCTTTACTCTCGAATTTAAGATAAAGCGAATCCAAAACAATTTTTAAATAATTGTGTTAATTAGAACGGGTATAAATTTCCAACTGTGTCTATTTCCAACTCTGTCTGGGCGAACATGAGGCGAAATTAAACCCTGTATATAGTATATAGTTTTTGTTTTTGTACGTTTTATATACTTTTATTTTGTATGCATCATTCTGAATGAAAAATACTAAAAATAAATTTCCAAAAAGAATTTTGAAATAAACTTAAACAGTTTCATTCATTTAACAAAACAAGTTAATATTTTTGCTTGTCTCGGGTTTAATATTTGAGTATATACGACAAGTTTTGATCTTACTTATTCGCTGACCATTACACAGAGGGGAAAAAACTGCGTATATATTTTTTTTATCATCTACGAAATTTTTCTGAAAATGGCACTCTGTTTGTATTCTTGCCACTATTTATCCCTTTAAACCTATGTGAAAAAGACTGATAGGTCATATTATTATATAGATTATTATATTAAATTATTATATACGGGGATTTACTTTGGGTTGTATTCCATACACCCTAATGCCTGCAGCCTCAGGATGTATGGAATACAACCCGGGATAAATCCACATACAACCTTGATTGGACCTGGATAACGAAAAATATTGTAATTTATAAGACATGCATTGAAATTGACATTGGAATATCAAATAGAAGGATATAAAGGCATGATATCATGAATTGCTGAAATCATGTATAATAAACTATCAACATGCTGTTGTATTATAATAATATTGTGTTTTTTAATTTGGTAACTTAATCATGTTAATTGTTAATTTAATATGATTGAATTTTCTATTGAATTAGCCACATATTTAAACAAAAAAAATATTTAGATCCACACCACAATCCCTCATCAAGTTAGGAAACATAATCTTCATCCAAGGTCATGACCTCAAATAATGGTTCAGGACCCCCCCCCCCCCAGTAATTAGAAATTATCAATATTTTTATAAACTGTTGAAATCTCTATACCTCAGCTATAATTATTTATTAATATTATTTATTTATCAATCTAATGGACATCCTATAGTGTATCAGTTTTGATCCCTTCGGGACTGTGTCATTTTTGAAGAGGAATTTAACAAGTATATATTGTAGCTTAGAACTTAACCAATGTTTGTCATCCCAACACACCCCTGTTTTGTTTGAGATACATTATGATTTGACATCAATTTTAATTATATTTTGTTTGTTTTTTCAATTCTTTTTTCATCAAAAGTCATCATCGTTTCAACTCTTTTATATAAAAGTGAAAGTATAGAGAAACAGGTTGATGTGTGTTTGTTTTGAACATTATTTAATGTTTTAAGATATTATAAATTATTTGTGAATTAAATCCTATTGACAATGTTACATTATCTTTGTCTTTAATTGCTTTGGTGCAGTCATATCTTTAAATCCTGAAAGTGTATTGAAACAGCATATTGTGGTACAGTAAATAAATAATTTAAATGCTATTTTAAGTAACTGCACATAATTGTCTAAAAGTGGTATCAAAGATCCAATTATTGCATGGTCAATTAATATGTCACAATCCCTGTTTTGAAGTTTTATATGTAAAAAGGTAGTTACGCAGCACAGTTAAGGCTGTCAATAAACTCCGTTCAGACAAAAAGTACGGGAAATGTGCATTATGACATCATAGTATATTACAAACCTCGAAAGTACTTATTAATCTATTTATTAGTAAAATTAACTTATACTAATCTTTTAATTAAAAACAACAAATGCTATTACTTACAATTTTGATGTCCGTTATATCGTACACACTGAAAAATAAGCGAGATGTCGTTCTCGCTGTACTACAAAATATGACGTCATATGCTTCAAAATGACGCATTAAGTTAAATCATTGAAGGCTATCGTGCAGTTTTATAGCGAAGAAAAATAAATGTCATACATTAACGGAAAAGTATAAATGAATATTTTGTTTAAAATTATTACTAGTAGAATGCTACCTATATAGTCTTATTTTCATTTTGTTAAAAGTATGCATCGTATAAAGAAGCCACCTCGGTTTTGTATAAAATATCGTATATCTAAAATCTGAGTACCTAAATAAATCACTTAATTGCAAGGGCATACACTTACCTGATCCCGACAAACTTTTACATGTGAATTTGAAATATGCTATGTAACTTAAAAACTTCTACGATCCTTGTAAAATCTTACAAATTAATTTTTTTTAAATGAAATTAACCCTGTGACCTTCAAAATTATTCAACATATGCATTATAAATTACGGTTTCTACTAACAAATATTCTTATCTTAAAAAGTTCGCACCGTTTTTCAAAATCTACGATATAACATCAAATTATTTCATAATTCAGTTGTGAATTTTGACATGATTATGCCCTTGCAATATTGAATTTTTTAAATGACCTCAAAACCACAAATACATCTGCTTGTACCATGCGACTGCCATATCACGTGACCACTATGAACATAAAATATTGTACTGTTATATATATATTTTAGAAATATATTGCATTTGAGTGACTGTTATTGATTTTAAAAAGGACATGCCAGTTTAACTAAAGTATACGTGTTTTCATCACAAAAATTTGCCCATATTTTTATTGACCGCCTTAACTGTACTGCGTAATGTGAAATCAATGATAATTTTGAGCTAGTTCATTTGGTTGAAAATATTTAATCAATACAAGCAAATGATTACCTAAAATCTTTGCACCAAATGTGCTGAAAAGGTCACTGTCGCATCACTATAGCAGTTTGTGAACTGGTGGGATATATTCAAGCCTAAGATGATGAGATTTAAAAAATAAGGGGGTGGGGGGCTATTTGATATCTTTATGTTTTGGCTGATCTTAACAGCATCATCCGGATTTAAATGTCGCACTGTTATACCTGATCCACAAATGCCATTTGTGTCATTGAAGAAATGCATTAACATATTTTTATAGACTTTTCCATAAACTTCAAAACAGTTTGACGTCTTTAAAGTGAAATAATTTCATTTTGTTTAATGGCATTTGTTTATCATATAGTTAAAGACAACACGTAGCCTTTGGCTTCTTTTTAATAATAATACTTTATTGGCTTTATCTTCATTTCCATATCTTCTACCTAAAAGCAATATTTAATCGCAATTTATAGAATCTATGTACTTTTTTCAAAGCATTCATATCTTTGTTAAATAAATGTATCATAAGTGTGAAATTCAAAACATATTCAAACGCAACAATTCAAAAATCATATGTGGGGTTTTAAACATTTATTACCCTTTTAATTGTTAAATAAGCAAGAACTGGAAAAGATTAGCAAGATTTATAATAAACAACACACAAGCAAACGTATTAAAGAAGCTATGATTGTTTGTTTTTGTTTTTTTTGTTTTTTTGATAATGAATGTGATTAGTGAATTATCGTAATTTGGTAAAAAGGATATGGAATCTGATTAACATAATTGCTTTGTAATTAATGCGTGTGTTGTTGTTATCAATGTAATGATCCATTTTGGTAAAACCCCATATTGTTTCAATGGTGTACGAATTTCATGGATTAAAGGTAAGCCATAGTAAACTGACACGCGACATGAAAAACAATACTAAAGGTGAAAATAACATTGCAGATTGTTCATAAACTGTTCGTTTTTACTATTATGTAATTAAAGTGTGTACATGTTCCAAGTACTCGTTGACCCACTGTTATATTGCATTATAGAGCAGAAAACGATATAACTTAAACCGGTCAGTTAAAAAGTTCTCTTTCGCAAATGTACTGGAGTAGTTCCCAGCACTGACAAGTACTCCAATTTAATCCGTAAGGTCTATATACACATAAACAATCCTGGTTGTTGTAGTCATCGGGTTCACCATAACCCGTAGCCCATGCCTTGTATGATAATGGTTCTTTGGTTGACTGCCACACCCACGATCCTTCTTTGTCCTGGTCTGTTCCTCCCAGCCACACGTTTTCTTAAAGGAAAGTCAATATTGAGGTTACAACATAATTTTTGGCATGACTTTTCGTGAACTAACTACTATATAAACCTATTGTGTTTTGAAACTTTTTTTCTACTTTTTTACTGCATCTAACATTTGATTTTGTTGGATAGCTCAATTACAATATTTACAAAAATAAGTATTTCAGTTATTGATAAATGCTTATATTATTTTTAGGTTTGTTTAGTGTTGAACTTTTCTCATAGCAGTAAGTTTGAAGCATCATTTCACTCAAAAAATCAATAAATAAAAAAAAAAAAAAGATTTACCAATGTCTTATTTTGAAGAGAAAAAAAATATTCGATATTTTCAGAACATGTTCTACCCAACCGAAAAAAAAAAATGAAAATAACTTTTATCATTGTAAGAAATGCAATGCAAACTTATCCGTCAACTTCATCACAAGCGACATGATATAATTGTTTTCTTCAGGAGACTCAATTTCAGCTAATTTACCTCCCTTGATCATACAGTTCGTCTTGTAAGAAATCAGAGTAATAAATTAGTTTTACAGTAGTTTTCCAATCAAGTTATATTTTTTTAAAACTACAAGTGTATAAAGGAAAACAATAATTTTGCCCCTTTACTAGCCTTTTAAAATGAATAATACATTTGCATTAAAATACCAAAAAGATTTCAAGTCTAAATAAATAAAATAAAATTAACCAACGGTTTTAACTGACCTGGGCCACACTCCACGTAACAACTGTGTCATTCAATAGGTACTCAGAGTTCATGAAAGTATCCCAGTCTGCAGAATTTAAAAAAATAATCATAATAACATTTTTGGTTTGTAACATTGATTTGTTCGTACAATAAGTTGGACATTTACACAAACAATAACATTTTAATTTTTCTAACAACAATTAGCCACCATATCAAAATCAACATATGTTGCATATTTTTTTTTTGTACATCATTATTTAATTATAATTTGATTGAAAGCTTTAATTGAAAATAAACCTTGTGGCCTGACTTTCAAGTATGTTTCAGATCACTGTATATTGTAGTTAATTTTTAGCACATTTATATAAAACAAAATTTATGAAAACTGAGAGCAATGTATATACGTTGCTACTATTGTTTACGCCATATAGGGGCCCTGCATATAGCTGTTATGCATTTGTTTTGGACGTTTTCGAAGTACCCCAAATATGGCCCAGGATTTTTTTTCGCCAGGCGCATACGCGACTATATAGAGTATATGTCTCATTTTTTATGCTTATTAGAAGACGTTTACAATTCGTCTACAACCACTACACTCCTTACCTCTTGCAATAACTCTTAAATTGACATATACCTGCCCATACTGAATGATATAGATAAACATACAGCACAGGGAACCTCGCCACATTGGAGCTCCACCTCCGTCCCGGCCGGGGGATTAAACTCAAAACCTATGGAGCCCATTCTCCTCGCAGTGAGCGGCCACCGCTCCCATTATCCGACCATCAAGGCAGGACAAAAATCCTGCCTTCGATGACGAATGGACCCCAAAGTGCAGGCCGCTCACCACACGATTGCTTGAGATACAAGTGGATTACAGTTAACCGACAACTTGAGAGGATCGGAACAATACCCAGTGCATAGATATATACATATATAATATAACATATAATATAATATAATATAATATATATATATATATATATATATATATATATATATATATATATATATATATATATATATATATATATATATATATACCTGACTTATGCATTTGGTAGACCGATTGTATTATTTTATCTTTATTAGGGAGACCAGTAGATTAGGGAGACATATTTTGGTCTCCGTATTATTTTGACCTTGTCTAAAATGTAATTGGCTTATCTTTAAATGAATGAACGGTGTGTCTTTGCCTAAAATGCATCAATGTGTCTATTATTTGACATCCAATAGTTGCCTTTTGTCTATATTTTTTCGTAAAAAGGAATTCAATCTGCCTCCATCGTATAATTAGCAATGACTATTTTTCTGCATTTAGGAGACCAACGAAAACTTGCAATATTGCAAAAAATCTAACATATATAATTTGTTTAGCCTTTAATTATTCTAAATGAACTTGTTTTCAAAATACTTTTTCACTTTTTATGTATAAAGCCTAACTAGAAAAAAAGTCGTTAATTTCTTGACCATGTTTACACATTTGGCAAGTGCTCTCCGCCATTTGTTCCGAGTACTCTCGGAACGTCTCGGGTTAAAACAATGGACCTTTTAACGCCAGCGTGTTGCCTTTTAGGAATCAAAGCCATTTTATGGTAAGTACTTTTGATAATCCTACTACAATTGAACAAAGTAATGTTTTTATGAAGTTTTTTTTAAAAATATTCAAATAAAATAGGGCGATAATGTGTGCAACTTGACTATTTTACACCAAATGTTGATTAATCTTCGAGGACATTCGAAACGAAGTTAACAACAAAAGCATGATTTTCATTTCCACTGTACGTTTGATGTAATATGTAATTCAAGGATTTATCAGTACCTTCTCCAGAGCAAAAGTCGTCCCCATTCCCAATTGGAAATAAGTTCACTTCAGCAGCTGTCCAAATTATGATCCCAATTAGTATAGCAGTATTTTTCCCCAACTGGTAAATAGTTCTTATGTTTATTTCTTATCAAAAAATACTTCGTAAAATAACCAGAATGTCCATAAATGTTCAGTATTAACAAATGATTAAACCCATTTAGCAAAACTGCAGTCATAAAAGTTTCCAAACACGCTGTAAACATCGCCAACTTTTAATCCGATTTTCCTCTGTTTTTCTAAAACATCGTTATTTTGTGGTATACAGTACAGTACTGTAAATGGTACATGTTTTTTTTTTTACACACACTAGACTGATATAAAAGTAAAAGGTAAATGTTATGAAATATTTCAAACAGAAAAATACATTCTCAATTTAAAAGGGGATGTTGATAAATTCTTAATATTTACATTCTACTGTGTTTTTCCATTAAATTCTGTGATCTTCAAATGCCTCTAAATGCAACAAGTAGTCAAAGGTCAAATTGACGAGTTTTTGTTATGACGTCACAAACGTTAAACGCTGTAAACTGCAACGCCACAAGCGAAAATCAAAGTTCACGCTTGTGGCTGTTACTGTGGCTCTTCCATTAATATTAACTTACCCTTAGGATAAGATAGGAATTTTAAGGTATGAATCGCATTTGCAGACAAGGCAAGAAGTTAAAAAAATGTAAATATAAGCATTAAATCATGATTTTTTGAAGTATACACTCTCATAACTGCAGCGGTGTGTGCATACAAATTTTCATAACGCGCTAACGCGCGTTACTCAATTTGTATGCACACACCGCTGCAGTTATGAGAGTGTATACTTCAAAAAATCATGATTCAATGCTATAATAATGTAATACTTTTATGACCAGTGTTGAAGGTGTTTATTTCAGGGAAAAAGACTTGTTCTAATAGCTAAATATAGGAATATTATACATATATCTATATTGTGAAGTTAATTAGATTCTATTCAATTAAAGTCTAGCTCTTTGATTTTCCATTATGATAATAAATTCAGAAATCATGATGTATGCAACATATGATTTCTCCCAACTGCATGAAATTGTCGATACAATTTTTCCAATTCAAAAAAAATTGGCATTTTCAAAATAAAAAAAGGCTGAAAAATCCCTGTAATTATATAGCTAGTTTATTGAAAATGGACAGAAAAGTTAACCGAAGAATGTCGCTTTATGTAAATAGATCAACATGAAGAATTTTCTATATTACAGTTATATGTACCAGTAATATTGTTTTAAATTATTTATGTACGTAATGTAGATATATGTACATGTACCCCTTGTTACCTAAATGAATTAAAAGCAAATTAAGATCAGTTGCTCTTTTTCACTTGTATAGTGGAAAGATAGCCGACTATTCTTTGTACGAATTGACTTATTATAGGTAAGATAGTCAGGCCTCCATGTTTACAACCGGGATGCTCACCCCACATTTACAATTGTGACCCACATTTACAAATGTGACATCATAGTATCACTCTCGTTTGGCTTTTCGGATATTATCAGGTTTGTAAAATTTTTGGCTTTTGATGATTAATAATAATGTAAACAATGTGTCTGCAGATTCCCGTTGGGCTGAGTGTGATCTGTTGACCAGGCAAAACATGTATGTCTTGATTACACAGCGTTGTGCACAATGTGCTCTCAAGAACATTCAATCCAGAAGCATGATCAATGTAGCAACACTTTTAAAACTACTTTTTGATACTTGTATTAATTTTAATGTTGATGCGCACCCGGGGCGCCCTTCCCCCTGTAATTGTTGATTTATTAGAATAACATGACATGTTTCATACATGATAGCATTAGAAATGGTCGATGGTTGTAAATATTTTGTTGTTTACCAATTTAATGTATGTTCTCACTAGAACATGCACATATGATATATGGTAGACTATTATTACATTCAACTCTCTCTCTCTCTCTCTCTCTCTCTCTCTCTCTCTCTCTCTCTCTCTCTCTCTACAGCAGCGATTCATCTTATGACCTTTAAAAATCATGCACCTGCACTCTTGCGAGTATACAAAATGTTGTAAAATGTTCGTACTATATATTGTTCGTGCATTGCACTGCGATGATTTGGATCGCATTCAGTCGCGTCTGAATAGTGTGCATTTCCACAATTTTTAAGGAGACTTGATGCATGCACTAAAACGCATGCAACAAATGCGAGACCTCATGCAATATATGAGAGAGCTCGTGCGAATCTAAAACATTCCGATCGCAAAGAGTTGTAAAGTGCTCGTACGCCAATTGTGAATGGGGCTTAATGTAGATGTTTATGAATCCAAAAGTTTTCTTTGCATATAAACAATGCTTTCACACAGGTGCTTGTGGTTTTAATGTAGGTTTTGGAGTTATTAGCACAACCAGTCATGTCAGTGGAGATTTTCTCCTGCAGGAGAAACATTAAAAGGACAGGATGGGGAGGAGAGATTGAAGACAAGCACAGAAAACAAAATATTTATCTATAAATATAATGGAAAAGAACTTTGGTAATACGATTTATACATATTTACATGAAGCTGGTGGTATGTAGCTCCTGATGTGAAAAAAAAAATTGAAGCAACGTTTATCCAAATTTTTTTTTCAGACCAGGAGATACAGACCTGCAGCTAAATGTAATATTTTAACATTTATGTATGGCAGTAATGTTTCTAGAAATAACTATAAACAATTCTAATTAAGTCAAGCAAAAATACCAGTAATTATATGCTTCTTATTTAAGGTTTGATTTCTTTTTATGTACACTGTAGTATTGATGCTACAGTGAACAACCATACATGTATCTGCCAGTTTGTAAATGATGGCAAGGACGATGCAAACTCCACCATAAACTCAGAGTGTTTAATGGAAGGGAATACCTATGATTGTTTGCTAAGAGAGACATTGTGGTTGGGGAAGAGATACTTCATGTATATGACTATGGTTGTGATGAGAAAAGCTTGCGGTGGCGCAGCAAGGTAGGAAAATGGTTGGATTAATTATACACAAAAAATAATTATTAAGAGAGGCTTTGGATATCTTGTTATCTGGCTTTGGTTTTGTTTTTGCATTTTTTCGTACATTGATTTGTTTTAAACTAATCTAAAAAATAGGTTTTTCTCAAGAATTTAAAAAGTATCAGAATAGATAATTTATATGTTTTTATTGAAAAACAAGCCTAAAACTTCTGTTAGTGTTGTTAAATAGGTTAAAAATCGTGATCAATTAATCAGCAGAATTGGTTGTCTCTTGCCATCTGATGATCGGTCAATAATCGAATCGGTAACAAATTATATTAAATTCAATAATATGGGGCACTAAATTTTATGCTATGTATAATCTAAAATATATAAGTGCTATTTTCACTTCCTTTTAAAAGCTTATAAGACTTTTGCTGTATTTTTATTAGGTAAAATGTTACACATCTTTTGAGATTGAAGAAAACCCCCAGCTCACAACAGTTTTCATTTCATTCAATACAGATTAGAAAACAAAATGATAGGTATAATATTAATGTAATAAACCCAGACTGAGTATAATTGATTATAAAATCTAAAATCGATTATGATAAATCGACAACCTTTTCAACTCATCATTGATTGAAATTCAATCATCGTGACAACACTAGCCCCTGTTCATGTACATGTTTTTACCGGTACTAGTTTTGATTGATTTCAGAAAAGGCTGTGATCCTTTTGATTTTGGTAATGGTTTTGTTAGGTTTTATTTCACTTTATTTTGTTTATAGTTGTTTGATTTTCTTTCAATTTTAACATTATATACGGTTCTTGTGCTGACCTGAATAGATTTATTTTGTTTTCATTATCAAGCACTATTAAATTAAAAGCTTGAAAGAGGTGTCCAGTTGTGCAGTGGACAATGCACCTGCTTATCACCACTGCGACCCAAGTTTAATCCCCATGATCGACAGTTGTTGTATATGATAGGGTACATTGGTCGCCTGCTTGGACACGTGGGTTTTCTCCAGTCACCCCAACTTCTTCCCACATCATGACCCACTCGCGCTAACATCCATGCCAACAAAAAGCTATTAATATAAGTCAGTGTGCATTGTGAATCTGTCACTAATGTGGAGAGTCTCCTTTGCAGAACAAAATTGTTTTTTGTTAGATAAATTACAAAATCTGTTTCTGTAGTAAATATGTATATTTTGCAAATTGTTTACAGAATGTACTTCTTGAAAAATATACATTTACATAGAATAATCAGATTTGGTAGGTTAGTTAATTTAAGCATCAATCTGAATTGGAATTCATTTTTCACTGAATATTGGTACAGTCTTGTTTTTGTACCATGGCTGAAAAGTTTGATTTAGTCAGTGGTCTGTTGTCAGATTTATAAAAAAGAAACATCAATTACCAAATGTGGTAAACTAATAATTGATGAATGTTTATGAAAGAAAATTTTCTATATTGTTTTAATTTCTTTCAGTTCCCTCTGATGTGGATTCTGACCCATTTAGTGTATCAAACTACTCGCCAAGTTCTGATTCTGAATCAGATGAAAATAAGAAGGTTTTGGGTAATGTTATTATTTAAAGAATAATTTTGCATCTGCAGTCCATTTTCACTTTGCAAAAAATACCTGAAAGAACAAGAGGCTGAGAGCCCAGTCATTTTAATTCAGACTAAAGTAAATCCATTTATATTAACTAGATATACTTTGAAATGTAGTTGTGTATAACAATCTACATGTTGATCTGGTCTCCCTAATGCTGTGATAATGCATTAGATTTACATGATATGAGTGGAATGTAATGGATGTAATATATTTGTAACAGTTATATTTATTTTGTTTAATCATTAGGAATAAAATTTGCAATGATTTAAAAAAGTAAACGTAGAAGGTTGTATTTACAATACAATATATTGGTACTTTTTACAGAGTCCACCCCAAATTCATTGAGAGCTAGCCGCAACACAATGGAAAAACAGGGCATCTTGACCCTCAGAGAAAACAGTGAGCATTTTGAAGCAGGTAAATGAATTAAATTCAATGTTGCAATGTTATTATGTTTTTAAGCAAGAAACATTAATACAGTCAGTTCGGTAGCTAGACCTGAAACGAAGTGCATGCTTAAAATGGCAGGGGGTGTGGGGGCCACCATGAGGCCCCCAGTGGGTCCAGGACAAAGCCCAGGGGGCGAAAGCCCCTGGAAGCTCATGGATTCTGACGATTTTTAACACCAAAAATTAAAGCAGAAATTGAAAGGAATGCTTACTATTTAAGCCTATTTTTAGGCAGTTAAAATTGTTTTGGCTATAGTTTAGGCATAAAATAAAATCACAAAACTTATTAAAAGTTAAAAGAAGAATTTTTTTTTTGACATTTGCCTTTGACCCACTCAAAGCTTTTATTCTTAAGTTCATTTTCACATAGTTTATGGTAATGAATATCTCAATAAAGCTGTGATATTCTATCGGGGAAATTTAAAATGTGTAAAACTAAGTTCAACTGCAAAATAAATAGTTGCCTTTTTAGGTATATGCATTGTGTACTGTTTCTTTAATATGGTACTTTAAGACCATATTGTGTGGCTATATTTGGTGCTTAATACGTCTTTGTTTAGCATTGATTTCGGATAAAGTAGGACCGAGTGACGGAAACGGGCTGATGGAATAACTAAGTATGGACCTTAATACTTGAATTCTTTTTTTATATTTTTTTTTCTTTATTTATTTTTTTACTGATTTTTCCCCCAAATGATGTGCATGCTCAGGCATATAAGCATACATGGTAGCTACGCCACTGGCAGTGTACAATTTACTACTCAAGTCTAAGATTGCTCGTGATCTTGGGGCTTGGTCTCCCTAATGCTGTGATAATGCATTTGATTTCCATGATACGAGTGGAATGTAATGGATGTAATATATTTGTTATACTTATAAGTACATGTATAAGTCATTAGGAATAAGTTTTGCAAAGAGATAAAGAGGTAAACTTAGAAGCATGTATTTATGATACAATATATTGGTACTTTTTTACAGAGCCCACCCCAGTTTCATTGAGATCTAGCTGCAACACAATGGAAAAACAGGACAGCTTGACCCTAAGGTAAAGCAGTGAGCGGAGGTTGACAATGGTTTTCGAGGGGTGTCAATTTCAATAGATACCCTCCCAAACAGGCACTATTCATTTTATTTTACTGAATGTCTTATTTCTAAAGAAAATTGTACTGCTTTTATTTAGAAATGAAGTAAATTCTACGACAAACCGTACGCTCATAATTTAAGCGCATGTAACAGTTCGTTGTGTTACCAATTGCCAAGTGTGTTGCTAACGCTGAGGGTAATAGAACGGATTACCAACTGCGTCTAAACCAATCAGATTTCGGTATTTAACATTTAACATGAAAGTATAATAAAATTGTTTGTCTGGTCTCCCTAATGCTGTGATAATGCATTAGATTTCCATGATATTAGTTGAATGTAATGGATGTAATATATTTGTTATATTTATTTTTATTAATCATTAGGAATGAACTTAGCAATGATATAAAGAAGTAAACTTAGAGACTTGAAATTGCAATACAATATATTGGTACTTTTTACAGAGTCCACCCCAAATTCATTGAGATCTAGCCGCAACACAATGGGAAAACGGGACATCTTGACCCACAGAGAAAACACTGAATATTTTGAACAAGGTAAATGAATTAAACTAAATGTTGCAATGTTATTATGTGATCCTGGGGCTTGGTCTCCTTAATGCTTGGATAATGTATTTAATTTCCATGATATGAGTGGAATGTAATGGATGTACCGGTAATATATTTGTAATATTTATTTTAATTAGTCATAAGGAATAAAATTTGCAATGATTTAAAAAGTAAATGTTGAAGCTTGTATTTACAATACAATATATTAGTACTTTTATACAGAGTCCACCACAGATTTATTGAGAGCTAGCCGCAACGCAATGGAAAAACAGGACATCTTGAACCTCAGAGAAAACAGTGAGCATTTTGAACAAAGCAAATGAATTAGAATCAAAGTTGCAACGTTATTATGTATAACAATTAACATGTTTGTCTGGTCTCCCTAATGCTGTGATAATGCATTTGATTTCCATGATATGAGTGGAATGTAATGGATGTAATAAATTCTCCTATATGTAATAATATTCCTAAATATAAATACACTGTGTTAGAGTAAACTCCCAAGAGATCCGAATATCAACATGGTGTGTAATTTTGAAGGGAGCAAAAAAGTGTTGATTCCTTCAATAATATGAATTAAATATTTAGATGAAAAGTATTTACAGCCTCAGAATGGTTTGTTATGAATAATTTGACTGTTATTTTCAATACAACTTCATTATTTTTCTCAAAAATCGATTCGGAGCGATTCTGCAATTTTCTGCTACATTACAGGTATATGGGAGGCATTCCTGTCAGATTATTATAACTAAGCAGAGTGTAGTGAAATTAATAGCATTATTGTAGGCTTAAAGCTTGGTTATGTAATTGTAAACTATACGGTGCGTCGATGTAGTGAATGTCCGATATCATATGCAATGTCAACCCGTGCACGCACGGGTTAAAGTCTAGTAAGAATAATTAATTTTGACTTGTGAAAGAAAGTAATCATTTTAAGATTGATAAAGCCACAAAAGGGGCAACTGTTTCTTTAAAAGATTTCTTGTTTTAAACTTTATTTATGCAATAACGATTCTTTGATCTTTTGCAGTTCCATACCATTGTTTTCCCTCTCTCAGTTCCTGTGATGAAAGAAGTCAACTTGATAGGTTTGTTTCAATCTATTTTGTGAATGTTTTTCTTGTTTGATAATAGGATAGTCATACATATGTAGCTGCAACAATGTAGCCCTCTCCGATTTTTTATAACTGATGTTTACTCCCCCCCCCCCTCCCCCCCAAAAAAAAACAAAAAAAAAACAGGAGAGGGCTACATTATTGCAGCTAGGTGTTAGGCTTCTGGCTTTTGAATGACAATGTATAGATGGAGTTATTTCCTTGTGACTTGTGACAGAGGCTGTAGTGCACAATTCCATTTGACTTTCAATAATTGTTCAGATAGTAATGAAAATGTAAAGTGTTTAATAACATTTGCTGAGTACCACTTTCAATACTGTAAAAGGGATTATTTACATGTAAGGGAAAATTTACACTTAAGCTTTAAACTGGGTAAAATACCCCCACATTTGCATATGGGCAGTGCTTTAGTGTGGTAAATCACTGTGTATGTATTTCTTTTTCTTTTTTCTGCATTAAATAATTTTTGTATTTGTATACATTTTTGAAATTTTATCTAAAAGGGTGAGTGTCGGAGTTACATGTGCACAATCCTAAAGGTCCAAGTACAGCACCTGAATCACATGTAACTGAAGAAGATTTGATGTCCAAACCCTGCGAGAGTGGAAATGCAAATGCATCAGATGTTACACCACAAGGTGATCAGTCTTTTTTTTTTATTTGTGTGAATCTGTGTGTGGTAGTGGTGGGGGGGGGGGTAATAGAAGTCATATTATTGAAATGATAAAAACTTTTCTCAATAATTTTCTTTCTTTATTTAAGATGACAATGGTACATTGATTTGCATCGTTTAATAATTAAAACCCATCCATAATGTTTTCTCTTTTCATTACGTTTTATGCATGCCTGTCCTTAGTAATCGCAAAGTAAGATATTCATGATATTGTTATTACAGAGTGCTTCTTTGAGATCGAAGATGATAATGGAACTAAAGTTCTTGCAAGCCCAGTTGCAGCCAAGAAGACTAAAAGCAGCTCAGGTGATATATCTTTGTTGCTTGGTCTATCTATCCACAATTTGATGAATTAGCAATTTTTAGGTCACCTGAGTTTATTGCAATCCGTTTTCGTCCGTTATCGTGCATCGTGCCTTAACAATTTTACATTTTTAACTTCTTCTTAAAAACTACAGGGCTGATTACATGTATTACCATTTTTGATGTGAGGCATCTCTATGGTGAGAGGAATCTAAATTGTAAAATTCATGGCTCTACTACCCCTGGGGCGCCACATGTGGGGCCAAATTTGCAAAAAAAGAGCCAAATTTTAAAAAGTATTCTTCTCTATTCCCACACATGTTAGGAAAAAACTGGTTGCATAGTTATAATGTCCATGAAGCCCTCTACATAAATTGTGAAATTCATGGCCCCTGGGTCAGGGGTTCAGGCTCTAGAATGGGGCCAGTATGGCCATATAGTATATATGTATTTAATCTTAGAAAATCTTCTTCTCTACCCCATATATATTTGTTAAAACTAAATGCATGATTATGATGTCCATATTGTGAAATTCATGACCCCTGGGTCAGTGGTTCAGGCTCTAGGGTGGGGCCAATATGGCCATATAGTAAAAATGTATTAAATCTTAGAAAATCTTCTTTTCTACTCCCATATAAATATATATATATATATCTGGTTATAAAGTCCATGAAGCCCTCTACCAAAATTGTGAAATTTATGACCCCCGGGTCAGGGGTTCAGGCTCTAGGGTGGGGCCAATATGGCCATATAGTAAAATGTTTTAAATCTTAAAAAATCTTCTTCTCTACTCCCACACATGTGGGCAAAAAACTGAATACATGGTTACGATGTCCACTAACTCCTCTACCTAAATTGTAAAATTCATGGCCCCTGGGTCAGGGGTTCAGGACATGAGGGGGGAGGCAATATAGTGTTAATGCATATAATGTTATAACATTTTCTTCTCTATTCTCACACATCTGTATAAAAAACTGACCTATAATTATGTTTACCAGGAAGTCCTCTACTGAAATTTTAATTTTCATGTCCCCTGGAGTATGGGTTTTAACTCTAGGGCAGGGCCAAAATGGATGTATAGGTGTTATTGCATATAATGTTAAAAAATTATCCTTTTTACTCCCACACACCTGAAAGGAAACTGAAATCATGATTTTGTAGACCCGATCTTTTAAGTTTTTTGCCAAAATTGTAGGTTTCACAGTTCTTTTTGAAAGATTTCAGGCAGGGAGGTGGCCGTCATTACTAATCTATAATTTTTCTACTCCAGAATAAAACCTAATTAATTAAATGCATATATGAGACTCCTCGACAAGTTTGTGTATGGGTTATATGCTACTCAGGTGACCGTTACAGGAATAGAAACAAATTTCTCATGGAGATTTATAATGTGAAATGTTTACATCTTTTCACCATTCGGAACCCACTTGAAATACCTCATACAATTTTTCAATTATGTCATCCAGGCTATTTCATGGCCGATGCAATGCAAAATCCCTATAGGCTTTCTATTTTGGGTTGTGTATTGAAGCCTAAAGCGGTAGAGGGGGCATTTCAAAACAGATAATCTTGACATATAAGTGGATGAATGTAGTTCGAGCATGAATGTATTTATGAAAATCAAAATATTCAGCAAGAAGTAGTGGAAGCAAAAACCATACAGAGTATGGTATGCCTTGAATCTATACATAGGTATTATCCTTTTTACATGAATATGTAACAATATAATAATTCTGATTGTTCATATTATTTTTAAAATCTTTTCAAGGTAAAAGAGAAATCCAGGAGTTTTTGGAAAAACATGAAATGTATTCATTGGAACGGCTTGATGAGAGGACCAAATTTTTGAAGATTAGATCTAAAATCTTCAACGAGAGAAAAACAACAAGACTTAGGACATTTAAAAAATTAAATGAAATGAAATCAATGAAAAAGCAAACATGAATCTCATCATTTTACATATAATGTAACTGTAACGTAACAACAAGACGTAGGGCATGTATGATAATTTATTTTTAGCTCACCGAGACGAAGTTCGGGGGAACTTATGCTATACTGCTGGCGTTGGCGTCCGGACCTGGTAAAAGTTTTTGTTGCAGGTCCTTTATCTTAGTTATTTCTTGTCCTATCTTCACCAAACTTGCATGGATGATGCATCTGGACCTTTTTATGAACTTGAAAAACTTGGATGCTGAATCTGGGCAATGAATTTTAGATGCTGGAGGTTAAGGTTTTTGGAACAGGTTAAAGTTTTTGGTGCAGGTGGCCTTTGATAGCAATTTCTAAATTACTACTGATCCAAACTTGCATGGATGATGCATCTTAAGATACTGATGCACCTGAAAGGCTTGTATGCTGAATCTTAGCCATAGGTTTCGGATGCTGGATGAGGTTATGTTTTTTGGAACAGGTCATATATTAAATTTATTTAGTACTATTTCAAACTTGCATAGTTGATTTAACTATAATATAAATGAATTGCAAAGGTAGCTTCAGATGCAGAGCCTGATCTTCATAATCAAGGATGCTAAAAATATATCTTAGTAATGACTGGTCCTAACTTAACCAAACTTGAATTGATGATGCGTCTTATGATACTGATGCATCTGGCAGGCTTGAATGCCGAATCTGAGTCATAGGTTTTGGATGCTGGATGAGGTTTAGTTATTTTGGAACAGGTCACATGATTTATAGACAATAGCTTGCATAGTTAATTTAACTATAATATAAATGAATCATAGAGGTTGCTTCAGTTTCAGATCCTGATCTCTATTATCAAGGATGTTTAAAAAGAATATCCTACCTCACTCTAACCTGATTGATAGATGTGTTTGTTGTTAAATGATATAACATGATTCATATGATATAGTATTGTCAGATTTGATACACTATTGTTTTATATGATACAATGTTATATCATATATTATATTATAAAAAGTTAGTAGGATATTGTATCAATATTTTTGTGCATTATGATATGATATTGTATCATTATATTGTAATGTAAAGTATTTTTTATTATGATGCAATGTTGTATAAAATGATAATGTATTATATACTATTTTATCACATGCTATTGTTTCATATTATATTGCCATATTCAATATGGTATAATATGATACAATATTGTATTGTAATATATAATATCTTATCACATGATATGATATTGTATAAAATGATATTGGTTTATATAATATATTATTTTATCACATGAAATAGTATTATTTGATATTGGAATATATAATATTGTAACATATGATACGATATTGTATCAAGTGATATTGTATTATATAATATATTACTGTATCACATGATATTGTATCATATGATTTGATACAATGTTGAATCAAGTTATATTGTATCTTATGATACAATATCATATTATGTATCAAATATGATATAATATCATACAATATCATACTTAAGTATACAATATAATATAATGTGTTACAAAATTGTGATGTATTATGTGATATGACATTGTATCATATATTATGATATTGTATTATGTGATCAAATGCAATAATGTATTTAACATGACACTATGTCATATCATATGTTACAATATCATATTGCATCATTATTTATTACAGTATTTTATTTTTATTATTATATGTTTGTATCTTATATTAATATATGAAATGAACATATGATTATTATCCAATTTTTTAACATATGATATAGTAATATGATATTGTTTCGAAACAGTATCCATAGATATCCAAGATCATTAACTATGATTTTCAGGTAATATGATAAAGGTGGTCTCATAAAGGTGATGCTTTATAAAGGTGATGCCTCGTCTCGGTGCTTTGTAATCTGTGATTACCTTTGTTTCTTATAAGGCAAGAAAGTGGCCCCTAAACGTGATATGTATTGCAGACGACATCCTAATGTCTTTATGTTTGAAAATTTTGAATTTTTTTTAGCTGCATAATCCTGTTCGTCCTTTAATATTTTTTATGCCATGCATTTGATCAGTCATTTTTGCTCCCAGAGTAACTTTTAAACTTTGTCAATTTCTTACATGTGTACTTATTATCAATGTTATTCATTAACATTTATTAATGAATGGTTCATTCAATACGTGATCTTTGATCACCTTTTTTTATTGTTATATATGAATTATGAAGAATATTAAGTAAATCAATTTTCAAAGCTTTATTTTCTTGAAATGTATGAAATTTGAAATATGAAGGTTGAAAATAGATTATGAATATTTTGATTTCATAAATTTACAGATCCTTACATACATGATTTTGTTGCACAGAAAAAAATGAAACTGTTGTAATTGAACTGCAAGTTCACCAAAATAATGGACATGTAATGTACACTGAATTTTGAATGGAAATGATTGCTCTATTAATAAATTTGAAATGATTAATTGTTTAAACTTTCAAAATTGAACTAATGTTTACACCCTGGTCCATAAATTATAAATGAAATCTATTTGAAATTAGTTTTGATGATTAGTAAAGTTTGTTCATGAACTTGAAATGTTTTTGTTTTTTTCATTTATTAATGTGAAATTCTAAAACACATTAGGATACATGTAGAATGGATTGAATTGAGAAGATAATCTTCAGTAGGGACGCAAATTTAAAATGCTACATATTTTCCCCATTTTCGCAAATTTCGTGACATGCAAAAAAAAACCGGACAGTGAAAATTAAAGGGCTTGCAAATCACGAATGTTATGGTTAAAAAAAAGAATGGTCTACCTAAACCCTAATTAAGTAATATTAATAAAAATGTATTATCGGTATCCCATAGCCGCATAAGACAGTAGCAAAATATTAGAGGGACAATATAGTATATTTTTAAGGGCTAATAGTAATGAAAAATTAAAACAGATGTGAGATTATTGCCATTCCACAGACCTCTAAATGACCATCTATGAATATTAAAAGTCCACACCATCAACTATGTGAGATATTAACAAAGCTTACATATACATGCACATGTACACAGTGACCTTGCATTATATCTTAATTCTATGTTGCGTGGCGATAAAAAATGATAGAGCACTTGCAAATCATGAAAATTATGGGAAAAAAGAATGGTCTACTTAAGCCATAAAAAATATATATGAAAATATATGCACGGTCTCCTTAAGCCTTATGAGAGAGTAACAAAATATTAAGGAGACCATTTTTGCTGTATTTTTTTAAGGACAAGATATATTGAAAAATTAAAACACATGTAAAGTTATTTGAATCTTGAAGACCTCTAAATGACTATTTGCAATAAAAAATATGCACATATAAAAATTTTGTATATTGTCTCCCTAAACTACATTTTAGGGTATGGTCTCCTCAATGCCTAAATCAGATTTATATATATATATATATATATATATATATATATATATATATATATATATATATATATATATATATATATATATATATATATATATATATATATATATATATGCAGATAAATAAAGCCTTGGTACAGCAAAAAATACTTAAATAAATAAAACAGAATGCGACAGTCCAAATTAAATAAATTGTTTACTGTTAGCGCTTTCAGCCATGTTGGCTCTTCAGACAGTTATACAACATTTTGTATAACTGTCTGAAGAGCCGACATGGCTGAAAGCGCTAACAGTAAACAATTTATTTAATTTGGACTGTCGCATTCTGTTTTATTTATTTAAGAATATATATATATATATATATATATATATATATATATATATATATATATATATATATATATATATATATATATATATATATATATATAAATGTTACCCTTTATGGCCGATGACGCCCCGTCTTGACAAATGTTCTGACAAATGCCTTGCAATAAAAAATGTTTTAAAACTGTTCACTTACAGATGTTGCGGGTTATTTAGTAAGTTCATATTACGACAAGTTGCATTGTTTGCTTTGTCCTTTTTGGGCTTTTAGCTCACCCTTTTGTACCCTTATATGTGCCTTTAGGAAAATGGGTTTGTTTGTGTCAAACTGAGCACCACACTAAAAGGTTTCTATAAATCATATTTCTAATTCTTAAACATGCAAATTACATGTATTCTATTGTTAGAGTATTTAGCTTTTTGCTACCAAAGGTATTTATCAAAACATGTACATATATAGAGCCAAATATGTCCAATTTCATCAAAATGATACCTTGAATTTTCTGTATTTATTTTTATATGAAAATCGGTTTTTGATTATACAAAACTAAATACAATAAGATAATAAACCTGGCCACATATAAAACTCATAATTATCTAAAACTTTTTATTCATGCGTCAACAATCTTTTCATCTGAATAAAAATTGAAAACAAAGAAAATATACATTACGCACCTGCTCGAGATCTGTAATATTTCCATCCTGATTCTTCAATTAATGTATTATCTGGTCTACAGAAGGCATGAACTCGACAAGTTTTATTGATTGAGTTGAAACCGAAGCACTCACATGTCTCCTGCTGACAAACAACAGAACATAGAACAGACGATGAATGGCCGTATTCTGCTAGAAGATTATCCAACACGATCTTATTGTCAAAGATCTGTTCTACCTGAAATGTTCGCATTGCCGAGTGGCATATTTTTACAAGAATGCAGAATACGCAAAATACGAATACATGTTTAAGAGTAAACATATCAACGGGTTGTCAGTTTTTCATTTCAATACAGTTTTGAAAGTAAAGATTTCACTGTGCAGTAAGTTGGTTTTCAGGAAATGTGACTGATCGAACGAACGTCGAAAGAGTGTAGCCTAACTGTTGTAACAACGCTCGTTTTTAAAAGATTGAAACAATCAATACATGTGTTGATTCATTTTACATTTGATACGTCCAATTAAATTCATATCTATTTCGAATCACTTTTCTATTCCCACTTGTGTTAAATAATAGATTGAATGGTTGATTTACTTGAACGATCTGATTAACAGAGCACAGGGCATGAACTCTCTCTTTTTGAATGTATCCACATCTAACATCTAGCTTGATGCCATTTTCTGAATGATTTGAAGTATAATGGGAGTAAACATTATTTTAAATCACCAGATATTTTGATTCAATGAAATCAAAACTGTTACTATTGACGAAAAAAGGTCATTGTATACCTATTTCATGTTTTGGATGATTGCTTATTTTCAATAATGTTAACTTAGTTTTTGTCGATTTCAAACAGGAAGTCTTTGATTACCAAACAGTGAATTTGAATTCAAATCCTTTCATCAGTTAACACAGTCTTCCATTAAAGAAATAGAGAAATCATTTGAAATTCCTGCAAAAAATTTGATTGACTTACACGGAATGATACAGTAAAATGCTGTGGTTTACTTAAAATCCAGTAAATTCTTTCGTTGCAATTTGCTGCTCCAATTTTGATTGATTTACAAGGAATGGCACATTATGGAATGAATATTTTATACAATAAAATTTATTGTGTTTTACTTAAAATGCAGAAACAATTTCATACTAACTTTATTTCCCTCATATGAGGATTATTTCAGAACATACAATTATACATACATGCAACACATATAATTATAAGACAAAACATAAGTATTTACATATTTATCATATTGTCATTTATCATTCAAATGTTACGGTTTGTTTGGTGTAGCTTAGATACAGCAGATATCACTATCTTTTTCCAAGTCTGTTTTGGTGGAAATGAGCAATCAAGGAGCCACGTTTATAGGTATTCAGTAAGACTGTAAGTGGACAAAATATTGATCACATCCGGAATAAATCCTCGCTGTTTATTGGAAATGTTCTCCAGGAATGAAAATAGGCGTGTTGAAAATATCTTCTTTAAAAGAGACTGGTGATCCATGAGACAGAGTCGGCCTAGAAGTAAGAGTTTGCGGATGTCTATTTCCGACTTAATAGGTAGAACGTTGAAAACACTTTTACAGATTTCGGATCTTGTTTTGGTCTGAAGATTTTGTGCATTTTTGCAAACAAAATGTTGAAAAACATTTAAGCGTTGAAGATCGTTGGGTAGATAGATTGCTCCATAATTCACAACCGTAGAGGACTGTTGGAAGAACGATCGTCTTATAGAGGTGTGACAAAGTAAGCGGGTTAAGATAGTTGGAGCCCATATCGTTGAGAGCAAAATATGATTTTTGTCCTTTTCTACAAGCTGTTATAATCCTATCTGAGAGTGTAAGTTTGTTGTTGATAAAAATGCATAGGTGATTATAGTTGTCGGCACATGGAATGGCACATGGAATTATTGTATCACCAAGTTTCCATATATAATCAAAATCTAGTTTGGAGCCTTTGGAGCGGACTTGTAAAATGCACGATTTTCGAGCATTCGAGGAAAAACGCCACTTCCTGGAAAATTCGTAAGAGACATCAAGTATGCGCTGTAATGCCGTATTTGTTAGTGCAATACACGCGATATCATCAGCAAAGCGATTGAAAGTTGCTGGTTATACTAAAAATACCAGTATTTGTACAGGACTATTCCAGGTTAACAACAATTTCGTTAATATACACAAAATATAAGTAGGTTGACAGAACTCCACCTTGTCGTACACCTTGTGACACGGGAAACCAGTCTGATTGGGTTTGATGGACAACAATTGCACTGGTTGTGTTTGTATGACAATCATTAATGATTGACCAAAGTTTTTCAGACATACCTATTTCGCGTAATTTGATAATGAGGCCATGTCTCCAGACCGTATCGAAAGCTTTTGAGATATCTAAAAAGCATACGTAAATATTGCTGCCCTGTTCAACGTTATGGTATATAGTTTCTTGCATATTGAAGGAAGCGGTTAAACACCCAAGGTGCTTTTGAAAACCCAGCTGTTGTCCGCAGGGGAAATGTCTGTCAATAACAAACTCTGATATTCTTGAACATTTTCAAAAACTTTAAGGAAGCATGACAACAGGGCAACTGGTCTGTAGCTTTGCAAGACTACTTAGGTTTGTCTCCTCCCTTGTATAATGGTACGATGATTCCACATTTCCAGAATTCTGGGATTTTCCCGATATATACAATTGCATTAAAGAGTTTAACGAGACACATGTTCAAAAGGTCACCGCCAAAATTAGATGTTCATAGGTAACAAGGTCTGGTCCCGGAGCTTTGCGGCGTTTGAGTTTGTTGAACACTGCTAATATGTCATTGATTGATATTTGGCCACCAAGAAGTTCGTCATGCGACTAGGTACATTCGGTTTCGATGTTCGTGTATTTAGATTCAGTTTGAACATAAAAGGTTTCATCAAATGACGGATCCTTAGACGGGGTATATATATTTTTATAGTACGTCGCAAATGCACTTGCGACGCCCAGGGGATCGCGAAAGGATACGCCCTCTGTCGAAATGATTTCTGGGTATGTGCGGGAAGTTTTAACTTTGTGTTTTTTCACAAGTTTCCAAAACAGACGTATATCACACTCGGCTTCATCTAGATCTTTATATTCTTTGCGCATGTAATCTTCGTATTGTTTAGTGAGCGCATCTCTAAAGCGTCTTTTAGCGCGTTTATAGTTGCAATATGTGTCAAAGACCATGCCACGTGGCCTCCTTTTGCCTATCCATATGCGCCAGAAGTTTCGTTCGGTGGAGTGCAGTTGCTTAATTTCCTTGGTCCATCCTGGTCGAGTGTGAGGGTTATAACCTGTATTGGGAATGCATTGCCGTGAAGCTACGATAATAATGTTACACAGTTGTTCACAAAAATGATTCAAATAGGCAACTGAGTGCATTTCACATTTTAATAGACTGCGAAGATCGGATAGTATAGTTGCCTTGTAGCAATCTATAGCCTCAGTGGTTGCTTTATGCCAAGCTGGTAATTTTAGTGTGGATGTCTGATGACAATGGCGTGAACATTGAGATTTAAAAGAAGCTAATGCAGGCAAATGGTCTGACGTGTTACAAATATAGCCCTCTTGAAAAATCTGAAAGGTAACTAATGAATCCAGCATGCATTTGTTAAATAAAATGTAGTCAAGCATTGTGCTTTTTGGAACAAATGTAAACAATTTGCCTGAATTTTTAAAATCTCTACCAGGCATACAGAATTCGCATTTGCTAACAAAGTCAAGCATCAGTTTTGACTTGTAAGCGTTTGTGTAACTTATAATACTACCGTTGAGATCACCTGCTATAATAACATTACCATAGGATCTATAATGACAATATAAACTTTCCACATGGTTAAGCTCTTGTATATAAGTATCTACATTACTATCAGCATGGAGATATACACCAAATATATACAACATTTCACCATTGTTGTATGTAATTTCAACACCAACAATCCGATTTGAGTTAAAACTTGGTATTTCTTTCATTGAATATTGTAATGACCTTTTAAACATGATACCCACTCCACCTTTGCCAACAAAATGTTGGTAGGTAGGCAATTTAACATCTGTATCTACCTTAACAAAACTCAAATAATCTTCATGTACAGAATTAAGGTAATTTATACAAGTTGTATTGTCTTTCAACTTATGTTCAGAAATAACAGCTAATCGCATTGAGTTTGGTCTAACAGCTTTGACAAACTCATAGTCGATGACATAACCCCTCTAACATTCCATGATATAAAAACTTACCATAGCAAATGATAATAATACATTTAGTACAATTGTGATATTGTGAAAGTACATAAAACAAATTTAGTAATAGGCACCCCGTTAAATTAGTCATACTCTTGCCACCGTTCGGGTTGTCGGTGGTACCTTTCATTGTCACTTCGATTTTGCCATTGCCACGAGAGCTGTACCACCTGCGGCATGAAATACCATCAGGCCAGAATCTGCGACTCTCTACACGTTGGTCGTGTTGGAGAGGTACGTTGATTTTTGCTGCCAATTGCAACCGATGAGAGCGACCGGAAAACAAGACGATGTGTGCTATTTTAACACCTTTGCTTGCAACATAGTTTATTATGCCTTGTTTTGATGATTCGGGATCAATGCCTGAGAGATAAAATCTGGAGTTTCTCTTGTAAGTAATCCCTCGGAAAATGTCTTGTGTAGAATTTCAGGAGCCTTTGCTGTCGTCAAAGGTAACGTTCAGATCAACCGAATGAAGACTAACATCTGTGACAAGGTCGTGCCTGACCGGTTGTGGTTGACGAGACACGGTTACATGAGTACCGCTATCTGCTTGATTGACTTGGCTTGTAGAGTCGGTGGAGCGTGATTTATACTGAGACACAGGTGTTTGTACGGCAGATTGTTTTTTGCTAACGGTAAACAATGTGGTACACGGGTTGCTCGATACGATTGTGGTTGATGGTTTTTCTAGGTTGTGTCGTGACTTGTCACTTTCCGAATTTGGGTCAGACATTTTGCTATAACAGTAGCCTTTACACATGAGTCGGATGGGGTGTGAGAAGCTGAAGTATTCTGATGAGTATTAACTGGAGATGATACAGCGTTGGCGTATGACACAGGGGAGAGTTTAGAGTTTATTTGTTTCTGTAAACCAGAGCTCACTTTGGACAGTCGTTTAATGTCATCATCCGTTTTGTTAATATACTTTCGTATATCTGTATAATCAGTTTCAAGACGTTTGAATTGTTGGGTGGATATATGCATAGAGTCATATTTTGAGAACTTTGATTCTGTGTTCGATTTGATATTCTCGTAATCTCTCTTGAGTTTTTTATGCTTTGTTTTGAATTGGGCAAGATCAAGGTTTAAATTATTAATTATTTAGTTTTTGTCTTGAATAGTATGTTCAAGTTGATTTACTCTTTGTAACAAAGATTGCAAGGACACTCTGATGTCGACAAGCGAGATTATCTGAACCTCAAGATTGTGTGCTGTGCTTTTCTTTTTATCAAATATGGTGTCTGTTCCGGATTTGTCACCTTGAAGAAATAGGTAAAGAGTATGACAATTATGAGCATATGTCTTAGCGCTTTTGCTCTTTGTTGTGGTCTTTCTATTGATCAAATTCTCACTTGGACAACCTTCAAGTTTTCTAGCCCTAGTACTCAACACATTTCGGTACCAAACTAAAAGTCGATCATCATCTCAACACATGTCTGTTGGTAGATCTTGTAGTTCATTGTCTACTCGTTGTATATCTATTTGATTTAACACGTAATCATCTACGTTTGAAGACATTGGTGAACTTACTGTTTGTTGAACGAAAGATTCGTTGTGTTCAAGAGAACTACTGACGGTGTCCAGGCCATCGGTAAACAAGCGTTTAAAATCGCCGTTTTCTTCAGAAATTTCACATTGTAGCATATCAGTCAATAATTCACAGTTTGTTTGGGGTACTTCTAGGTAAACTTCCATCACATGGCTGGTGCACATTTTGGTGCGAAACACACGATTGGTCTAAGAGCGGTGTAATACCGTCCTGCATTGACGACGCCATTTTAATATTAATTCAATTTAAAAGTCATTTATTTTATCACTCAACTCCGAATAAAAATTAGGATTATCCCTATTGGGCCCGTATAAATTGACTAGGGTAATTGAGTACTTGTTATTTATCATTTTATTTGATATCATGAAATTTCCTTCATTATTGCTTCAACACTTCTAAAATATTTATTTCATTTGGGCTATTAAATAAGGTTCCTCTTGCATCCGATTTGCCCGAGCTTATAAGCATCTCTTTACCCCATTGAGAATAAACTGAGTTTTTTTTTATCTAATTCTGTACAGTGAGTGTTTTGTAAACAAGAGATGGATGATTTATGAGTTCTTAAATAGTTATGACCATCTCTTTTTTTCATGGGACCATGTAACCCTCTGCAGTTTACAGAATTAGTTTACACTAAGTCATTGATAAATTGTAAACTGTATAGCAAGCTTAAGTAAGCACCTATGCATGATCCATTCACTTAACCCTTTCACACATGCATCAAAAAAGACAAATACTTCCTGTAAGATAATATACATGTAACAAAACATGTCATGAACAAATATATTATGTACAGATTTGGGTCTCGCTAGTTTAGAGTATGTTTTTAAATTGTAATTAAGATAGTAAACCTTATCTTAAACACATTGAAATGAGAAAACCCTGTTATTGCACATATAAACTCATACACAGGGGTACAGAAAAAAAACAAGTTTAAGTCCCCATGCGTAATTACTACATAACAAAGGGTATACCTATAACCTTTATTTTAAACATTCAAACTTCAGGGCGTAGAAAAAAAAACACATGTAAGTCCCCATGTTAAGTGACGTACTACGTATCAAAGAAAATACCTGTAAATCTTATTTTAATAACTCATACCTCGGGACTTGGGGAAAAAAAGTATTAGTCCCCATGTGCGATTACCTCATCTCTTAGAAAATACCTGTAAACTTCATGTTCATATAGATCTAAGAAAATATCAATAAATTCATAATTTGAGGCACAGGACAAAGAGTATACCAGTATAAAACCGATTTAAAAACGAAGATAAAAGCAAAAACAAAAAAAGGAAGCCTGCAAACCGATGCCGGTTTAATACATCTATGTGTACATTATCAGTATCTAGTGTAATTAACTATCAACTGACATCTTCATTTTCATCATTTATAATGAATAAAGCACTCGCACAAGATTTCTTCTCTTAAATTATTTGGTATTCTCTAATCACATCCATGAACACCGGATTATCACATCATGAATTATCGCGTTTTGTTTAACTGACCAGGAACCATTCTTTTTCATCTTTTGGTAGATTTTCCATAATTACGTCATCTTTTGTTTTCTGGTCTGGTTCTGGTCTTCGTTCCCGATTTCCTGAGTTCATATGCCTTTCGAGCCAATTCCCCCTCTTCTTCTTCAAATGCACCGGTAGATCCGTTCGAACAGCGTAGCCCTTTGGTAAGGTTGTGAATCTTGCTAGATTAAAGATCATATTTCGGTCCTCCATGCGGAAAAATTTCACTATTCTGCCTCTGGTGAATTTAGTTTATAGGTGCTTTTGGTATTCTTTTGTACTCTATGTGAGCTTTCAATCAGCATCGACTCTGTTGATTCTTATGAAATGCTTAGTTTCTCATGAAGAAATTTTACAATAATCTCGTGGGTTACTTCACCTGCTTCTTTTGGAATGCCGTAAAATGATAAGTTGTATTTAAGTGATCTTGCCTCTTGTTGTATTATTCGGTCCTGGAGTTCTTTCAATGCATCCTCTATCGTGTCCATCTTGTCAACCTGTGGATTAATAACTTCATTCTGCTGTTTTTCCAGCTCGGCCAGCTTGTCCTTATGATTCTGAAGGGACTCGTTTATTTGTTTTAATTCGCCGGTCATGGTATCGTTCACCTTGCCCCCTAATTAGGTCTCACACAAGGAATTAATTTCACTATATGTTACTATATAGCTTTAATTCAGTTAATTAATTAACTATACTCTCAGCATATAATTCATGAAAGAGAAATTTTAGTTAAATGCTTCAAGAAAAATTTTAGATCAGAAAAATAACGCCTTAAGCGGTTTCTAAGAGAGATAATTGAGAGTAAACATACCTACCCCCAAATACACGTGGGTTCCACATGTTGACAAACAGGCTCAGCACCATCCAGGAAGTTGCATCATGCGCATCTAAAAAAATAGTTCCACTGAAATTAGTGTGACAATTCCCCTAAAGTAATAATTCTCCTAGCCACTGAGTCCAAAATCAATACTATAGGCCTACAATAAGGTGCCAAAAAAGGAAGAAAGAAAAGAAATTGTCTCTATTTATATGGAACTACAATTGACTAAGTTCAGTTTGATTGGCTATTTCCTTGCGTAAGACCTTTAAGACAACTAAAAGTTTATGAAATTTAATTAAATTTGCAGAAAATGTCTAGTAGGTATCTATCACCTATATGCAAGTGTATGAAAATCTACTTTTGACCCTAAGGGATTAAAAATAGGAGATAACTCTTCTTTACAGCTTGCTGAATTCTGGAGTAAATTTCTGTTAAAATTCATCTACAGTTCATCCTTTTAAAACTCAATAAAAATTAATTAGTGAGATATTGAGAAAAGAGCTTGGAATGAAATGAAACCTGAAATGTTCGAGTTTATGTGTATGTGCTTTAAAAAAAATTCATCTCTAATTAATAGACATTAATTAGCTAAGAAACAGGAAAATGACTTAAATATTGGAATTAATTAGCAAAAAGTTGTTAATTTTAATTCTAAGACAAAGACAGAGACTGGAAAAAATGGTGCCAGAAGAGTCTTCAATAATGTACCTTGGAGCTTTGATAACGGTGGTCACTGATTAATGGCTAGTGATTAAGATAAGAGGTTCTTAAGCAATGGGGGGTGATGAGGCTTTTCCATCAGTCATCAAAGATGGGGGTTCCTCTTAGAAGACATGGCAGCTCTAAAATAAATAAACAGTATGAAAGTTTACAATACTTAAAAATTTGCACCACACACAACATCATATTATTAGAAAAAGTCTGCAAGTGTACAGTTCAATATAAATCATGCCAAAGAAAGGACCAAAGTGGCTGCATCAACATCAGTACAAAAAAGGAAACATACCTCACAACAAGGGCCAGAAAAGTACAGGGACCACCAGTCCAGTACAGTGTCTATGTCCTATAAGAAGGCTGAGTAAAGAAGAGTTTCAGGACGTCGTACAGCAGCAGAAGGATGGAATATTCACAATAAGCGATGCTGAGCGTAGAGGCAGTCAAATGAAGATTTTGCGACCCGGGCCGAGTGAAGTGCAGCTGGTAGACTCCTACACGGATGCAGAGTCACCGAACCCTAATTCCAGACTTTACAAAGTTCTCCATCAAGAAAAAACTGCTAAACTATGGAACCATGCATTTAAAGAGCACTCACATAAATTCCTGGACTGTGACGGTTCACTGGACTGGAACCAACATGGGGAGGAAAAGAGAGGCCTGGCATGGATCCTTTCCATTCGATGTAAGAAGTGCCATTACACCAGTCACCGTGAAAAGCTGTACGAGGAAGTCAGTCGATCAGGAAGGGGACGGAGAGCGGCACAGTTTAATGTTGCCATGGCTGTCGGTCACTTGGGTACCAGCCTTACAACAGAGGGTATGCGTGGTGTGCTTCTTGGCGCAAACATCGAACCAGCATCAGCCACCAACATTCATCAGACCTGCAACAAAGTAGGCAAAATCATCACTGACGTGAACAAAAACAGCATGAAGAAAATAAGGCAGGACATTCAAGAGCTTAACGAGAAATGTGGACTTGCCAATTCACCTATAAGAGCGGAGGGAGATGCCCGGTATAACAATGCCACCTTCAGTGCGATAGGGAACACACCATTCCAAGCTGCCACACAAGTGACATACACTTTAAGTGAAAATGTTACCAAGAAGAAGAATGTTGTGGCAGTGTTTTGTGGCAATAAACTGTGCAAGAAAGGCACCTATCTTAGAGCCAAGGGAAAGGAAGTTACCTGCCCCGGACATGAAGGCTGCACTGCAACCATTCCTCCAGAGACCCCCATTGGAGACGAAAAGAGATGGGCTGCGGAATGCATTAGTGAGCTGCAAAGTGATGACCGTCCACTCATCATTTCCCATTTCACCAGTGATGGAGATAGTGCTGCTGCTTCCGGTGCATCTGAAAAGCAAGGGCATATGATTGAAAACCTCAAAGACCTGCGCCACTTCTTTGAATCTCAGAGAAAACAGACGGCTAAAGCTCCATTCAGCAGTCACATGTTTCCTGGAAGAACAAAAGCTATGAGAGAATCCATGCAGATGAGATTTGCCCTGGACCTGAAGCTTAGATGCAGGACCGTGTACGAAAACTGCTACAAACACTACTCCGGTGACTTACCTTTGATGAAACGGGCCATGTCAACCGCTGTCCGTTCCATCATCAGCTGCTACCAAGGACAGTGCGGAAAGTCCTGCCAACTTCATTCCTTCTCCTGTCGCGGACTGAAAAACAACAAGTGGAACTCTTCAGTGTTGCCTCGTGACTTTGAATTAAGCATGACAGAAGAAGACATGTGCTTGTTAAAAGACTGTATAAATCTGACTTTGGGACCTAATAATCTTGATAGCATTAAATATCACACTTGTACACAAAAATCTGAATTTGTTAATAGGGCATATTTAAAATCAAATCCAAAATGTATTACAAGTAGTAGAAATTTTGAAAGTAGAATACATAAAGTTGTGCACTCACTCAATCGGGGTCATGGAAATTCAATATTGGAACTTTGTGAATCTGTAGGGGCACCTGTTGTAAAAGGAAGTAGAGTGGTCCATCATCTATAACAACAGCAAAATAGGCAAAATTACTTTAAAATGAAACAAAAACTCTTAAAATATAAATATCAAAGAAAATTTTACAGATCTTAAAGATATCAGCTCTATGATAAAAAGTCTAAAGAAACTTATAGTAAGTCACTAACAGATCCAAAGTTAAACAGGAAGTAGTTAAGTGGGGGGGGGGGGGTGTTATCATAGGTGGGTTGGGGGGGGGGGGTGTAGTTAGAATGTTTGAAATGAAATGTTTGTTATATTATACCTATCATATGAAATTTGTATTACATTCAATGATTGCTCTGTTTAAATAATGTGCACTGAATGTATGGTAATGTGTGAATGATGAGTGTATAAAATGTGAAATGTCCTTTTATGGGGTGCTCAGTTCATGTAAATATGTTATATTTTTCATTGTTTATCTTATTAAAATGATTGCAAACAATTATCTTGATTTTCTTACCTGTCTGATGTACACAACAAAGAGGACTGAGACGATTGGTTGAAATACGGGTACACAGGTGCCAAATTTCACCGTTGGTGACAAGACAGCATCCCGCATTGTTTATCCGCCATTGTTGATCTTTAACAAGGGAGACAACTCCTGAAATTCGAAAAAATGCAGTTTAAATAAAAGTTACATGTTTCTCTTTAGGTCTCACACAAGGAATTAATTTCACTATATGCTACTATATAGCTTTAATTCAGTTCATTAATTAACTATACTCTCAGCATATAATTCATGAAAGAGAAATTTTAGTTAAATGCTTCAAGAAAAATTTTAGATCAGAAAAATAACGCCTTAAGCGGTTTCTAAGAGAGATAATTGAGAGTAAACATACCTACCCCCAAATACACGTGGGTTCCACATGTTGACAAACAGGCTCAGCACCATCCAGGAAGTTGCATCATGCGCATCTAAAAAAATAGTTCCACTGAAATTAGTGTGACAATTCCCCTAAAGTAATAATTCTCCTAGCCACTGAGTCCAAAATCAATACTATAGGCCTAAAATAAGGTGCCAAAAAAGGAAGAAAGAAGAGAAATTGTCTCTATATATATGGAACTACAATTGACTAAGTTCAGTTTGATTGGCTATTTCCTTGCGTAAGACCTAAAGCAGTTAACCACGCAGATAGCGATTCGTCTATTTTTGAGATCTCCTCAAAAATATCAAGATAAAGCTTGAATAGCTTCTAAACTATCCATATTTAAAGAATTGTCTGATAGTAGCTCAGAATTGTTTGTCTTAAAATAACATTTTAAAAAATAATTCAAGCTTGATTATTTTTTTTCATTATCCAGGTCTAACAATAATGTCATTAGAAATATTAATCGTTTTACAGTGTTCTTTCTTGTTACTAAATAGCAAAGAAGCTAATTCATTAGTCGGTTATTATTGCTTTGTTCATTTTATCTCAACATCTTTTATAAGTGCTTGTAATACAGTATATATGTTTTAAGAAATCCTGTCTGCTTTCTGTTGCACTTGGCAATTGATAGCTAAGAATTTGCTTTAAAAAGTTGATTTTTCAGTCTTATTTTGTTTTAGATTTGTTTTGTTTATTCCTGTCGTTCTAACTTCGAAACAAACACTGTATACGCAGTCACTGGTTTTGATAGTTTAATGTTTATTATTTGACATATCAAATTAAAGTGAGATAAATGGGTTTAATATTCTTTTTGTTGTGCAAATTCGAAAAAAAATCCATCTCTTGTTTTCAAACATTTCAGATATATTATTAAAGGTACATTTTAGTATTTTGTTTGAACCCAATTAAATTTGATTGAAGCCAATCTAAGGATTCTGATTGAAAACTTTAAAGACTTAATTGATAGCAATTTTCAATTCTTAAAGGACATGTTTTAAAATCAAACCTTGCACATAAAACAGAATATTAAGTACTTTTTATACCACTTTTATTTGATATGTCAAAAAGCAAACATAAAACTATCAAAATCCTTAGCTATGTATACTGTGTTTGTTTTTAGTAAGTAATGAAGAAATGAGAAAAAAATATTTGAAAAGAAATAAGACAAATAAATCGACTTCTTTTTTGGTAAGTTCTTAGCTATCGATTGCCAGCTACAAAATCTCGAAGTTTCTGAAAATGGCTATACTGTAAAAAAGCACTTATGAAAGATGTTGAGCTGGAATAAACAAAGCAATAATAATCGACTAATAATTTAGATTTTTCGCTATCTACTGTCAAGAAAAAACACTGTTAAATGATTAATATTCTAACAATGGCGTTACTGTCAGACAAGAATTTTAAAAATACACAATGAAGCTGGAATAAGGGTACTTGCAGTAATCATTGTTAATTTTTCTATAAAAAGACAAACAGTTCTGAGCTCAAACATTAAGATAATGATTTGAATATGGATAATTTAAGCAGCTACTTCAGCTTTATCATGATATTCTTTAATAGATGTCGGTTTAAATATAATTTTACAATTAAAGCCAAATTTTCCATAGATTGATCATGTCCAAATAGCGTGACTCTTTGTGACGAAGAGTATAGTTATCAGCTTACAGCCCACCAGGAATATTTCCAATCTAAATAATATATACGTTAACATAATTCTGATTTAATATTGTCTTTTTTTCATTGATATTTGGAAATATACTGCTTTAAGATCTGAAGTGACACGAGTGTATTGATTATATCGTCTAAACAATTGTCATGAACCATTAAATGCCAATAAACAAGCGTTTAAGAAATGTTTAATATTTTAAAATAGTTATGAAGAAAATTAAATACATACAATGCAAGAAGTCCACAATTCATTTCTTACAATTTTTTTTAATTTTACAATAACTAAATATATCTACCGTTTTAACAAAACGTTAAATTAAAACATGATCAACTGAAAATGATGTCAATTTCATATATCTGTAAATAGATCTCGTTCGCAGATGTATTGATACAGCTTTCCACAATCTCCATCACACCAGGTTAAGCCGTAATGTCGATGAAGAGAGAGGCAGTCCTGGCTGCCATTGTTATTTGGTTGTACCTTTGCCTTGTCCCAAGCCTTGTATAAGAACTAGGATTTGTTTGACTGTCATATCCATTCTCCATCTACCAATCGATAAGTCCCTCCAAGCCAAGCGCTTTCTTAATGAAATAGAAAGCAATAACATGAATTCCACTGTATTCATGTAATAAGTTAAAATTATATAGTTTCAAGGTTGTAAGATTTTGTTTTTTAATACTTAGAATAACATTCAAATTTATTGCTCAACTCATCAAGAAATCTGCAAAAACTGGTGTTATTGAGTAATTATTTACCCAAAAAATTGACCAATGGAGTCTCACTCATTTCCAGGCTATATAATATTTCACTTTATTCAATCTTTAATGTAATACATAATGAATAAAAGTAAAAAGCATAAGCTTACTTGTCATTTTAACAGCCATAGTTCGAATATAAGTATTTTCTTCAGAAAATTCAACTTAAACTAATATAGCTCCTTTTATCGCGCAATTTGTCTAAAAAGAAAGTTTAAAAAATGCATTTTCAAACGGTAACAGTTGCTTGTTAAACAGAAAGAAATAAAAAAAATAGTTTTAAAAAAAACTAATATGATTAAAGGTACCTAATACAAAAAGACAATCATACCACCCCCCCCCCCCCCCACCACCACCCCCCAAAAAAGCAAAAAGGAAAAAAAAACGAAGCTAACAAAAACAATGTTTGAAGGTTTAAAACTCACCTGGTCATCATTCCACGTACCAGCATCTAAGCCCATCAAGTATTCCAAATTCATAAAAGTTGCCCATTCTAAAGCAATAAATCATAATTTTCTGTAGATAATATTTGCCACTGTATTGCACTTTAGTATAAAAAACATATGTAAATTCTTATTTTGTGCGCTTGAGAAATCTTACAATTATAAACATATAAGTTGTTAATAGGAAATAGGTCTGAAAAATGGAAAGTCTAACCAAAAATGTATACCACGCCGAAGTATTGAAAGTCTGTTGCATAAAACTCGCTATAAAGGTCATAATCTTGTAAATGTAGGGTCCTTATTGTATAATAATGAAGTATTTTTTTCTTTCTAACCAATGTTAATTATATCTAAAATGCCTGCACTCCCACATATATACATCAAGACTATTTTCCATTGAGTGGGGTGAAGGATATTTTTGTTTGACGGGAAAAATAAGTCTAAAAATTTGATAATTTTGAAGGTTCCATGAGTCCAACCACCCAATGCAACCCTCCCCACTTCTCGTCTTTTTGTTCCCCTACCCCTGGGGATCCGCGCATGATCTCCTTAAAAGGTTGTTAAAACATATTCTTGACCTCTTTTTAAGAATGTTGCCAAATTGAATATAGCTTACTTTTCTGGTAATTCATTATTTAATCTAAAGAAAATGTTTGATTTTTAACTATTATTAATGACCGACAAAAATTCGAAAACGGCAAGTCATTTTATCCTTTGACGTCATACTAGATATAACACGCAAAACGTTAATAGATCATTACCTCTATGGAAACCAGGTAGATTAATATATTGTTTCTTTTCTTTTTTGATATAGTGATTTTAGGAGATCTATGTTTATATTATAAAACATTCACCGATATACCTCCCTTGCATTTTCTTTAGGACTTACCCTAACATGAACGTTACATTTAGGAAAATGTACACGCATTAATATTATAGAAAGGAGAAAAAAAAGTACAGTGAACAGTAGCTTATCAAAAAGACATACAGTGTTATAAATGCTTTAAAAGTACCATTTGAGTAAGAAAGAAATAATAAATATATACATGTATAACCAACCCCCTCTAGATCTGTAATATTTCCATCCTGATTCTTCAACCAATTTATTATTTATTATAAAAAGAAAAAAACCTGAAGTCAAATCTCAGACTTAAGTCTGAGTTTTTTCTAAAATATTTGAAGTTTTTTCTCAAATTTGAGAAAACTCAAATCTTGGCATTTCACAAAAATATCTTTGTCGTATTTTTTACTCAATTTAAGAAAAAACTTATGTTACCTCCAAAGCAGACCTAAGCGAAATCTCAAATATGAATATGTCATAAACGCCAGTATTACATGATCAAATTGTCTGTAATGCTCATTTTTCATTTCTATTCCATTCAATAATCAGCGTATATGCAACATTTCATGCAGGTTTGATTAATATTTTTTCCATAAAAAATGATAATTTTGGCGGAGTAATCTCCCTTGACAAAAATGTAAACAACGGGAACTAATTTATTTGTGTAGTGATTCTACTTTCTAATGATTTTGAGGCAATCATAATGTAATTAAAGGGTTTTTTGTTTTCTTTATATTATATGAGATCATGTTGATGTGTAATCTATATTTAGCATAACAAAGTTTAAATTTTATGTTTGTTTGACAATTTATGACTCTTTTTGATTTAATCCGAGTTTCCTCTGTTTAAAACAATTGCAAACAATTGTTTTTACTGAGAATAAATGAAAGAAACCATATAAGAGTTATAAGGGGCCACTTGCGACAATGAAATTCTTCACAATATTTGTTTTGTGAAACGCACCTTGAAAAAAAAACCTCAGCTGAGTAAATTCTCAGGATTCGAGATTAAACTTAGGTAAAATCTTTTTTTTAATTTTTTTGTGTGTGAAATGTTTGCATTGCCGAAAGGCATATTTTCACAAGAATGCAAAATATGCAAAATACGAATACAGGTTTAAAAATAAACATATCATTGTGTTCTGTCTTTCATGAAATGTTAACTACGATAAAACGAACCCTGTTATATCAACAATAATTTTTAAGGATTGAAAACAATCAATGCATGTATTGAACCGTTTTGCATTTGATTATTTTATTTGATTCGTATCCTTATTAATATTTATAACAACTCCCTGTGTCAAAAATTGCACCGTATGGACAATTGTTTGGAAAGATCAAATGAACACAACTTAGACCATAAACTCCCTAGAGTATTTTTACATCAAGCTGGATCAAAATACCTGAATGATTTATAAGTTAAATGAGAGTTGTAAAGAAATGATAAATCCCCAGACCAGATATTTTGAAAGATAGAAACCACGTGCCTTATTTATTAAAGAAAGATCATAACATAGATTTATTTTAAATTTTGATAACTCATGATGATGAAACCAAAGTGCATTTGATTTTGGACCAAGTTAACGCACTTAAAGAATATATATATATATATATATATATATATATATATATATATATATATATATATATATATATATATATATATATATATATATATATATATATATATAAATATATATAAATATATATATATATATATATATATATATATATATATATATATATATATATATATATATATATATATATATATATATATATGATAAACAAAAACAAATATTATCTAAAGGTTGTTGCATGACCCTCCTTAAATTCAATGTAAAAGTACATGTATATAACAGACTAGAGAAGTTATACAAACAGAATAAGGGACGACAATCAAAATGTGATCAGAGAGGCTCGCCTGATCTGTCAGCTTTTGTGAAAGCTGTACACGCATACATAGGTAAACAAACGAAGAACAAAGTGTGATCAGAAACTTCAAGGCTCGCCTGAATTTTCAGAATGGGTGAAGCTGAAGAGAAGATATTATAAATATAGATATAAGACAAACATAATTGCATAATATAGTAAGGATATCGAATATTATGTTAATAATTATTCATTTCATTTATAATTTTTTATGTTTCGAGCAAATTTTTACTGATGACATTGAACTTTACAACAATCTGAGTTTGAGAACTCAACCCCTAAGTAAACTACGTATCTAATAAAAAAAACAACCTCAGATCTTATCAGTACTTTAAGTAAGTGTTCTGAATTGTTTGTACCATGCAGAATTCTATAATTATGGTATCAAAAATGCGGAATTCCTACATGAACGAATTACATGTAGTGATACATGTAGCTTGACGTGTTGCACTGTACGAATACCGGTATATGCTTTGCTGTTATTCACAACAAATCCGGATGGTGTATTCTGTACTATTATTTTATTCGAACAAAAAAGGATTAATAAAAATTCATATAGATCCGGCTTACTCGTAACTTGAATGGCAAAGCAAGCTTTTGGAAAAGCCGTTACTTGCATTTCACTTTACGACTACTATTCTTGAATAGAAAAATTCCGCATTAATAATGATTATTTGGGCGTTCTTATAATGAACGTTTGATTTAAAAGCAAAGCTTTTTTTATGATTTTTTAAAAATTATTCTCTCTCTCAATTTGTTCTGAAATAATTAAATGTCCATTATGCACTAGTTGAATAATTATACTTTTAAGTGGTAGCGATCAAAGTATTACTAAATCATTATTAAATTCGATTTTGATTTTGAAAAAAAAAATACAATGAGATCGATAAAGGAAAGCAAAATATGTTAATTAATCGGTGAAATCTCTCTCTCTCTCTCTCTCTCTCTCTCTCTCTCTCTCTCTCTCTCTCTCTCTCTCTCTCTCTCTTAGTTCATCCGGTTATTAAACAAAATAAGGATAATGAACCAAAACTGCATGATTTAATTTAATAATCGGTTGAAAGTATGTATTTTTTTTCAATTTAAATTATTTCTAGGTCTAATTCTAGATCTGCTAGATACATGTTAAAGATGAAAAGACTCTCAACTGCCTTTGTTATTATTAATCGGGCAGGATATTACTGCTTTGTTTGTCTAGACATAGTTTTGTTCGTTTGTGTATATCTAATTAGAGTCTATTGTTTGTCCAACTTAAGAAAACCCCTGGAACTAACACAGAATATACAAGATATACACAACAGTTGTGTCGTGTGCCCAGGTGCACGTTTGTGTATATCTAATTAGAGTCTATTGTTTGTCCAACTAAAGAAAACCCCTGGAACTTGTGTAAAGAATATTCACCTGGCAAGCACATCAGTTTTGTTTAGAGTAAGTGGGAAAGAAAAAAACAAACAGCGAATTGTTAAAGGGTATGGTCTCGATTTTGGTCATTTTTTTTCCCGATATTAGTACTTACAATGCTCCAGAGAGGCATTTTTAATAGGTAACCGGAATGTCAGTGTTATTTGTTGAATTATAAGCAAGTTACATAGCTTGAAATTCTTCGCTATGTAAGCAAAGTGTTTGTTTACGTTTTGAACGTTGAAGAAGATATTCCAGTTTTAAACCTAAAACAAATGTGTTAAACGTTAGGAAATGTTTGTCTATGCTTAAATTAAATAAAGAGATACACAAATAAGCTGGAAAATTTTTTTTACTGGTATATTGAATCTATGTAAACAAAAACAGGACACGAGCCGTGTTTACATGACAAAGAATTGTGAGCACTGTATCTTGCTTATAACTGTACGAATGAGTCTCAAATTTTATTTGATCATTAGAAATGCATTTCTATAACATATTAAATAATAAAAAACATAAAATTAGAATTTAACCAAAATCATGACCATGCCCCTTTAAAGCAATTACTTGAAACTAAAAAAAAATTATCTTAAAAAAAAATTATCGATGGGTTCGTGGTTTTCGTAATTTCTAGTACAACATACATCAGAGGCATTTTTTTCGCTGTAACTGTTTAATTAGTTCAAAGACTTCAAAGTCTTCAAACTGCAATAACAATGTCTTATAAAATACGGCGTAAATTATATCGACAAAATGTAACTGTATACTAAATATAGCTCACTTTATTGTTTCCATACCTGAGTAATCACATGATATAATTCAGAACTAAATCTCATACCTTGTTGACCAAATTGTACACCTTACTGAGCACTCTAGCAAATTATTAGGTATTTTGTAACTGTACGTAAACATAAAAAAATCATAACGTGGAAAGACATCTTATTGTTCGAGAACAATTAGCCTACAAGTTTTATTCTTACTGATAATTAACACATCATAAACGTTATGCAATTTAAATATTTCATTAAGTAGAACTCCTATAACATTGAAATTAGGGGATCTTTCAGTAGCTTTTAATTACACTGCCATTATTGGAGTTGCATACTGTAGCTAAATATGATCAATACTAATTATCTTTATTGCAATTTAAAAGCGACACAGTGATACTTTGAGATGAGTTTCGAAAATCATGTTGTTTTTAGGATGTTTTACTCTGGTGTTAATAATGCACGGACGGAAATTGAATGCTAATTACCCAATAAAAAATGATGTGTAGGCCTTGTTATTTGTGTCATAGAATTTTTGGTGGTCTTGTTTACATACTTTATACATATATTTCTAAAAGTATTATCTGAGTCGTATCGCCTTCATTTAAAACCTAATTACTAACATGATTCAATTGTTTTTCTTTTTTGTTGTTCAAAAGGGTGTTTTAGATATGGATTTTACAACGCTACAATGTTTTGCGTCGATTTAGTTTTAAATTTAACATATTAAGAAACCATTTTCCAAACTGCGTAAATATTTCAAAGTGGGTTGTCACATTCGTATCGTTGTTGTTAAGAAAATAGTAACAATCCTTAGCGCTATTTGTCGTATATCTTTTTTTCTTATTCATTTATGATGATAATTAACATACATTCATGAATCGAAATTTATCAAATAAAATATGTTGTACAACCATATATTACGATAACTCAACAAGTAATGTTAGTAACTCTCGTTGGAACGGATGGTGGCGAGAGGCGCAAGTCAATGATGTAGGAGGAAGTCAGAGTTCCCGAATAAAAAAAATTCCTTGTATCCTATCTATTACAAATATATCTACCTATTATAAAAAAAGAATGTTGGATCTAATATAAATCTTTTTTTTACCATTAGGGGAAAAAACAAAAATAAAACTTGCTGATTTTTGTGTAAATTGTTTTTCTTCTTTTTACCAATGCATTAAAATACATAACTATACATGGAAATAGCATCTCCATCACTCTCTCTCTCTCTCTCTCTCTCTCTCTCTCTCTCTCTCTCTCTCTCTCTCTCTCTCTCTCTCTCTCTCTCTCTCTCTCTCTCTCAGGGGATTTCAACTTACCCAATAATAATGATAAAACACTCACTTGACTTCCTCTGCTACAATGTATGATTTATTATTGACTGTAAAAAATTAAAAATTCAACTGGAAATTATTTAAAGGATATTCCTATTGTTTGGTCATTGATTTCACAATTAGAAATTGGTTTGCTTATTTCACAAATTATGTTTTAACGAATTTTATCTTGCATCTGTAATAAACTCGGAGAAATTATGACGTGAGAAAAGAGAATTCAGTTTATATTTGTACATTTCGCGTTTTGTTAGGAATCCCGATGGGGCGCACCCCATGCGCTTTTTCCTGGCAACTGTCGCGTTATAATTTCTAGACATCTATTTCAGAAACAAGTTGCTGTTCTTTGAAAAAGGACTGCAATATTAGGACCAAGTGCACGTGTTTCTAAAGGAAATGTAAACGCCTTAAGATTATTAGAAATTCCACCGACTCTAAACGCCTGCTTTTATTTTTAGCATGTGAAGAGGAGACATTTAATTGCAAAAGTGTTATGATGAATAATAAAAGTAATCCTGGATATTGCCTTTAACCTCTAAATTTGTACGTTTTATCACAAACATCTCTGCCCTTTTACCTCAGAATTCAAAGGGTCGATACTTCTCACATTATTATGAATTTAATTAGTGAAGATTACATGTTAAGTTTTAGGCATCCTGCGAATTTTACTATTTGCACACACATTATGCATTGCTTCGTGTTAATTTTCATTTTCATATTCTGATGCATTCTTTCTTGAGATTTAAAGTTTGATACAGTCACATAATTATTCAATCTGCATTAAAAATCAGAATTGCGATTTTTGTTATATTGTACCAGTATTTTGAGATTGGTCCCTTAAAGAACCAGATTGTAAATTTTCATGAAACTTTGCATGAACGCTACAGTTGATGTATATAACACATTGCTTTAAAATAAGAATTAATTTTTATACTGAAGTTTTCACGCAAATAAATCCACATTATCTTTACATTTCATCTAAAATGCCAGGCACGTAGCATCGTTTCTAAAAGTGTGTGTGTGGGGGGGACTCATCCATAAAAATCTTCACGAGCCAAAAAACGAATGGAAACTTCACAAAATCATGAAAATTATAATCCGTGGGGGGAGTGAGGGTTGGGGGTTTGGTTAGTGTAGTCTAACTATAACTTCAATTTCACTCCTAATTTCCTTTTTTCATTTCATTTTGTTTTTACATACTCCCAAATAAATGGAGACGGGGGAAGGGGGGGGGGGGGGTCAACCCCATGATAATTTAATTTTTTTGTAAATTTAAAAAAAAAATCTGTGTTGCAAGAAACATTTAGTGGGAGTCAGCCCCCCCCCTCTCCCGATTCTACGTGCCTGAGTGCTAACTCAGTAGTTGTTTCAATGCTTCTCTGATATTTTTTTTAAAATTATATTTCGATTTGTGTGATATGTGGTATCATATTGATTACACGTATGTTATTTACTTACCTAATATGTTTTCTTGGAATTATTTCGACACTAAAAGATTTTCTTCCAAAAAAAGAAAAAAAAATAGATAAACTATTAGGTACTGAGTTAACTTTTATAACTATGTTCATTATGTTCAGAAACAACTAACGACATATCGAGCACACTTACACATGTAGATATAAGGTTGCCATTTATTTGTGTGCATATTTAGAACGTTTTGGATGGATGGCAGAATCAATCAAGACATGATTGGCAATACAGGACATTGTTAAGTTTATAATAAGGGACGAAAATTTCGATAATTGAATTGAGGGGCATCTCCAAACTCTGTGTTCGACTAATAACTGATAGACTTGGGAGTCCAGGGATGTAAATAATGCTTATTTTCTTTAATAATAAAAACATAGAGAAGCTTTTGACCTATTAACAGTCATAACATGTTAAACACGTCAAACCTGACATTGACATATGTGAAATAGCTTATTGGCTAGCATAACGATGTTTATCAGAGAATTACAATGCAAAACATTCACACGTTCTGTTTAAGCAATCACACTTTGATGTTTAATCGTGTTCATTTCGAATACATGTAATTTTTTGGTAATGTATTTTTACATGAAAATTTGGTCTAATGACGACAGGAGCAAAGATATATAAGCCGTACTGGTATAGACGTTTAAAGTTTTGATGTTAGCAATCCGAGTTTCGTCGCCATATCAAGTGATTTCAATGCACCGTTGCTAGAGTGCATAATAAATTCAAACAGAATGAAAAATGCATCCTTTTGTATATACATGTATTGATTGAGAGAGGATGCTTTATTCGCATGGAAAACAGGAAAAGTGGCTTTAGTGAAATAAATAAATAAAATATACATGCTGTTTGTTACCTCACAACTCCAAAGAAAAGATGAAAATATTAAACCTTAATTTATTGACATGGAAAAAATCATTAGGGAATTTACCCTCTTTACACATCCGGAGCTTAAAAATTTTAAATGTACAACTTGAATTAGTTCTAAGCACACATTTAAGTTATCTTGAATATTGTTTTTAACTTACATGTATGTCCTTTAGAGGAAACTTTTGTTAAATTAATTTGAAACATTCTTTTGTTTGTTGATAGATCTACACTCAATATCTGCGACTCTAAATGTTGTTTTGGGTGCATTTGTTATGTACCTCTTTAGTTTGTATGAATATAGATTTTAAAAAATCAGTGTAGCAAGTGCAAGGTTTTTTTTTTTTTAAATAGAGGCATCTAGTCATGTTGTTTGAATTAAGCAAACCAAGAATAAAACAGAAAAATAAGTAATTTCAGTGATTCATGATTTGTTTTATTGTTTAATTACGTAATATATTTCATTCGGCAGGCATCACAATTTTGCTGATCTACATGTATTTAGTGTAGGTTTTCAGTATATTTATAATGCACAACAAATATCAATACACATTAGATCAATATAACACTTTATATATATATGAACCCCCTGAATCAGCAAAAATAAATTTATATAATTTAGGTAAAGTGCCCAAGTATGTCTATACGATTGCCTGTGTAAAAGACGTAAAAGAAGACAGCTTCCAGTCGACTAATAGAGAACCGCAACTCCCGCACCCCCATCTTATGCTACCTACAAATAGTGTGAATAGTGCCTCAGCTTCGCGTCGGTTGACAATGGTTTTCTCAGGATGTCAATTTCAACAGTTACCCTCCCAAATAGGCGCTAAGTATTTTATTATTCTGAATGTCTGTTTTTGAAAGAAAATTTTACTGCTTTTCTATAGAGATGAAGTGAATGTAAAAGGTGAACCGTACACGGATATTTTACGCGCATGTAACAATTTGTTTTGTTATACTTTCATGTTAAATACTGAAATCTGATTGGTTTAGACGCAGTTAATAATATTTACTATTACCCTCAGCGTTAGCAACGCACTTGGCAACGGGTAACATTAAAAAATGTTACATGCGCGAAAATTATGCGCGTACGGTTCGCTGTAGAATTCACGTTATTCCTATATAAAAGCAGTAAAATTTTCTTAAAAATTTTTAAAAAGACATTCAGTATAACAAAATAAATAGTGCCTGTTTGGGAGGATAACAGTTGAAATTGACACGCCTCGAAAACCATTGTCAACCTCCGCTTCGCGTCGGTTGACAATGGTTTTCTCGGGGTGTCAATTTCAACTGTTACCCTCCCAAACAGGCACTATTTATATATTGTTACTAGTTGCCAAGTTTGTTGGTAACGCTGAGGGTAATAGAACAGATTACCAACTTACAAAAAATACATAGACTTTAATACTAACCCCTTAAACCGTTCTTTACTTTTGGAGAAAATTGATCACTCTGTAAAATGTAACTTGTGTTTAAATTGGTCAAAAGTGAAAACGATAAATCCAGTATTATTTCTCTTGTCGTTATCTTGGTTTTTTCCCCCTGGTTCAGATTTTTTTAAGAATTTGTTTATTTATGCATTATGTCTGCTTATTGTCAAGATCATGAAGAACGGAAGAAAACGTAGTCAGTTCAGTGTACATGTAATGGTCTAGCAAGTATGAAAAACGTCAGTCCGCATGTGTCTTAATCAAACATTGTACTTGCTGACAAGGTCTTTGTATCAACCATAGAACTTGCGTAAAGGTGATTTTGATCGAGGTTCTTGATAGAAACAACATTCAAACCACTGTATACAGAAAAATATTCGCCGCTGTTTTATTTTCGGCCCTTTACTCTCGAATTTAAGATTAGGCGAATCCAAAGAATTTTTAAATAATTGTGTTGATTAGAACGGGTATAAATTTCCAATTGTGTATATTTCCAACTCTGTCTGGGCAAAATTAAACCCTGTATATAGTATATAGTTTGTTGTATTTGTACGTTTTTATACTTTTATTTTTTATGCATCATTCTGATTGAAAAATATTAAAAATAAATTTCCAAAAAGAATAAAAAAGAATTTTGAAATAAACTATAATTTGTAGCTTAGAACTTAACCCATATTGGTGATCCCAACACACTCCTGGTTTGTTTGAGATACATTATAATTTGACATCAATTTTAGTTATATTTTGTATGTTTTTTCATTCTTTTTTCATCAAAAGTCATCATTGTTTCAACTCTTTTATATAAAAGTGAAAGTATAGAGAAACAGGTTGATGTGTGTTTGTTTTGAACATTATTAAATGTTATATGATATTATAAATTATTTGTGAATTAAATCGTATTGACAATGTTACCTATGTACATAATATGTGTCTTTACTTGCTTTGGTGTAGTCATATCCTTAAATCTTGAATGTGTATTGAAACAGCATATTGTGGTACAGTAAATAAGTAATTTCAATGCTATTATAAGTAACTGCACATAATTGTCTAAAAGTGGTATCAAAGATCCAATTATTGCTTGGTCAATTTATCACTCACAATCCCTGTTTTGAAGTTTTATATGTAAAAAGGTAGTTAATGTGAAATTAATGATAAATTTGAGCTAGTTCATTTGGTTGAATATATTTAATCAATACAAGCAAATGATTACCTAAAATCTTTGCACCAAATCTGCTGAAAAGGTCAGAGTCGCATCACTATAGCAGTTTGTGAACTGGTGGAATATATTCAAGCCTAAGTTGATGAGATTTAAAAAAAAGGGGAGGGGGGTGCTATTTGATATCTATATGTTTTGGCTGATCTTAACAGCATCATAAACACTTAAATTAATGTGTTTATTTAAAAATGGTGGTTTGAAAGTGTGACATAGCTTATTTTGGTTGAGTGTTACACATTAAAACTTTTCATTCTCAAATGAATATTACATTCCAAGCTATTTGTTTAAATGAACATACTAGGATAGATCCACATCCATACGGATCCCAATATAAATTGTGATAATTCTGCTGGCCAGAAGAGGTCCTTGGTCTATTTTTTTCCCGAAAAATATGAAGAGGATTTTTTATCTACTTCATGCGCGGATCTGGACAAGTACAGGTGGCATTTACTTATTTTTCTTAAGAACATCGAACAGTATGAGAGGTAACTATTTCATGCTGAAACTAACTAGATATATTCGATTAAGACATTAAGAATAAATATTAGAATAAATAGCAGGGACGCATACATAACGTTATATAATTATATAAATAAATAAGGAAGAAAACATTTACGCTCCACTTAACTAGTAATTTCCGGTCAAAGAAAAGAGTTCCGTTTTTCCTATGAAGCAATATATGATACTGTGTTACACGAAAAAGCTCGTGAAGACATGAATATAAGAATATTAGCTAAATGAAACGTAAATTAAAATCAACACCCATGGCTAAGCATGATGAAAAGCTCGGATTTGCTTTTACTGCTTTCATACATTTTAAACGACATACAATGCACTTTTGCTATAGGCATGTTACAATTTTTTGATAATTGTAAATCTGTAATAACGACTTAATGCTGAACTCTTGAATTTTGTTTTATTCATTCAGATTCTCTTCAGATCCTAGACAACTGAGCTACCATCCGGCATCCTAAACAGACATACAGTATCAAGAAAATGCATCATATAAGTTGAACACAACAATCAAGCAATCCGGACTTTACAGTTTGTTTTATCATGTGGGAAAAAATATCCTAAAATACCATTTTATAGGACAATTTATCCCATATATACCTTAAAACGGGATTTTTTTTTATCCAGTTTGTATCAAAATGGGAGAAAAAATCCCATAGGAAAAAAATATCCCTTAACGATTTTTTTCCCATATGATTTTGGTGGGAGTTTAGTTGGGATGAAAAATCCCACCATTCTCCCATGGGATTTTTTGATCTTTAGCTTATCTGTAAGAAAACTAAGACATTGTGCATGTTGGTGTTGACATGGGGAAGTCGTTGAAGAAAATCCCACCAGAATATTAGAAATATTTTTACACAAGTCTTACGGAAAGGGTACCTTAAAGCCCGGACCTTGTCATGTCCGGATTTAAATATCGCACTGTTATACCTGATCCACAAATGACATTTATGTCATTGAAGAAATGCATTAACATATTTTCATAGACTCTTCCATAAACTTAAAAACAGTTTGACGTCTTTAAAGTGAAATAATTTCATTTTGTTTAATGGCATTTGTTTATCATATAGTTAAAGACAACACGTAGCCTTTGGCTTCTTTTTAATAAGAATACTTTATTGGCTGTATCTTCATTTCCATATCTTCTACCTAAAAGCAATATTTAATCGCAATTTATAGAATCTATGTACTTTTTTCAAAGCATTCATATCTTTGTTAAATAAATGTATCATAAGTGTGAAATCCACAAAATATTCAAACGCAACAATTCAAAAATCATATGTGGGGTTTTAAACATTTATTACCCTTTTAATTGTTAAATAAGCAAGAACTGGAAAAGATTAGCAAGATTTATAATAAACAACACACAAGCAAACGTATTAAAGAAGCTATGATTGTTTTTTTGTTTTTGTTTTTGGTTTTTTGTTTTTTTGATAATTAATGTGAATAGTGAATTATCGTAATTTGGTAAAAGGGATATGGAATCTGATTAACGCAATTGCTTTGTTATTAATGCGTGTGTTGTTGATATCAATGTAATGATCCATTTTGGTAAAACCCCATATTTAACTTGTTTCAATTGTGTACGAATTTCATGGATTAAAGGTAAGTCATAGTAAACTGACACGCGACATGAAAAACAATACTAAAGGTGAAAATAACATTGCAGATTGCTCATAAACTGTTCGTTTTTACTATTATGTAATTAAAGTGTGTGCATGTTCCAAGTACTCTTTGACCCACTATTATATTGCATTATAGAGCAGAAAACGATATAAGTTGAACCGGTCAATTAAACAGTTCTCTTTCGCAAATGTACTGGAGTAGTGTCCAACACCCACAGGTACTCCAATTTAATCCGTAAGGTCTATATACACATAAACAATCCTGGTTGTTGTAGTCATCGGGTTCACCATAACCCGTAGCCCATGCCTCGTATGATAATGGTTCTTTGGTTGACTGCCACACCCACGATCCTTCTTTGTCCTGGTCTGTTCCTCCCAGCCACACGTTTTCTTAAAGAAAGGTCAATATTGAGGTTACAACATAATTTTTGGCATGACTTATCGTGAACTAACTACTGTATAAACCTATTGAGTTTTGAAACTTTTTTTTCTACTTTTTTACTGCATCTAACATTTGATTTTGTTGGATAGCTCAATTACAATATTTACGAAAATAAGTATTTCAGTTATTGATAAATGCTTATATTATTTTTAGGTTTGTTTAGTGTTGAACTTTTCTCATAGCAGTAAGTTTGAAGCATCATTTCACTCAAAAAATCAATATATATAAAAAAAAAAGATTTACCAATGTTTTATTTTGAAGAGAAAAAAAATATTCGATATTTTCAGAACATGTTCTACCCAACCGAAAGAAATGAAAATAACTTTTTTCATTGTAAGAAATGCAATGCAAACTTACCCGTCAACTTCATCACAAGTGACATGATATAATTGTTTTCTTCAGGAGATTCAATTTCAGCTAATTTACCTCCCTTGATCATACAGTTCGTCTTGTAAGAAATCAGAGTAATAAATTAGTTTTACAGTAGTTTTCCAATCAAGTTATATTTTTTTAAAACTATAAAGGAAAACAATAATTTTGCCCCTTTACTAGCCTTTTAAAATGAATAATACATTTGCATTAAAATACCAAAAAGATTTCAAGTCTAAATAAATAAAAACAAAATTAACCAACGGTTTCAACTGACCTGGGCCACACTCCACGTAACAACTGTGTCATTCAATAGGTACTCAGAGTTCATGAAAGTATCCCAGTCTGCAGAATTTAAAAAAATAATCATAACAACATTTTTGGTTTGTAACATTGATTTGTTCGTACAATAAGTTGGACATTTACACAAACAATAACATTTTAATTTTTCTAACAACAATTAGCCACCATATCAAAATCAACATATGTTGCATATTTTTTTTTTGTACATCATTATTTAATTATAATTTGATTCAAAGCTTTCATTGAAAATAAACCTTGTGGCCTGACTTTCAAGTATGTTTCAGATCACTGTATATTGTAGTTAATTTCTAGCGCATTTATATAAAACAAAATTTATGAAAACTGAGAGCAATGTATATATTTTGCTACTATTGTTTACGCCATATAGGGGCCTTGCATATAGCTGTTATGCATTTGTTTTGGACGTTTTCGAAGTACCCCAAATATGGCCCAGGATATTTTTTTCGCCAGGCGCATACGCGACTATATAGCGTATATGTCTCATTTTTTATGCTTATTAGAAGATGTTTACAATTCGTAAACAACCACTACACTCCTTACCTCTTGCAATAAATCTTAAATTGACATATACCTGCCCATACTGAATGATATAGATAAACATACAGCACAGGGAACCTCGCCACATTGGAGCTCCACCTCCGTCCCGGCCGGGGGATTAAACTCAAAACCTATGGAGCCCATTCTCCTCGCAGTGAGCGGCCACCGCTCCCATTATCCGACCATCAAGGCAGGACAAAAATCCTGCCTTCGATGACGAATGGACCCCAAAGTGCAGGCCGCTCACCACACGATTGCTTGAGATACAAGTGGATTACAGTTAAACGACAACTTGAGAGGATCGGAACAATACCCATTGCATAGATATATACATATATAATATAACATATAATATAATATATATATATATATATATATATATATATATATATATATATATATATATATATAAATTTTACCCTTTATGGCCGATGACGCCCCGTCTTGACAAATGTTATGACAAATGCCTTGCAATAAAAAATGTTTTAAAACTGTTCACTTACAGATGTTGCGGGTTATTTAGTAAGTTCACATTACGACAAATTGCATTGTTTGCTTTGTCCTTTTTGGGCTTTTAGCTCACCCTTTTGTACCCTTATATGTGCCTTTAGTAAAATGGGTTTGTTTGTGTCAAACTGAGCACCACACTCACAGGTTTCTATAAATCATACTTCTAATTCTTAAACATGCAAATTACATGTATTCTATTGTTAGAGTATTTAGCTTTTTGCTACCAAAGGTATTTATCAAAACATGTACATGTATAGAGCCAAATCTGTCCAGTTTCATCAAAATGATACCTTGAATTTTCTGTATTTATTTTTTTATGAAAATCGGTTTTTGATTATACAAAACTAAATACAATAAGATAATAAATCTGACCACATATGAAACTCACAATTATCTAAAACTTTATATTCATGCGTAAACAATCTTTTCATCTGAATAAAAATAGAAAACAAAGAAAATATACATTACGCACCTGCTCGAGATCTGTAATATTTCCATCCTGATTCTTCAATTAATGTATTATCTGGTCTACAGAAGGTATGAACTCGACACGTTTTAGTGATTGAGTTGAAACCGAAGCACTCACACGTCTCCTGCTGACAAACAACAGAACATAGAGCAGACGATGAATGGCCGTATTCTGCTAGAAAACTATCCATCACGACATTATTGTCAAAGATCTGTTCTACCTGTAATGTTCGCATTGCCGAATGGCATATTTTTGCAAGAATGCAGAATACGCAAAATACGAATACATGTTTATAAGTAAACATGTCAAAGGGAAGTCAGTTTTTCATTTCAATACAGTTTTGAAAGTAACGATTTCACTGTGCAGTAAGTTAGATTTTAGGAAATGTGACTGATCGAACGAATTTCACAAGAATGTAACCTAACTGTTGTATTAACGCTCGTTTTTATAGGTTGAAAACAATCAATACATGTTTTGAACCATTTTACATCTGATACGTCCAATTAAATTCATATCTATTTCGAATCACTTTTCTATTCCCACGTGTGATAAATAATAGATTGAATGGTTGATTTACTGGAAGGATCTGATTAACAAAGCACAGAGCATGAACCCTCTCTTTTTGAATATATCCACATCTAACATCTAGCTCGATGCCATTTTTCTGAATGATTTGAAGTATAATGGGAGTAAACATTCTTTTAAATCACCAGATATTTTGATTATATGAAATCAAAACTGTTGCATAGACGAAAGAAAGTCATTGTATACTTATTCTATGTTTTGGCTTATTTGAATAATGTTAATTTATTTTTGTCGATTTCAAACAAGAAGTCTTTGATTACCAAACTGTGTATTTGACAACTATTTGTTCCATGTCATGTGATATATCAAATTTAATTGACTTACACGGAATTATACAGCAAAAACATATACTTTCAGGTTTTTTTTTACAAAATTATAAAACATATCTAAAATAACTACAATAGGCATGTGATTGTTATTCATAAAAGAGTTTAAAACAATGACAAACGAAATTGAGGATTTTACAGAAAGAAAATCTCTTGTCATATTTAACAGATTTTAGGGATGATAATCAGGATGTTTCTAATCACCTAAACCTTTGATTCATTGCTATTCCAAAACTATAACTACATCTATATGATGGTTGTATAATCATACAAATATTAGCCAAGTTTATTGAATAACTTATTTGCTTCTTTATTAAAAAAATATTAAAATGCCAAATGCCGGAAAAAAGGAAAGTAATTAAAAAATAGCCATAATCCAAGATCAAATGTAACAGCATTGGAAAAATACATCAAAATGGTATATTTTTTGAACTGTTGACAATACCAATTCCCAACTATATCATGAATCCATTTATAAGAAAATGCAAGATTACGTTCGGCATCATCGGAATAACATTTGAAATCATTTCTCCAAACTTAAGATGATACCTATAGCCAACTGTACCCGGCTATGTTCGGAATGCATTGATAAAACAGTACAAAACCTCAAGACGGAACTCTTTTATTTCATAACAATTCATTCTAAATATTTAAAAGACACATATACCTACATAAGTATTACAAAAATTTATTGTTTCTTTGTTACGGAGTTTTCTTAATGTTAGGTTTCATGTTAGCTTTTTTTTAAACGAAGGAATCACTAAAGCGTGTACTCGCTTTCTTGATTGTATAAAAATTGCAGTCACATTGATTATATTGCTATGATGGTAATTTTGTTTTTTTACCGTAAGCGTATGAAATACTTCTGACAACTAATTTATTACGAGTTATTAGGTATAGTGTGTTTACATACGCACGCAACTGTAATCGTTTTGCAAATTAAATTGAATTGATTTTATCGATTATCATTTATTTTAAATTCAATTTATCTTGCAACAAGAATTTCGAGAAACCCCATATGAATCATGTTGTGTAATATTTAAAGATATATTTCAACTACTAGTATGTATTAGTTATCGAAACAATTCTAAAAATTGTATGAATCCAAGCACTTTTGATATCGAACTTTAGTCTAGTTTAACTAAACGCTCGGCTGTCTCCGTTAATATCCGACAAGCAAGAGAGCCTCCTCTCTGCTTGTCGTAGATTTACGGAGACAGCCGAGCGTCTGGTTGAACGAGACTATATTAACTCTGGCGTAGGAATACATGAGACTACATAAATATCTGAATTGTTCGTAGTATATAAAATTTGACTATATCAAAGTGTTTATAGATAAGTTTCCTTTTAACAACAATGCTTCAGCATACATTACATCGAATATTTTTCTATTATTTTCAAGAACTTAGTCTTGTAAGCGCTGATGATTTGTGCTAAGGTCCAAACACTGTTTCACTTTCGGTTTGCCAGAGTAACTGCATAGGAGAGTTGATTAAAATCAACTCCCAAAAACTAGCTTACACAGCTCGTTTATAACTTATTTGCAATAGTTACATATGCAAATATATTTCATTACATGAATCTATGTAAAAATGAAAATGTTCAATTTTGTTCACATTTTTATGACGTCACAATGATGAATCATGACGTCACAATGATGATAGCACGCACTTATCGGTTGTCAGTTGGGTTATTGTAGACTACACAATCTCGGTCATCTAGGTAATTTTAACAATTCCCACTAATTTGCTTTTTCAAATGTAAGTGGAAGTAATAAACAACAATGAAAAGTTCATAAGTATATGAACTTGGTTGGTGCGTGATCAAATCTTCTGAGAGGCTCTTCGGTCTTCACAGGATTTGATCACGTGAATGTTTTAACTTGGTGTTTTTTCCTTAATGTATAAATAATTTATAACTGTTGTGACCGGTAACAAAAACACTTCAAATAAATAAGAATGTAAATTCGGAAACATACTCAGCAAAACTCTATTTTTCAACAAATAGATACAACTGTGTCACGTGTTTCTAAATGTCTCTCTTTTGCAGATGTATTGATTACTTGCTTCACAACTCTCGTCACACCAAGTTAGGCCGTATGGTCGATAAAGGCTGAGACAGTCCTGGTTCTGGTAGTTATTCGGTTGTCCTCCATACCAGGCGCTGTATGAGAAGATGAGGTTAGTAGAATGCCAAACCCATTTTCCTTCATCATCCTTGTCTGTTCCTCCCAGCCAAACACTTTCTATTACAATAAACAACGATTTGCTTTTATCAAATATATCAGTGCCATCTGTGCGTTAATGTACATGGATTAGGTAAATTAACGGTTCCCAGGATAGGCAAATTCATGAACTACGATTGCACAGATGATGATTGATTGTGCTTTTTAACCCATAGCGTACACTTAACTTGTTATCCTTATTACAGAAATTACAATTTTTTCCCTTTTAGCTTCGACAAACACAAAGTTTTTTTATTGTCTAAAAATGTAATAAGTGTTTACGAATAATAGACGTTAAAATCAGAGATACTAATTTAATAAAGGTACAGGTGAATCTCGATAACTCGAACTTCGGGGGACCATGATTAAACTTCGAGTGATCAAGAGTTCGAGAGATCGAAAGTTTAAAAAATTCCGGAAATTTTTGTTCCGGTCATTTTGGTTCTAAAACTATAGTAGCCGGAAATTTATATTTATAACATGGAAGGATATTCTGACATGATTTCAGTCGTATTTTCTGCTACATTACTTCAATTTAAACAATACAGAACTCACTTGTGCGGTACTTAAGTGTATTTTTTCACGTTTAAAAACTTTTAAGCATATTATGTTTTCTTAATCATTACGTTAGAATATTTTAAATAGAGAGCATTTACCGTAACATTCACAAGTTGTTGAAATTAATAGATCACTTACAAATTACTTATCTACCCTTTGAGGGAAGCAATGGGTAGTGTCACTTACGTAATCAACCAATTAACACTACCACGCTAGCCCCCAGGAGTTCACTCAACCATCCAGGAAAGGTCCACACGGAGCTATAAATATACGCTTGATCGGCCGCGTGTGTACACAGCAATCACTTCTAGTTATCAAGAGTGAAAAACAATGAAATATGTATAACGGGACCCAGGTTTTACTTAGAGATCAAGAATTTCGAGAGATCGGAGTTCGAGAGATTAAGAGTAAATTTGCTTAGTTATATAGAGAAAAGAATTGGGACCGTGAGTTCACTTCGAGAGATCAAGAACTTCGAGAGATCGAAGTTCGAGCCATCGAGTGTCACCTGTATTAACATTTTCAGTAATTTGCAGTAATGATAAACGTTTAATTTATTGAGTGCTGCAAAGAGGGAATTATATTGAGTAATTTTGGGTAATTTAAAAGACAACACCAAAAGATGCCAATATCAAAAAATTTCTAAACATTAAAATGCTTTTGTGAGCATGCAAGCGAATCAGACTTACCTGTCAAATTAATTGCCAGAGTTCGAATGAAGGCGTCTTCTTCAGGGGATTCAACTTCGACTAATTTAGATCCTTTTGCAATACAATCCAACTAAAAAGAGATATATATATATATATATATATATATATATATATATATATATATATATATATATATATATATATATATATATATATATATATATATATATATATATATTTCTATGTACTAATGCCAAATTGAAATAATATCACTATTTCCTTTTCAGTTAATGAAATCATATTCTACTCCACTGTTCTCTATCTTTTAAGCAGTAGTGCACCCTACTCCGAGTACTCAGAATTGAGGGTGAGTAGTACCCAGAGATAGATAGATAATTTCAAGTTTAAAATAGCATTATCAATAAGTTTGTAAAGAGCGGCCTTCAATTCGCTTCCTTGATGATTAATATATGTCACTTTTGTATGTTTTAAACAGACAAATTATGTTTCCTAGAAATAATGAAGAAAAATATGAATGTCTCTACACTCACTTGAGCAGTACTCCACGATACAGCTTCTAATCCAAGCAAGTACTCAGAGTTCATGAAAGTATTCCACTCTTAGAAATGAAGGAAATTCTCTTTAAGAAATAACTTTTTGAAGTTTCGATATCTTTAGATATATCATAGTAAGGCATACGTTTTCGTCGAATTTATATGAGATCAATTCGGCTAAAGTCTAGCGCCAAGTATTTGGCCTTGAGAGTTAAAGTTAAAGAAAAAAATATGGTTGCCTCTTAACATACTTCCACTAATTTCTTCTTAAATTTATATCAGTTGCATATTTCAATTGACTGAATGACACATATTCATCCTGAGTTATTCATGTCCCTTCACTCCCTTTGTTGAATTTAAAATTACATAGTGAATATATTTTAACAGTACTAAACAAACTGGCAAAACTGATAACAATAGTGAAATTCAGGATAAGTAAGGCTACTAAAGATATAACAAAAGTAATAAAACAATATATATTAATCAAATTTGACTTAAAGTAGGCACCATTTTAAAAATTGTAACACTTCTGTTCTTCTCATAAAAGTATTTTTGTGAGAAAAAAAAACACCAAATATGATAAACTCTGCATTATATTTTCTATCCAAAGTGAAAAATGATACTTGTTTAATAATTTTAAATAATAGCATATAAAAAAGGACATCAAATTCATTTTTCATGGGCATGTGCCAAAGTGTATCGTTATCTTTTTTTATTTGTTCATGAAAGTATTCGCAGACTTTATGAAAAACTGTTCTGTACATCAATTTGAGGGTGACTTAAGAAACAAAACAACTATTCAAGTGTGCGTAACATTTTTATGATAAAATAGTTTTACTGTAATTGAAGCGGATCAAACTCTGTAAACTAATTTATGTAGTTTTTTTATATAAATAAACTGAGCTAATTAAGGACTAACTACAGAACTTGGACATCCCCTTAAGCAATGTGTGCATGTTAAACAATGTTAAAATGTGCATTTTAGGATGCTTAGATTACGCAAAGTCCAGCTACTACATGTTCTTGTTTTATATAAAATGTGTATTCATGACTGGGAACAGCTAAATATATCGTCAAAAGCATTTTGTTCACTGATTTTGACATTCTGAGAATTAGATATATTACTAACAATCACTCCTTAAAGGTGTGCGATATATATGCGAAAATCGAATAAGGTTCGTCGTCCTGAAATAATGAAGCAATGAAATGAATTGGTATCACATATATTGTATCGATCTTGCTAAGGCACATTCCATAAACTAGCAATGCCAAATTGACTTTCTCCAATAATTACTTCTAATAATTTTATGATTTGTTTTTAATATCATACTTAAAGAAATAAAGCAATGAGCTGTCAATAAAATAACTAATCAGAAAAATATTATCTGCGTGGAAAACGTTAACATACATAAATGTGTTAATTAGCAAAACTTACTTGTTCGGTAATAGTTCCAACCTGATTCGTTAATAATTGTGTTATCTGGTCTACAAAAAGCATGAACTCTACATGTTTAAGTGACCGAGTTGAATCCAAAACACTCGCAATTCTCTTGTTGACAAAGAACAGTGCACAAAGAAGATGACGAATGACCGTAATCTGCTAGAAGATTATCCACCACGACTCTATTGTTCAAGATTTGTTCTACCTGTAAAACCCGGAATTCTGGAGTGCATAATTTTACTTTTATGCAGATAATGATAACAAAGAAAGTGGTTGTAAAGGTAGACATTGCACATTGGACCTGGTCAATCAACGTATAAGAATCTTGTGACAAATTGGACGAACTCCACAATTATGCTATCCATGTGGTTCATCATCAATAGTGTAAAAGAAAATCAATGGATGCAATGAAGTATATAATTACGAAAGCCGAGAAGGATCATTCGAGATTCGAGATTCAAAATACGAGATTCGAAATACGAGTTTCGAGATTCGAAATTCGAGATTCAATATCTAAATTAACCAATCAAATCATGGATCTGAAACCTGTATCCTAGCAACATCAAACTGTTCTAAATAAAGATCATTCGTACATGCTCTTTCCTACAAATAAATGTCTTAATAGCTCTTATATAGTGGTTATAGAATGGTTAAATTAACATTGATGAATTAACCCCACACTGTATAAACAATTAAATTAGAAATAACACTGTTGGCTTTGCAAATCTAAGTGGTTTTGTTTGCTCTGTATGTATTTCCCCCCGAACAATTTTAACCCGAAGTGTATTCGCCCCAACTGTGTAAAAATCGGCTCGCGAAGAAAGATCTGTTTAATCTAAATGTTTTAGCTATGAAACGAAACTCAATGAAATAATCGACATGTCAAAATATAGGTTATGATAAAGTTTTAAATCATAGAAGATGTAATGATTTACAACCTCAAAGACAAAAATCCAGATAAGAATAGTGTATCGTAGGGTATGGCAATGCAGTTGTCGATATGAGAGAGAGAGAGAGAGAGAGAGAGAGAGAGAGAGAGAGAGAGAGAGAGAGAGAGACAGACAGACAGACAGACAGACAGACAGACGGACAGACAGACAGACAGAGAGAGAGTTTTGTAGTGTCAAATTCAGTTTTGATTTAGAATTTGAAATTGATTTGATTTGTAACAAGCATATATAGACAATAATTAAGCCTCTAAAAGGAGAAAAAAGAGTAGGTAGCTAGGGTAGGGCAGACCAACTAGCAAGCTTTAATTTTAACGGTGTTAGCGCACCTGTGATTTACATCGACTCTCTCTCTCTCTCTCTCTCTCTCTCTCTCTCTCTCTCTCTCTCTCTCTCTCTCTCTCTCATCACCTAGCATTTCCTTTTCCGTGAGGGGGTTTGGGGTATTTGTGATGTCTTACATTAGCTAGCGAAAATGATAAAAAAAACATGACATTTTCTTTAAATTGTGTGCGGATGTTGTACTCCAATAATCTGTTTTCAGTATATACATTTCAAGAGGGGGGGGGGGGGGGGCTATAAAGTCATAATTAGTTTGCCAGTTATTCTGTCCCCACTTTGTTTTCTCTTCGTTTTCCAGGTTTATTAATATAAAACTTTCTGTGTAGCTCCATAACGATGCACTGTAGATAAATTATGAGTAGTTTTACTTTTGATAAACTGGTACATATCCGTACTTGATTTTTAATTTGACTCTTATAATCGGATTTAATATTCCAATAAATATAGGGTAGGAAACAGTAGACGGGACTTTTTTGCGCATATTCTACTGTACCATTCATTCATTAGCACTCATCGAGTTCGACTTGCTTTCCTTTTTTTCATCCACTGGATTTAAAGCTATAAATTTTTGAAAATATTTTGAATGTATGGCCTGATTATATATAGATAAGAGCTGCGCTGGTGCATCTATTTACCCAAATGGACCAAAATATAACCAAATGAATCTAAAAAATTTGACAAAATTAGTTTTGAACTTACGACTCTTTTTCAATTCTAATCGGGTATGTCCTTTAGAAAAATCTTGAGCCACACACATTTTAGCAAATAAAACGACAATTGTTTTCATTTTTTTTTATGGGGAGGGAGGTGGTGCCGGTAAAGGACATGTATTGCTTGTGGCAGTTGTGCTATACTCTCATTTGTTATAATAGGTAATACTACATATTGATATAAAATGAAAGTTTCAAATTACACTGTACATAGCTTCTATCATGCATTTTGACCCGTGCGATAGTTTAAAACAATTTTCAAAGCATTTAATGTAATTCAACCGATCATTTTTGAAATTTAATTTTCTGGATCCCCGCCTGATACGTTAGCCATCTTGTATATTAGAATTACATGTACGTTGACCATATGTACACATTAACATAATCGGCTATGTTATGGGACGATAACATTTTTTATCAATGTTTTTGCAGGATATGTAACAAATAACAGACTATTTGTTGGTTTTTGCACTGATTATTTGAGATAATTTGCCGCCATCTTTTATGCATTCCACACACCACTCACAGTTTCTTTATTTGGTGTTCTGTGTGTATGGCGACAAATTGGTAAATTTGCACCACTCACCCCTTGTAGCTTCATCCTGATTACATTTTATCTGGCTAAGTGTAATGTAGTAGTATATTAAATACACACATCTTTGTTTGCAGTGCTTATTTACGTCTTTAGAGATTTACTTACAAAAAAAGTAAACATTTGTATGACTTATATGTAATTATTGTCAATTTTGGTGCGGGGGGGGGGGGGGGTAGGAAACTACAGAGAAACTTAACTTGGCTGTGAAACATATGCTTTTATTCACAGGGCGAAAAACAATCTTTAAGCAAGTCCTTAAAGGTGGCTTAAAGGTGGCGTAAAGGTGGCTTAAAGGCGATACAATCTTTAAGCCACCTTTAAGTCACCTTTAAGCTGAGCTTATAGGTCCTTAATGTCTAAACTTCTTTAAGTCACCTTTAAGCCATCTTTAAGCTACCTTTAAGCATCTTTAAGTGGCATTTACGCTCCCTTTAAGTTGTCTTTAAACCATCTTTAAGTTCCCTTTAAGTGAGGTTTGATCAAACTGAACAATAAAAACATGTATTAAATGCAAAAGCTCTTTTATAGGGAGGGGAGGGGGTGATCCGAGTGATGATATAATTTCCAAGGAAGGGGAGGGGATGTTCCAGGCGATTTTATTTCTCGTGCCATTAAACACATATCGCTATCATCAACACTGCTCCGATGGACACAGATTGCCGTTATAAAATTCTTTATAATTTTTTTTTTTCAAAATTATTGTAGGGGTGAGCGCAGTCTCAGTATCTAAATTTGTGTATGAAATTATATTTCTCTCTCTCTCTCTCTCTCTCTCTCTCTCTCTCTCTCTCTCTCTCTCTCTCTCTCTCTCTCTCTCTCTCTCTCTCTCTCTCTCTTAGTTCATCCGGTTATTAAACAAAATAAAGATAATGAACCAAAACTGCATGATTTAATTTAATAATCGGTTGAAGGTATGTATTTTTTTAAATTGTAATTATTTCTAGGTCTAATTCTAGATCTGCTAGATACATGTTAAAGATGAAAATACTCTCAACTGCCTTTGTTATATCGGGCAGGATATTACTGCTTTGTTTGTCTAGACATAGTTTTGTTCGTTTGTGTTTATCTAATTAGAGTCTATTGTTTGTCCAACTAAAGAAAACCCCCGGAACTAACACAGAATAAACAAGATATACACAACAGGTGTGTCGTGTGCCCAGGTGCAAGTCAGTGTTTCTAAAGGCGTTAAATCTTAGTATGTACGAGTATACGATAAGTCTAGTGAATAAAAGTACATTTACATTTGTAATTCATTTTCAAAGAATTATTTCCCAACTCTGTGTTTTAAAAATGGCACGTCTTCAAATGAAAGATACGTGTATGTAAGAGTAAAATCTAGAGGCTAATTAATTCCTGTACCGGTGATCATAAATAGGGGTTAATTGTTTAAATATATGTATAAGAGTAAATATGTCACATACCCGGCCTGGTACATCATACAATTGTATGTACAAGTATATGTATACATCATTTGCAATTGCCACATGCAGTAAATACGTCACCCGTTATTGAACATATTGTTTGTTATAGAATTGATAGTCTAAAAATCATGTTTAAACATACTGGAACGGCGCCGTGATCATGAAAACCGGGAAAATTGCGTAGAACTAATACCCTAATAGTTCCAACGCATTTAATAAAAGAAATGATTTCATCTTCTTCCTTGCATTTCATTTAGCTGTGAATTATCTACTCGGTTTAAATTTAATTACTAAATAAACCTAACGGTTTCCATTATGGTATTATAATACATTTTTTTTCACTGAAGACCAAGTTCCGTATTTCATTCTAAATATATGCATGCATGTAATTTATAAATTAGATATGATTGATTGTTACAATTTGAATGGAAGTCAAAATCTTTTCAAGTAAGAAATACCCATTGAATACATTGATTCAATATCCACTGATATATAGAATATAAAAACCTTAATATGTAAGGAGCCATGGCGCAGAGGAAGCGAGGTGATGCTGGTAAACAAAGGGTCCCGGGTTCAATCCTCGTCTTGGGCGTTTTGATTATTTTTTTTTCATTTCATTTTCTAGAACAAAAACCGTTTTTAATAACTTTTCTATCATTATCATATAGTTAATATATTTTGTTGGTAAATTAAGCACAATATTGAATTAAAAGATTTTTTAATGGCTTAAAGATGGCTTAAAGATGGCTTAAAGGTAGCTTAAAGGTAGCTTAAAGAAGTTTGGACATTAAGGACCTATAAGTTGTCCTTAAAGGTAGCTTAAAGGTGGCTTAAAGATCGTCTTTAAGCTACCTTTAAGCATCTTTAAGCTATCTTTAAGGAGAACTTGAAGATTGTCATTCATCCTGTGATTCTTTCTTGTTGATATATCAATGAATGAATTATAACAAAATACATGTACAACAATTAATTTTGAAATATTCATGCACAATCAAATTTTTAAAAAGTGTTACTGTTCTCTGCACAAGAAATCGGCAATGTGAACAAATTGGCACCCTATCATCCCTACCTTTAATTGTAAAGAGTAGGTATCCTTCTATATTGAAAACAATTCCGAAAGTAAGACTCATAATAAGTTGTTTACTGAGGAAAAGGAAAAAAAATTGTATTTATAAATAATTCCGTATAATGTGATAATATCTCAATGATTTGTTTATAATCATAGTACTAGTCTATCACTGTATGCATACATAAAAAGATAAGTAATGCTTATATTTATTGGTGAAACCGAACTGATTATTTATATTTAGATTATTTAGATACATGTACTAATCTTCATGCGCGGATCTAGAAAGGAGGGGGTCAGGGGATCTGGACCCCCTCCTCGGCAAAATTGGAGCTTATTAAATTTACATAGTAAAATTATCTAAAATTGGCCTAGGACACCATACAGAAAAATTATCTACGCTCAAGAAGTTCTCTACCATAACCGCATGTTTACACAAAAGGGGTGAATAAACCCATGTTTTAAACTATTACTGGTGGTGAAATACCCCAGGGTTCAAACGCATCAGGTGGAAATGCACCAGGGCAAACAAAATCACTTAGATCCGCGAAGCACACTGCATTATTACTAGTCTACTTAGATATTCTGTGTAAAGGTAAATACACGTAATTATTTAGTTAGGTAGGGAGAAGTGAACATAGCATTTATTAAGAGCTATTAAGACATTTATTTGTAGGAAAGAGCATGTACGAATGATCTTTATTTAGAACAGTTTGTTGTTGCTAGGATACAGGTTTCAGATCCATGATTTGATTGGTTAATTTAGATATTGAATCTCGAATTTCGAATCTCGAATCTCGTATTTCGAATCTCGTATTTTGAATCTCGAATGACCCTTCTCGGCTTTCGTATATAATTGATTTAACTTTGCATCATATTTAGCATTCAAAATCAATTCTTAAATCGCACTTCAAATAAATAATGCATTGTTTGGTAAATTGTTTGTAGTAATTACCAAAATTAATAGCCCGACTTAGAGTGTTCTTCAATTTTCCTCTCCTTTAGATACATCTACTCCATAATAATCACTTGAAAAATTAATAACTTGTCATTGAGTTAGACTCTGTTGTTATTGTTAGCGATGCATGTCGATATTAATGTAGATTAAAGTACATTATGATAAGAATTCTCTTATTGATCTACAATTTTCACCTTTGCAATATTTGACCAAAAAGTATGATTTTAAAAATGTTTGGAATAATTATATTTTGCACTCTCTGCATAAATGTGAAATTGTGCGTTTCTACATTCCGGGTGTTTTCGGATAAAACGAGAATGAAGTCATGGTTGATAATCAGAGTTCTAGCAGAATACGGTCATTTTCAATTTGTACAAATGCAACTTAGCAAATGGTATCTAAAAGTCATGTCCTGAAGAAGTTGTATTTTGCAAAAAGTACAAATAGTACTTCACTAAAGGATTTCTAATAAAACTAATACCATAAAACTAGTTCACTTAGATTACTTATATCCTACAGCATAGCTAAACCTTAAAGCCAAGGTACTACATCTGACAAATATTTAAATGCCAACACACAATTGGGTTATCAAAATCTTTGCTTTTTGATAACTAAAAACAAATCAATTTATTATTATTGGAAATGCACATCATCACAAAATTAAAATAAATATAAAATGACCCTCCTTTTAGTAATTGGTAGCAAGGTTGATTTAATGTCGCGACATTATAGAAACCAAGGAGCGGATGAAAGTTCTAATTTCAACTAGATTTGGAATGATATTACTTAAAATAATTTAACAGGCCATTTTATTAATTAACACGTTATAGTTTGAAAGAATTAAACAAAGAAAAATACACTTTAATATAGTCGATGTTTTTGTGGTTAAATAAACCCATATTAGCATCCACAAACACAGTCACGTCAGAACGTAACGCTATGTGACTCTATACAAAAGTATGTATTTTTAAACAGCAAATTCATAAGCTTGTATTAACTCAAAATTCATAGAACAAAAATATATGTGAAATGATTTACCTTATATAAAATTAAATTAAAATAAATAGAGTATCGCGCTTGCTTGCGAAAGCTTCCCCTGAAATATAACAGGTAGTAAAAGTCGCGTTGTTTTATTCGGCCGTTTCCAGGACAATAACGGTGCATGAGACTGTTCTTTGTTACAAACAGACGCTGGAGATCTTGCAGAACAAAATGATACCAAACAACGCACGAACAATGTTTATACTGCCATGATAAAAGACTACATAAAGTAAGTAATTTTTTATCAAAAAATCCCCCATATTCTCGGACAGGTTGCATATCTGTTACAGCATTTAATGAAATCGATATTAACTCCTCTTCAAACTAATACATATACTTCTTTAGTAAACATCCGCGCTAACGAGCACATACATAGATACACCAAACATAATACATTATGCGATATGAAAGTTTAAAAAAAATTAACACACATGCATGATTTTTTTCTGATCGATTGTTGTAAACGTTAATATATGTTATTGATTAAAAAACAATATAAATATATTCCATTTAATAGGGAAATATTTACACTCATTTTTTTTTAAACTCTGAAATCAAAGCCAGCAAAAACTAAGTAGTTATATATTTCAATACCGTGGTTCCATGTAACATGATTTGTAAATCTGATAATATACCGGTATTAAATTTCTACAGTTACTAACATTCAAAGGTATATTTATTTACGATTGATTAATCTTTATTTCAGAACTTGCTGGATACTGCTTATCGCTTTTCTTATTCAACAAACTCTTCGTCAGATGTCTTGCTCTACCCAAATGATTCTGAATTCTGTTATTAGGTCTAAAATATCACATGGGACATCCAAAACTGCAGAGTGTATAGTAACACAGTCTGAAAATTATGGGCCATTTGTGTGAGACGCAATTCTTTTGTACTTGCACTTAACAAGAACAATAAACACCATACATATATTAATATATAATACAATATTTATTTTTTGCATTTGCGTTCTTGCATTACAGAAAGTCACTCCCTCACAATCAGTAATATTCAACATCAATATTCTGCAATATTCAACATCAACCATATCTGAAACTTCGGAAGTTTTCATTCGACAAGCAGCTTGCCATATATGTTCAATAGCACATTACCATAATGCCGGTATACTCAATAAAAAACTAATCAAGTACTGATTACCACAACCATACACTTTAAACTTTCCTGTGCAAAGTTTGAACGCCAGAATGACTACATATCGAACAAGACTTACCTGTAAAACCTTAAGCCCCGCCCCTTACTCTCATTGGCGTTTCCACAAAAAAAAAATAATTTTATTCTAATTCACCGTGTACAACCGAAATAAATATACATAAATGTAGTGTTTAAGATAACCGCCGATCACTAAGTAGTTCAGCCGCGATCGATCACCTTGGCCGCAGACAAGTGATAATAGTTTCCGTAATGGTACACACAAGCAGCTCAGATTTTAGATTTCAAATGCATGCAGTACAATAGCTTTTCTTTTTAATCCGTAATTAGTGTTTTGCTCGAAAAAAGAAAAAGAATGCTCATATTTTCTATTTTTCGTTTTTAAAGAATTGTTCACTACAGCATGTTATGATCATAGAAAAAATGGCTTAAAGTCCCTAGATAAAAGATACTTTTAAAAAAATCCAATTTTCTTATGAATTGAAGCATTCCGTATAAGCCGGTACACCTTCAATGGTAATCTTAATGACATTTGTACGCACAAAGACTTTCGTTAACTTTGCAAAATTGAAGCTAAAACTGGTCTACACATATTACTTTTCATCCCTCATATATTCAATATAAGATAACAAAAACAATTTTATGAGATTAATAAGACCTCAAACAACATTTTCAGCAGGGCGTCCATATCGTAAAATTTGCCGCTATAGAGTTATAAAGCAAAGATTTTTATGAGATCTAGATCTCTAATTTAAGGAGCAGTCCCTTTTTCGTATGGTATCAAATGAAAGCCCTTAATATTTTGCAAAACTTTTGTGATATATATGTTTAGAAAATATTTAAAACTAAAAACGTTATGGAGCAAAAATATGAACAAAATTCAGCATTTTTAGGAATACAAAATTTGATTTGATTTTTTAAAGTAGTATACGTGGGTTAATCAAACAAATAAAACTGGGAGGACAACGTTCAAGGTGTCTATATTAAAGATTTGTAATTTAAAATACTTGCTACGGATCAACTCGAAGCCTTTTGCAGATACTGTGGTTTCATTTATATTCAAGGGTATCAATATTCGTGGATAAAGTGAAAATCACAGTTTTTAGGATATGTAAATTCGTGGCCAATGACCCTATCAATACAAGATGTTAATAGAAATTGCACTTCAATAAATACTTAATTTCGTGGATCAACTTAATAACGAAATCTACGAAAATTAGTATTCAACAAATATTGATGAAATCACAGTACACGAGAAGCAAAAAAATATTTATACAGAGAAAAATTATCCCAAAAAATATTATGTTAAAAGTTTTATTTGGCGAGTATTGGCCGTGACATAAATGAAATGTTTTTTTCTGATGCCATTGACAACATCTGGGCAAACCCACTCAAACAAATGTCACAACAAATATTCATCAACAATCAACACATCATCAATATTATAGTTTGAAATTGACAACCCCGGGTTTACCGCGGATGGTCACATATTTAAGTACTTTAAACTTATTTAACAATATGTTGAATTATTGTTAAATGAAAATTATATAATAAGACAAGTACAACTATAAACAATTCACTGGTTAAACAGTTCAGCAAACTTTACATGCATAAATCAATTGTCACAATGTCAGCACAACAATACATAGGCATCAGTTGATTTGGTGCGCGCAAACGCCATCCCGACTTAATATTTGTTTTGCATACAATATACAGTAATTCAAATATTTTCTCAGTGAAATAAAGGCACCTATTTTCTATGGAAGAAAATAAATGCTAATATTTAAAGGAAAAAAAACTCAAAACTGGAAGCAGCAATTTCTCAATTTTTTGTGCTCTAGTACGCTATTTTTATTTCCAATGTACCCTAGAATCTGAATAAAATCGGATGAAAAACAAACGAAACGTTCCTGCTTAAATAACTAGAGCAAAGCTTCGTTGCAAAGCAACGAGTGAATCTTCCTTTTATCTCGAAAGTAAAGTTGGAAGTTCCTGTAAGATGCAGTTTATATTTGACAAAGACAAGATCACAAAGAACACATTTTTTCAAGGAGAGTCACACTGTCTATTGTTTTTAAATTAGAAGACTAAAACAGCACGTAAGTTAACGTATAATCTTCTTTATTTACTCTTTAATATCGTTAAAATAGGAGTTATTTCTGTTTGTAGCTAAATGAATAATTCCCATGTATGCATTACAGCAAGAAGCAAATATTGTGTATTGGATACCAGCAGACCGCTCGGTAGTCTAGCCGCGTCCCATTTCCTCGGCCGCATGTAAGGAATCGGATATGTAGTTGTTCTCATACACAGCTCGGTATCCAGCTAAATTTTAAATGCGACTCAAATACAGTGCAGAGAAGCAGTTATTTTATCCATAATGTGTTTCACTAGAATGGGAATTCTATACACTTTCCGCAGGGGCGGATACAGGCATTTGTAGTTAGGGGGGCGTGGATAAAATTATTGAGGCAGGGGGTCTGGGGACCGCCGTGGGTACAGGGGGCAAAGCCCCCGGAAGCTTCTGGGTTTTCGTGTATTTTGAAGGTAAAACCAGGCTCAAAATAGTGGTATTTTTTTAGTTATGTACACTTTTAAAAGATGAAATAAGCAATAAAAATAAACAAACAAGATAAAGTATTCATTTCTTTTAATCACCAGTTGGATTTTCAAGCAACATCCGTCTTGGATTTCTGGAAACAAATATGTCAATGATTTTACTGACATCTACCTTGATGTCTTTATGTATTAACAAAAGCATAAGAGCATTAAATCGCTCTCCTCCCATCGTAGAACGCAGATAACTCTTGATAAATCGTAAAGATGAATTGACCCTTATTGTTACTTATACCTAATACATGTATTGGATTAAAAACAAAATATTTTAGGCATTTATGAACTCCCAAAATTAACCAGGTTATCAAAGTTACAACATACTAATGACGTTACGGTATCCGACCCCTATTAGCTGTTAGAAATATCTGATGCATCAAATCTTCAATATTCTTATATTAAAATAGTCTATTTACCTAGAAAAAAATTCATAAAATATACAGTAATTAATTAATAATTGCACATAGACCAGCTGGTTTTAAATGCAATTATATATTTACCTTCGACCAGCTTTTCAATATTCAGAATTTTTTGCTTGCATCGCAATAAGGACATGACAGCGCAGTCTACACTTAAAACAAAACTGCTTGGATTTCCAGTCGATTCTTGGTCGAAGCCCCAAGTTCAGGGCCTTGGGGGAATTTGATGCAGCCACCATAATGAAATGACCAACACTGCTTGTTTTAAACACAGTTAAATGGGTTGATTATCAGAACCTGTCAACATGCATTAGGATCAGATGTTTAAGATGTTTATAGAGCAGCAGAATTACAGTCAGCATAGCACAGCTGGTGTATTAATGAGGTGTAACATTGAGTCAGGCATAATTATAGATAAAGTGAAACACAAAATGCTAACCTTTCTATGTAAAATTTATCAATTCATCAACAGTCATGTATACTTTAAAATTTTAGGGGGGGGGGGGGGGGGCGTGTGCCCTCCACGACCCCCCCTTAAATCCGCCAGAGTTCCGTACCTAAGCTGGAACACTGTCAACGGTAGCTTTATGTCAGTTATACGCATAAAAACCTCGTTTAGTTGCCAAATGAACACAGATACATGGTAACAAGTAATACTTTTTACCCATATTGCGCGATACCTGCACCAAATATTATTCGCAGCAATGTTAAGGCGTCCCGATGCTAAAATACGGCTGGAAAATGATATCATTTGAATCATCCGAAAAATACTTTGACCAGGAGTATTTCTTAAAATCTATATTACATTTACTGACACCGATGTTAAACATTATATCTGATGCATTTTTGTGACGTCATATGTACTTTGTAATCACGTGACGGGCGAATCCTAATATTGCAAATGATTTATTTAAATCGCATCGGCGCAGGTGATTAATGTCATTTAATTCATACATATTTTTAAGAAAAATCCTTTGTTAAAGACCGGGGTTGACCTAGTTGAATATCTACAGGGACGGCAATTAAGCATGTAAGGAAGCAGGCCCCTCCTCCAAACTGATAACACTGCAGAGTAAATCTATTAATAGATAGCTGCATATCAGAAGCACGTGCTGATCAGAGAACTACATAATTTTAATGGTCATTTAATAATGAAACGGTATGCATAGTTCCTTTCACTGATTTTCATCTTTATGTAATAAGCATCTAAACATGCTACACTTCTAAATTGATCACTGCCAATACAAACATCCCTTTTGTTGTTTTGATTTTTGTATCTAGAGCTTTGTTAAAACATCTATCATAGTAAGCATCATTTCTTCACATACGTGTAATTATTTAGAAAATACTTTAATCTTTAAAAAACCTAAGAAATTCACTGGTCAGAATAACTCTTATCAACAACAGTGTGGTTTAAGTTCAAGAGGCTAATGCACAACTAGTCCTGACTCAGTGAGGAATCCCTCCCGCCAAATGTCAATAAATCAGCCTCCAAATCTGCAAATGGGAAAGAGGTTCCAGGGAGGAAAAACTATATTTACCTGATGATTTTGCATGTCAGAAATTGATTATCAGAAATATTTGACAAAAAATATTCCCATACAATTTATTAAATCAGATGTTAAGGTTACAAACTGTAATTCACTGTAGAACATTACAAGCTCAAGTTTCCTTTTGGTTTGCCTATACGTATACCCTAATAAAATTCCCTTCAAAACATTCTTGTAATCCAAATTATGGCGGAAAAGATCAAACAGGATGAATTGGAAGGAAGAGAAATTGTAAAGTTTTTCAACTCATAAATTGGGATGTAGAAGAATTATCAACTAGTGATCTAAGATAGCGCAAAATGTTGGTGAGACAGATGAAGACTGATGATTACAGGGGAGTTTGTTGAACAATTGATATTCTGTGCGATTCTGTCAGAACAGCATATAACTTAAGAATGTCGCCAATGTTTATGCAGACCCATTAGAAGCTGTCCGATATGGTGGAAATCAAATTTTGGAAAGAAATAAGACTTCATTGAAGGGATGAAATTTTGACAATATGGTTTTACAGAGCTGTATTCTAGACCCAAAAAACATCTGTGGAAAAGTTGGATTTTTCACTAGAATAATGATATCAGCATGATCATTGGCATCAGTGCATAGGATTGCTTCTAAAATTTCTCAATTAATGTGATGACCTATATGTATATTATTTAAAACTGCTATAACCTGTGGCCTGGGAGGCCCTATGCATAAACACATATGGAAACTTGATACTATCAGTGTGAAGCTGCATGACTGACTCTCCATCTCTACACACGTGTGTGTTCTTTCTCTTTGTTTCTGATTACCAGTGATGATAGAGTAATAAATCTATTAGAAGGATTACTTAGTGTTATTTAGTTTTTAGGTAAGACAAGTTGTTCCGCCATTTACTGTGCGTCTCTAGGCATTTCCGGTAGGAATGTAATCAAAAAGCCAATTTATCATATCTTAATCAAATCTAAGGAAACTTGAATTTCTGGATCACTTCAAAATTTTGAATATGAATTTCTAAAGTAGTATTGCATCAATAATAATATTTTACTATCTAGAAATGCCTATCAGTTTACTTTAGTTGCATGACAAAATTCAATTTATAGTTTTTGCTGATTAAAGTGTAAATTCAGAAATATTTTCTCTGAAGTAAAAGGTGGCAAGAAAATTGAAATTTCCTCCATTTTCCTCATTGGCTGCTATTTATACCCCATTCCCGGTCTTTAAGTCATACACTTTGAATTCTTGCCTGGGAAAGAAATAGATATTTCGTTTTAAAAGATTTTGTTGAAACATTCCAAAAAAATCATCAAAATAATGCACACTAATCGAAAGCGATTTACAAAACATTGGGGTAAATCCTTAGGTTTTCCAAGCACGATTCACATTGGTACTTATATTCTCTACCAGTTTTTCGAAAAAAAAATCTAAAATTGTGTTGATCTTTCATCTGCGCAAAGCTTGTTTTACATGCATGAAAATGTCTTCATTAAGTTGATTACAAGTAGCAGGGAGAGTAAACCACTAGTTTATCAACAGTCTTTTACTTAAAACGAAGCTTTAAACTGCCAATTATTTGATACGGGTTTTTAATATGAATGAATTCTGTCTAGCATTAACGGCAGTATGCGGTATTATACTGGTTTGATATATTTTACTTCATCGTTAAGAAAAATTCCTGCGAACTATCGACAGGAATGCAGATCGTGACGGCAAATTTAATTATGACGTCATATCGAATGAAGTACAGACAAATGCCTTTCTACATATCGCTGCAAAATCCATCGGGAAGCCTTAACATGCCCGTGTTGTAACGACATAAATAAGATCAAAATGAACAACTTCTCTACCGACAACCACATCAAAATCTTAACCACTTTTAAGTTAAAAAGTAAAAACTTTCAAGTGCTCTATGTCCTTAATTCTAGGGACCAGCGCCTTTTCTTTATATCAAACAAAAGAGCTTGTAAATATTAATCTTTTTTTTTACATGTCTATGAACCATGAAAAATCACAACGCTTTTTAAAACTCAATTTTTTTAGCCCTACCGCGCTTTGACTATGTTTTGCTATGCAAATATGAATGAGTTGGTACAAATTAGCAATCTGTTGTCTACAATCCGTGAAATTTCGAAGTCAGTATCTTAAGTAGTTTATGAGAACACACTTGGATAAACCAAAACCCTAAAAATCCAAAAAATTCCAATAGCTCAAAAACGGAAATAAAGTCATCAACCAAAAAATTGTTGATAAGGTTTAGGACACAGTCAGTAAAATTTGAAAAGTTCTTGCAAATCGATGGAGCTGTTTTTGAAAAATCGCGTGCATAAAATTGGTATGGTTTTAAAAAAAGAATCCAAGGAATAAGAATAAGGTCCTCCGTTGGAACTGGAAGACCTTAATGGTAATAGTTAAAAAAAAAGAATAGAATAACAAAAGGGTCTTCCATTGAAAACGGAAGACCCTAAAAAAATAAAAACAAATGTCCAACAGAAGCAGTACAAAGTCTATCATTGGATACGAAAGATCTTAATTAGTTGTTAAATGGTTCAGTGCATGCATTGATTATTTTTAATCTTTTAAAATGATCGTGGATACAACAGTAAGATATCATTCTTGCGACGTTTGTTGGATCAGACTTACATTTTATGCAAAACTGACAACACGTTCAAATGATTACTTTCAAACCTGTATTCATATGTTGCATACTCTGCATGAATGTAACAATATGCCGTTCGGCAATGCGAACATTACAGGTAGAACAGATCTTTTACAATAAAATCGTGTTGGATAATCTTCTAGCAGAATACAGCGACTTCTCGCGTACTCTATGTTCGGCTGTTTGTTCTCAAGAAAACTGTGAGTGTTTCGGTTTCAACTCAGTCACAGAAACATGTCGAATTCATTACTTTTGTAGACCAGATAATATATTGTTAAATGAATCAGGATGGAACTATTACAGATCTAGAACAGGTTCGTAATGTATATTTTATTTCTTTTCCACTCAATTGATACTTTTAAGGAGGTAGGCACCTGAAATACTAGTAATGTCAATCCTCTGAAAAACCACTTAGTATATACAAGTGGGGACCTAAAATCTTCATGTATTGTATTTGTGACCAATGGGTCCCAAAACAAAACGATTATTTGTCTAAAAATATTGCTAAAATTTGGCATGGAAATTCAATATTGGAAGGAATCAACGCAAATATATATATATATATATATATATATATATATATATATATATATATATATATATATATATATATATATATATATATGTCGAACTTTATTGGAGCTCAATACAGTATGAAGTCGAAAACTATAAAAGTAATATATAATTCAAAGTTTAAAAAAAATTTGCTTTACTGGTGACTTCAGATGTTAAGAGTTTTACAAAATTAAGGATTCATCAATTGATAACGCAAAAAAAAAATTATATTAATATATATAATAGTGATGCCACCTTCCCAAAACTTTGCGTACAAATAAAGATATATTAATGTCACATGTAAAAGTAACACAAGTAAAGATCACATCTCAAAAAATTGAGATATTGCATGAAATAAGCTAATTTTAGGCAAAAATAGACATTTTTTTTTTTTTTCTTGACTTCTATGAAATATAAGCTAAATATGCCAGAATTCATGTATATCTATATAAATATCAAAATATTTTTCAAATATATTTTTCAGAACAACATTAATATTTTGTAATACACAGACAATCTTGAAGTTTGTCTACGCTGAAAATTAGGAGGTGGAAATAACAGTGCTCTAAAACTATTGAGTTATGAAAATTGTTCATTTTCTTCTTGAAAAACTTCCGCCATAAAATATAGTCTCTTACTAAACTCTGTAAATATTTTAATTTCTTTTAACACTTTTATTAGATATGGTATTTTCGGTATGTAAAATATAGATATACAAAACTAATTAAGATATAATGCAGAATTTTCAGACTAGTGGTGACATAAAATAGTTACCCAAAAAGAGAGGAACGCACCTCTTTAAAACAGTGTTTTACATGGCTCTTGGAAAGACTACCGTTCATAGAAGTTGATGTACAATTTTTTTAAATGTTCTCTTTCTTATATTATCAATGCATTAACTTTTTGCCAAAAATAACGTTCATGTAAGAGTAAGTCTAGGAGAAAATAGGGTACGAGCTTTATTCAATCAAAATTTCATCGCAGTATAGATATTAGATGACACTTTTCGTTGAAAATTTATTGTTAGATTTCACAAACACAAAAAATAATAATGAAGATTTGACTTTGATACTGAAGTGTAATATCAGAGATTGGAGTGGCATGTATAATCCAGAAAATGTATGATTTCTTACTTCAGGATGGGAAACATTTATAAACTCTGAATACTTTGTGGGCTTAGATGCTGTTACGTGGAATGAGGCCAAGGTGAGTTGGAAACCTTAGAACATTTATTTTAAATTTTTGAACAACAATTATCAATTTATATTGTTAGATTCAGTAGTATATTCTCACTATATCACTCTATATAGACAAATAATCAATAATTGAAATATTAGTTCGTCCGGAAAATATTGACCCAGTCAATATTTTTTAAATATTGACCGGTCAATTTATTCACGAATAAATCTTCGAGACTCCAAAACAAAGTGACGTCATGAAAGGCAATCAGTCAAGGCAAGTAAACAACAAACGCGCAGTGCGACAGATCGCCATCATAACGGGGATATGCAATAGCAAATTATTGTGAGATAAAATCAGGTAAAATATCAGTAGCTTATTTCCTACGGACGGTGGAATATCACCAGTGACCTTTTGATGCCGGCGATAAATTAACTTTGCGTAAAATTAAATTTGTAAATTCTATGTTGAGCGAAGGAAATTATGGCGATCTGTTTTTGAATCCTCTCTTGAGTTTTGGTTTGTTCCTTCATATAACAAATGTTGACTGAGTTTTGGGGCAACGTTGATTTGTAAATTGTTGCATTAATCAATTATATACTTTGTTCATACACGTATAAGTAGAATTTCTTTACGTTATCTGTTTTATCTTTTCTTTTTGTTCAATTACAATATGTCACTGTTTTAAAACGCATTGTTTTCTCTCTTTTCAGGGGAACTGTACGATAAAGGGGACAAAATTAGTTGAAGTTGAATCTTCTGAAGAAAACACTTTTATTTTAACTATGGCTGTAAAAATGACAAGTTAGTTTATTTTTGTTTTGTGAAAATTTTATACATTTCCACTCTTTTTAAAATTAATGACAACCGTGGTTTTGCATATACTATTTTTTATCTCTTCCATCGAATGGGAGAGGTTGCAAAACATATTATGAAAACAGTGACAGACAAAATCAGACGAAATATACCTTTTGTTATATTGAAAGGTCTAAAAAAAAGTTCAGTTTACTTTATGTACTGTGAAAAACAGATTAATCGTTAACAATGAGTAAACAATGTTATTGGGAAGCATCGAAACAAACTACAAGTTGGTTAATCATTACTCACTAGGTGCAAAAACTAGTTATAAAACATCAATTGATAACAAATATTGTACAACCTGAAACTATATGATTCAAACCTATTTCACAAATAATAACGACCACAATTACTGTTGAATTTAAAGTTTTGATTTAAATTTTTAAATTAAATGTCATTCGAAGTGTTCAAAATTGAAATTTTACAACATTGAAACTACATCATTGTTTTGTTATTTCACAAACAATGTGGAATTCAAGGTATTGATTTCCATTTCATTAAGAAAGCGTTTGGCTGGGAGGAACCGATCATCAGGTAGAGGGAAAATGGGTGTGGCAGTCGACCAACTCTGAGCTCTCATACAGCGCTTGGGAGAAGATATCTGGACAACCGAATAACTTAAACAACCAGGACTGTCTCTGTCTTGACCGAAGTCTCGGCTTTGCCTGGAGTGACAGGGAATGTTGGATACGGTATCAATATTTCTGCGAAAGAGAGCTTTTTACAGACTCATAAAATAGACATCATTTTAAGTTTAATATGCTGAATTTAACTTTTGGTATAAAGGGTAAATGTATTTAGTACTTATTAAAACTTAAAGTTTTATCAAAAAATGAATTGTTGACTCCTTAAAATGTATGTATAATGTTCTTCATTACTATCATAAATAATAAATAATTCTTCAACTTTTTAAGCAGTATATTTCCACATATTAATCAGATCAGTTTATAATTGGTATATTGTAAACGCGTTTATTACCTAGACTTGGAAATATTTCCAGCCGTGTATCTGTAAGCTGATACTTTTTCTCTTTTTTTTTCGGAACAATGAGTCATTTCATTTTGAAATTGATCAAGCTATAGATCATTTGGATTTAAAATGTGTAAACTTAAAGTTAAAAGGAGCTCTTTCACTCAAGAAGATCAAAGTGTACAAATTGCATAAATTGTCCAGATTCAATCCAATTTCTGTCATTAGAAGCATTTTTGCATCATTGATTCAATGAAATCATTATTTTCAAACAAGCTTGACAATAATGTATTTTAAATCTGCGTATCTTACAGCAATGTCATTAGTAGACTATTCGTTCAGTTGATAGAGAGTTTTTTTATTACTTGACAATTAGATAGCTAAGGATCTGCACTAATAAGTCGATATATTTGCTTTATTTTGCCTTTCCATTCTTTTTCTCGATTTTTTCATTTTTTTTTTTTCGTCTTAAAATGCTTGGAGACAAACACTGTATACGTAGTTATTGATTTTGATAAATTGATGTTTGTTATTTGACAAATCAAATATACATGTAAGTTTACCGGATGTTGAAAGAACGACAGTTGAATTTGTTTTCTGCACAAAATCGTAGTTTCAATTTTAAAGAGACAGTAGAATGTGTAGGAAGTCAATTGAACAGTTTGAGTCTGATATAATTTAACATCATATGGTAATATTGTTCTTTGTAGCATGCTTATTGCATGTACTATGAATTTGCAATGTTAATTTGCTGGGCGGCGGATTGCATTGTTTTCACTTATAGCTTATAATTAGAGGTGTCGTTATCACGCTGAATGAATGTACAACGTAGACCGGAATAAAGACCATTTTCATCATTCGATGGGAAATTTGAAATTTGGGACCAAACCAACGCACTTTGAGTAATTTTTTCAAAGTGCGTTACATTTGAGACCAACAAAACCCAATTAAAAAAACACAAAACTAACTATGTTTTGAAGGAACATTAACATTTTTAGTGTCGAGACACTAATCGAGAAACTATTTATCAATTATGCAGATGATGCATTGGAATCTTTAAAAAAAAACTATCCCATTCAGCTAAACAATGTTAAAACAGTCTTCTATTGAATATAAAATATTATATATTATTTCGACTAAACCCTGAACATTTTTTTTCAAATTGCGTGAATATCGACAATATCAACGGACTTTTAAAAAAATGCAAAGTGTGTGGAATTGGTCTAAGAATTAACGCAATTTGAAAAAAAAAATTAAAGTGCGTATTTTTTAAAGTGCGTTGAAACAGACATTGCTTGTGTAAAAAAACAAATTTAAACTTTTACCTGTTTAAATAACTTCATTGGAAATAAGGAAAACTTAGAACTGGTTATCAGCCATACATTTTCAAAGTTGACAACTTTGAGATGTGTTTTATTCAATTCTGTAAACCTTTTAAAATGTGCAAAAAATTCCATTAGCACAATTTAATTATAAGCGCAATCAATGAATTCGATTCCCGACGGGGATTTTAAGATTTGTACCTATCCAAAATCATATAAAACGTACGGGTTAAATATTGTATAATTTGAAAAATTCTAAACCGATGAAAATATCTTTCTTATGATTTACTTTAGTCCACATTATTATCGACAGATGCACCATTTCACCTACATTTTTTAAACTGCTTAATTTAGTTTTATTAATATCTTTCGTGTACTCTATTAAATTATAGTTTTACTTTGTATGTCTTAAATAATAGGCATTGTGAAAGTTTCTTCGATAAATTAAGTCATGCTTTCATAGGAAAATGCTTACCAAAATATGTTATAAGTAGGTTTAAAAAAGTGAAAAAAATATTTAAATCCCTGCATCACAGATCTAGATATATTGTATCAGTACAACCAAATCTTTGCAAACATAGTTACATAGTAATAGCTAGTGCAGCGGCGCCGGCATGCGCCACGAGTTTTAACGACACCGCCTTAGCGAACAGAAAAGTAAACTACTGCTATCTTAAGGCATGTCGCCAAATTAAACAAAGTATTTTCCAACAGTTACGACGAGTTTCAGTTCAATTTTACATATGACGACAATTCCTAGTTCAATTCTAATTAATACGTTTACGGTGCTACCGTTGTGGCGAGCGCAGGAAGAGTTATATTGCGTCTTTCTCAACATAGTGATGTATTGACAGTTATCAACTTAAATCAAAGAATTTTGTAAAAAGAGAGAGAGAAAGAGGAGAAAGTTAGAGAGAAAGAGGAGAGAGAGAGAGGAGACAAAGAGAGAGAGAGAGAGAGAAAGAGAGAGAGAGAGAGAGAAATATAATATTTCTAAATTTTACAAATTCTTACAAAAACATATACTTAAATGCTTCCCCCTAAAACTGTTCTTTACTTTTGGAGAAAATTGATCAGTCTGTAAAATGAACTTTATATTCAATTTGGTAAAAAGTGTAAACGATAAATTTCATATCATTTATTTGTACCTTGTTTGTATCTTACTTTTATTTTTTCCCCTGGTTCAGAGTCTTTCTTTTAGATCTTTTTTCTTCTTTTTTTTTGCATTCTAATTGCATTTTTGTATCTAAATCCACAGTCGCTGTTTGTAGGTTTGTAATTCCCAGTTTTTCAAGTAATGGTTTAACAATAGGAAAAATCTGCATAACAATTTTAAATGTTGATTTTTTTCTATTCATTCATTTTTATTTTGTTCAAAATGTTCTCTTTTTTATTTCCTTTCTACTTAAACTTACTGTACATGTATGCAAACTTATCTTAAAATTGCATAAATATGACAGTAAAGTATGGCGCTTGCTGGTATACATAATATATCTTGATCAAACCCAAAATAAAAGAAAATCATCTGAGGTAGGTATCACAGTTTATGCTAAAATAGCTACAACAGGCATACAAATGTTTGATTCATTTCTTAATTTAACAATTTTACTTAAATATAGCTCGAGATCACTGTGACGTCATGCGTTAAAATATATTTTCATCTGTTTACGTATCTCAATTCATTACCAAGGAATGGAGGTATGTAAAAATTCTCTTTGGTCTCACCTAACTTGTGTGGTACTCAAAACGATCTTCAGACCTCAAGGCATCGTAAATTACGAGTTAAATGTTAGCCATTTCTGACAGAGCACCACGGGAAAAAACATTAGAGAGCATTATGGCACGTACACAATTTTTTCTTGATGGGCCTCTAGGCTTATTTCGTTATTTTTCGCGCGCACTGGTTCTTAGTTCACTGGTTCACTGGCTCGCAATTATAACTCCTGTTTCAGAAGGACTGTTTTAATAAGTTTTTGGCGCTTTGACATTCACAAATGAGTAGTAATTATCAAGTTAGCAAGTATTTGCTTTCAATTTTATGTTCTCAAATCAATACAGTAAAACTCGTTTAGTACGAACACGGATATTGCGATTTGACGGATATAGCGAAGTCATCTTGGATCCCCATCTATGTAAATTTAATGAATTTCTTATACGGTTAAAACGAATTACAGATATAACGAAGTAATTTCTTAGGTCCCAGTGACTTTGTTATAACCGAGTTTTGCTGTACTAGTATTCATATGGCTGTTGTAATGGCCGAGCTAATTCAAAACTTTGGCGGAAGGGGGGGGGGTACTATTAGTTAAACTCTGTTGGGTTTTTTGTTTGTGATCGGCTTCGGGCGATCACTGTAGTGTCCATATGGACGCATCCGGAAAATGCTTCCACGTGCGTACACATTCCGCTTGCATAAGTAGTTATTATAAAAAGTTGAAGCTTTGGTTTAGTATTTATATAACATTTTACTCAGTTTTATTTCAATTCATTTACCTTAAGAGATGTAAATACAGATTGACCTGTTAATTAAAGAATGCACATTTTGTCTCACAAGTAAGAATTTCGATCGAAAGATTCATTCAGTAATGCAGTGGACATCGATGAACTGACCTCGATCATAAGTAGATGCTCCATGAAATGACCTCGATCTATTGATGTTGCATAATAGCAGCTAGGAAGACGGCTTGATTTATAAACAAGGATACATTATAATGCGACCTCAATTGCAAGTTATAATGTCATTCAATGTTTTTCAGTCGCATTAAATTATTTTAATACAACTCTTTCTTTGTATACGTGTTCCGCGAACAGCCCTACTCTGTATTCTGAAGAAGAAGAAGAAGAAGAAGAAGAAGAGAAGAAGAAGAAGAAGAAGAAGAAGAAGAAGAAGAAGAAGAAGAAGAAGAAGAAGATACATTAACATTTAATAATTACGTTAAAAATATGAAACTAGACAAGGAGTTTCTAAATTAAACTTGTTGACGGTTTATAATTATGAAATTATGGTGTACAGATTCAAAATATTCTATATTTTGTAAAAATACGGTACTTACGAGGGTTGTCCCAAAATAGCGTAGACAAGTGGCGTTATTCAGTTAATCGAAGACAAAGGAAGATGAAATTTGTGCCACAAAGGGTTCAAGAAATTTGCATTCAAATAATGTTTTAAAATCGAATATTGTTTGAGATTAAATTAGTGAAATGAAAGCATGTTAGATCAGAAATTCTACATGCGGCGCAATGTCAAAAACAAAAAAGTTAAAATCAACATAATGAATTGAAAATTGGGCGGAAAAGTACTTTTCGAATGAAAAAATTCAAATAAAACATACACCGATATTTGATAATAATTCTATTATTTACTCAGAAAATGTTTTGGCTATAACAAAACTTTTAAATATTTTATAGTGCGTTTTGTGACAAGTTGAAAAGTTAAGTGGTAATAAAATGACGATTTCAGCGTTTAAGGCGGCGCAGCAGTAACTGATACAATTTTGTAAAGACCATGAAATAAATCCTAAGCGGCTTTGGAAGTAAATGAAATTAACAAAATCGATGAGAAATGCGTTTTGTGAATAAGTAGTTAAACAACATTGAAAATATTTGAACAAGTATGATGACAATAAGTGGAAAAAAGAAACCCCGAACGATATCAATGGACGTCAAAATGTTGAACGACACATTTCGGTAAGACGGACGTTAGACAACAAGTAATACAGGGCAAGTTTGGAGCCGACAGATCGTTTGCACTTAGAAAATATTTAAAAACAAAACAAAACTAGAAATATGTATTGAATGTGCACGCAGAGTACATGTTCATAGATGATATTTTTTCTAAGACTTTTTCGGAAATAAAACGTAAATGTTATCGTGAACGATGGGGAGGGTTTAGCAACAACGTAATACTGGAAATTTTTGACGTCGCACATTGCGCCGCCTGACAAAACTTGTTGTTACTAATTATTCATTTTCTCGAGAAATAAATAAAGTACAGATTTGAACTTTTCAGCATTGTTTGCCAAAGGGTCATTGAAGAAAACATAGAAGTCTAATGAAATTGCAGTGAACAGATTATAAATTATGTGTCCTGTCTACATTATTTTGGGACAACCCTCGTATCTAATTATTTTACATCAAACTGATTATATTGATTGCTTATAGATAGCTATATATCTTTATTGCCGATCATTCCTTTAAAAGGAATACTTGTTTAATATTTCTCGTAGTTTTTATTTACGGCTATGTTTAAGTGTTTTAACTCAGCAGTGCATACCGCTCTATGTTGCTGATTTTCAATTTCATAATTAATGATTACATGCGATGGCAGACAAATCTATACTTATAATTTTAGACATTTTGCAAATTGCCTACAAAATGCATGCAAATGAGTAACTACTTACACCTATGGTATTTCAACACGTGTGGTATGATGTCTGTAAGCTATAATTGAATTTTAACTGATAAGTAAATATTGTGAAATTAATTAAAAACCTACTTTTATTTTCGATAAACAAGCCCAACATAACAAAAATGAGAGTAAGTGGCGGATCAAAGTCAGCGGTAGTTTGTATCAACATGTATGCATGCAATGAAATAATATTGAAAAAATTACGTAAAGAACGAATATATTTATTGGACACTTTTTTAGAGTATACATATAGGTTAAGATTCGTCGAATATTGAACAAATAAAATGAGCCGATTCTATACTTGAATGCTCGAGTTTAGTTTTGAGGGATAGAACGCTGGCGAAGCACAACCTCTGGTGATAGAATGAAATATAACTTTCCAGAACGGGGTAACCAAGAACGCAGGTTGACTAATTAACGTCATGGCTAAAAGTGTAGGACGAGTTTATCATGCATCGCGGGCAGATACATATACCTTGGATCAGACATCTATTTTGAATACACAAAATTAATAAAAAGAAGATATACTTTAAAGCGATTTTTGTTTTAATGGAAAAAACTTTTCAGAACATGTCGTCCCAGGAAGGTGGGTTGACATGTTAACGTCACGGCGGAAAGCGTAAGGCGAGTTAGCCATCGGGTAACTATTTGGGATCTGACAACCTTTGTACAAAATATGCAAATAAATATACATACACTAGCGTTTTATTTCAAATTTCGTACATATTTATACCATGACAGATTGGTAGTAAACCTTGGACATTAATTTTTAAACAATGAACATTTTTTTTTAAATTCATAAATCGGTGAAGTTGATTTGGAGGTGGGGGGGGGGTCCGTTATTTTTGCCAAAAAACCATCTTTTACCTAACATTCTTTTTTATCCATAATTGTTAATGTTCAAAATTGACCAATCCTGCATATAACATTATTCCAAGCACGTTCCCATGAGGTAACTAACCTCTATCTGCACGAAATCGAACCACCTAAGTCCTTCATCTTTGTAAGTAAAACATAACAAAACTGCGCGGGTATGATAAGGCAACTCACAGCGATTAAATTCCTCTGATCGACATGACGTCACAATATGCAGCATGATGTCATATTTTACTCAAAAACATGTCGATTTTAACTTTAGCTCTGGTTTAAATTATAAAAACTACAGACATACAATATCAGTAGAAACTCTTCTAACTGAATATATCTTCGATTTCTCTCTATTACGTAGAATTATCATTGATGACGTCACAAGCATGTTTAAAAGAGAAGATCATGTCGGGAGACAAATTATCGGAATGCAGTGTAAACAATGCCGAAATAAGACTTATATAATACAGATACCTAAGATTTAGATGAGTGTCAGTTAGAATATAATCAGGATAATACAGGCATGGGTATTTTGTTCAATCAGCGAGTGTTATAAGGTAAGCGGATCGACATGTATATGGCTTGACCAGCCTTTCCTCTGTCAGTGTGTACAAAAAATGGCAAAAGTGTAACACTACCCCGGATATTAGGAAAGATGATTTTGGTAAATATCAACGGTATATGACCTAAACTATCTGAAAAGTGCTGCTAGAATCCTGTGCTTTGTTGTTTTAAACGAAAAATACGTAGTATTTTCAATGAAATTTTAGAAGTTGAGAGGGTTTACGATAAATATTTACAATATTTATTATATGCGATGTACAATAGGATTCTAGCAGTAATACTATAGTCTGTCCCAAGATATTTATGCTGCATATTTGAACGATTTTTAATAAAAAAAAAACCACATACCTTTGACTGAAGTGCAATTAAAATCGATGAAAGGGAAAATTCCCAAGATAACTTCATTCAAACATTATCATTTTTCTCTCGTAAAAATTCACAGGAACGAAAACAGATTTCCTACGGAGATTTATAATGGGGAATGTTGACATCTTTTCTCCATTCGGAAATACTCGGGACCCCTCGCGCAATTTTTCAATGCTATCATCCGGGCGTCTTTATCTCCTTGGCAATGGAAAAACCTCGTAGACTTTATTTTTAGCCGTGTACTGATACCCGACAAGCTAGAGGGGGCGTTTCAAAGGGGAAATCTTGGGATTTTTTCATACTATTGAATGAACATCGTCTGAACCAAGAGGTATTTATAAATATTGAATAATTTAAGAAAATATGCGGCAAAAATATCTTTGGACAGACTATAATAAACATGAACTACATGTAATTGCCGATCAAATTATTGTAGCAAACATACAAATGAACTTCGGGGTAGTGTTACACTTTTTGATTTTTTGTTAAGGTAAAAAAGTGATCTATTTTTAACTGTCACGTAATACCATGGCACGGACAGTTTCAAAGATTGAGTCGATTCCGAAGTAGAAAAATAATATCTTGGTGAACTCTTTCACTTAGTATTAATATCCCGTGCTGTTTTCATAAAAAAAAAAATTGATCATAATTTTGACGGTCATTAAACTCGGAGTTGCCTTAACCTACCCGCGTAATATATATGCTGCACTCTGCCACTTTTGCGACTTTATTATCTTGCTAAATTTGGTTTGAAATAATCAGGAAAATGACTTTAATGATTATATAAGAAGAATTAATTTTATAGAATGAATAAAATAATTATGAATGGTTATAATATTTTACAACTAAAATAATTCATAACTCCCATTACTCATGTAATCAATGATATGATTGATTTGAGAATTTATGAAAAACATAATCCTTGTCGTCTAAAAGCGCTATGCTTAATGAAAAATATGAAACAATGTTTCTTTTTTATATATGTAACCGAGCAGAAAGTAGGCAGATGGTGATTTCAGTCGATTTCATTAAGTAGATAAATAAAGCATTGACCTATAAACAAAGAAAAATACATTAGACATAAAATAGAGTTTTACATGTACATTTAATATGTTTAGTTTCTGAAATCTTTGACAATAAGCTATCGTTACTCCAGTATTCATTTATAATATAAAAACATGTTTTGTAACAATTTAACATGTGAACTTACAAACAAGTTTTAGAAATTACTATGACAAGTTTAACTGCAAAAATACGCTAAAGTATAAACTTTGCAATTAAAATAAAATGCCTAAATCACGAACATGGTAGTAAAGAAATATATAAGTAAATATAATATTAACATACCACAAGATGCAGCAGATATACGCTGGATTGACTGACGATGTTGAAAATGAAATACTGCCTAATTTTACTTAGTTTGAACGGTTACTTATATCAAATAGAGAATTAAATTTATTGGATAATGAAAATAAGAAAGACCAATGAAAAACGAAAGACTTTACTCAGCCAACTCAATCCAGTTGCGCAGTGTAACTGGCGGTTATTTAAAATTTAAGACTGTGTTTAACAAAAACGGATAATAAAATAGATAAAACGAATAAATACATATAGAAATATGTTTGATACTATCACATACTCCCCCGGAAAATTGTTAATCTGTCCTCAGATCATAAATGTATCATTCTTATAAATAATAAATACATTTAGAAACCACAAAATAAATAAAGCACAAAATTAATCATCACAAAAGTTCATTTAATTAAATGCATGAAAAATATGACCACGCGCTAGAACACGGGCTTCAACTCCAGTCTGTTCACATTTTTAATTACGGAATCACTGGTTTCTAACTTTACACTATACACTGACGGATATGGTTTTCCGATGATGACGTACACTTCCGTTCGCCACTTATCCTGAATCTTGTCGCGTCCTTTGATTCCTCTGTTGCGTAGATACACCCGATCACCAATCTGTAATTCACTGTCAACGTTTCCCACTTCGTGTCTTCTCTTCCGGTTATCTTCATTGCTTTATATTTCTGCTTTGGCCCGACCGTACGCAAACTGCAACTTCTCAGAGTGAAGTTCGATCCATCGGTCCATGTTTAGATCGGTTGTTGGAGTAGCGTTGCCTCTCCCGAGTAGGAAATCTACAGGTAGGTATGGGTCGCGTCCGTACATAAGGAAATATGGCGAATATCCGGTGGATGCATGCGGCGTCACATTATATGAAAAAACAAGTTCCCTGATGTATTCTGGCCATTTCCGTTTTCTCGCTGGGGGTAGAGATCGAAGTAGATCATGGAGTGTTCTGCTGAACCTTTCACATTGACCGTTGCCTTGAGGGTGGTATGCAGTTGTTCTTGATTTCTTGATGCGGTATATGGTACACAGTTGCTGAATAATTTCTGCCTCGAAACACCTTCCTTGATCGGAATGAATTCTTTTGCACACTCCAAATTTAAAGAATAATTCATTCACTAATATTCGAGCAACAGTTTGGGCTGTCTGGTCACGTGTAGGTGCAGCTATTGTTCACTTAGAAAATACATCGGTTATAACCAACACATTTTCGTACCATTGTGCCTTTTCTAGTACGGAAAAGTCTATAGCAATGCACTCTAAAGGTTCCGATGCTGTAAGATGTCCCATACTCGTATGTACTTTGGGTGGGGGAATTTTTGACACAGCGCATCGTTCACACTTCTTACAGTAGTTCTTAATGTCCATAAACATTTTTGGCCAATAACATCGTTGTCTAATCAAATTAAATGTTCTCTCTATCCCCTGATGTCCATTTTGGTCATGTGGACTTTCGAGAACGATGTCCTTTAGACACTCCGGAAGTAATAACTGAGTAAGGTCACCTAATTTCGGATCGCTGATCTTTCTGTGAATAACACCATCGATGAAGTCCATGTGTTTTAACTGCCGTAATAACACTTAAGTTCTCTTACTCTGTTTCTTTAGAAAACTTTGTTTTGGGACCGTCTTTGATTTCACAAATTCAACACATCTACTAATCACCCTGTCATTCAACTGCATGTCTTTCAAATCACAATTGGAATAAGTAGGGAAAGTCTCTGCACTTGACATGTCCGTAGCTTCAATGAATATCGTCGAAGACTGTGCAACTTTAATTTCTGGTGGAATCATGGATCCATGAATACATTCACTAATGATGTCCCTAGTATCCACATTTAACCTTGATAATGCATCAGCGTTGGAGTTCTCTTTGCCTGGTCTGTACTTTATTTCGAAATCGAAATCAGCGAGTTGTGCTGCCCATTTTTGTTCATATGCTCCAAGCTTTGCTGTAGATAGGTATTTCAGAGGAGTGTTGTCCGTAAGCACTACAAACTTATTTCCCAGTAAATAATCCCTGAATTTTTCTGTAACACTCCACTTGAGGGCTAGTAATTCCAATTTGAGACTGCTCATGTTGTTTGCGGATCTTTCATTTGGTCTAAGAGTTCTACTGGCGTACGCAATCACAACAATACGTCCATTTTGATTCTGGGATAACACAGCGCCGAGTCCATGCGCACTGGCGTCAGTTTCCACAATAAACGGAATAGTAAAATCGGCGTATCCCAGTAGTGGTGCAGTTGATAATACAGTCTTTAACTTCTCCAACGAATTCTGGCATTCACTGTTCCATTTATCACCAAACTTTGTTTTCGGATGTTTCCCGTTGTTCTTGGAAAGTTCCAATAAAGGTTGTGCAATCTGTGAAAAGCTTCGGATAAATCGCCGGTAATATCCCGCAAATCCGAGGAATGATTTAAGCTCTTTGACTGTTTCGGGTACTTTCCAATTTTCGATACACTTGATCTTATCATTGTCGGTGGATATTCCATCTTTACCCACTATATGACCTAGGTATTTCACAGATGACTGAAAAAATTTGCACTTGCGCATTTTCAATTTTAATCCATGCTTGCGAAAAATATGAAACACTTTGTCAAGACGGTCTGTTTGTTCACGCAATGTTTTGGAATAAACTATGATATCATCCAAGAACACTAATAAGATATTGAACACTTCCTCTCTGAAACAATGCTGCATTAGTCGCTGGAATGTTGCAGGTGCGTTGGTAAGTCCGAACGGCATTCTGTTAAACTCATAAAGTCCGAATGGGGTGGTAAACGCAGTTTTCTCTTTGTCATCGTCGGCAACTGCTATTTGGTTATAGCCCGAGGTAAGGTCCATAGTTGAGAACATAGACGATCCGTGTAAAACATCAAACGTTTCTTCTACTCTTGGTAACGGAATCTTATCTTTGATGGTCTTCTCATTCAGTTTGCGGTAATCCACACAAAGACGTAAAGAGTTATCCTTCTTGCGAACTAGTACTATCGGTGAAGCAAACGGACTGGTACTTTCGCGAATGACATCATTCTTCAGTAACTTGCGTATATGCTGTTTGACTTCTTCAAACTGGGACGGAGGAATTCGTCGGTACTGTTGAGCGATAGGCTTGTTGTCTGTGAGTCGAATCTGATGTGTAACTGTACTTGTACATCCAATATCGTCATCATCCTTCGAGAAGACTTCTCTGTGCTTTCGGAATAAAGATGTGATCAAGGACTTCTCTTCTTCACTACAGTCAAGTTGGAATATATCTTCAGGTAAATCAAACGGTGTCTCAGGGAGAGTAATTTCGTTGATTCCATGACTTGGTTGAATGAAGATCTCTTCAGTGTTCCCCACGCGATTAAATCCAATATCTGAATTATCACCTTCAACATCACAAAAAGACACTGTACCTATCATACTGCGTGGTTTAAGATAAATATCTTCATCACCAATGTTAGCTGCACGAACCCACATACGACCGTTATAAATGTTGACACAAGTATTCACAGTACGGAAATTCCTATGTAAATGGGCACCATTGGTCAAAGGATTAACAATAACATCACCCTTAACATGCGGTCCGGTACATGGAATAACAATGGCGGTATTTGCAGGAATGCACACTGGTACAGTTCCGAATACTCTGGCAAAACCACAAACAGACTTCTGTTTTAAATCACTTGACACAAAAACTTCACTTAAATTTCCGTCCCTACGAACATCACCTAAAATGTCCGTGCAGGCACCAAGAATATTCATTCCAATTATTCCGGGAACCGATTCTTTACGTTTACGCGTGGCGTCATCACTCGAGTCTTTCACTATTAGGAATCCACGATGAGGTATGATATTCCCGTTATAATTTACGTCAAGCTCAATGTAACCAATGTAAGGAATAACAAGTCCGTTGGCAGCTTTTAGTTGTAAATGACATGTTGGGTTCACCATCTTTCCAAGCGGCTCGATATACTTTCGATAAAACGTTTCGGTAATTGTAGAAACCATCGAACCAGTGTCAACTAGGCATCTGATATTCAAATCCATCACAGAAATGTCAATCACTGGACACTCTCCTATGATACGACAAGAAAATGTAGAGTCCTGTAAACCCCCATCTATTAACGGACTCCCTTTAATAGATGTGACTTGTTTTCCGATGACCCGGCTGTTGTTTCACTTGGTTTAGAACGACAATTTCTCTGCATATGACCAAATTTACCGCACTCATAGCACACAGGTGGTGAACGATAAAAATCCCGGTTTTCCTTTGTATGCTGACTGGTTCCGCGATCTCTGATCAAACCGGTTAGAGAGTCGATCTGCTTTTGCTGTGCTTCGATGATTTTCAAAAGTTGTTCCGTTGTAGGCGAGTCGCTCGGCTGGGTGTTTAAATTATGCTGATCGCTGATCGTGTTCGAATGGGTTGAGTTAGCGGAATCCTTGTCTATCATTTCCTCTTCCTCGCTAAATAGTATAATTTCATCTCGGAACTTGTGGAAGTCTGTAGGTTCATTACGCAATAGCTTCTTTGCTTCTTTTCTTAACAATGAATCCCGTAGACCATTCGCAAACTTCTCGCACAGCGTAATGTGTTTACTTGGAAATACACTTCTGTCTTTTCTGATAACGTTTTGATATAAATCCAGCAATGCGTATGAATAGTGTCGAATAGTTTCCGATTCTAGCTGATTTCGTTCAAAGAATTTCTGCTGAAGTGACGTCAAAGATTCCGGATTGCCGAATGCCACACGAAGACAGTCCAATATGGCGTGCGGATCCTGTCGTATATCTGGTCGGAATTTGACTTTTTCTTTTGCTTGACCCTCTAAATGTGAATATATCAAGTCCACTTTTTGAGTATCTGAATATTTTCTTGCTGAAAACGCAATTTCTATGTCATCAATCCAGTCATCAACAGATATGTCAGATTTTGATTTTGGGCGGCCACAAAATGTTTTTATTTTTCTTGTCTCTGGGATAAAGGTTTGCTTTTCAATGACTTGTTTCGATTGCGATCTATATTTTGCTTCTAGTAATTCCATTTCCAATTCATGGACACAGTGTTGTAAATCAGCTTTCTTCATGGTGATAATTTTACAATGGTATCAACAGTACTCATGAAAACGATTCACAAAGCGGAAAGTATTAGGGCTTTAACACAGACAGGGAATCGTTCGGCGTGATATCTACTCACTGACACAATAGCAAGTCGAACAAGTTCTTTCCGATATAAAATTCACTTCAATCAGAAACTTAGCTGCATATTTGGAAAATAAATTCCTACAGTGGTCAATGCTTGGATATGTTTTCTCGCAGCGCCATGATGTAACCGAGCAGAAAGGAGGCAGATGGTGATTTCAGTCGATTTATTAAGTAGATAAATAAAGCATTGACCTATAAACAAAGAAATAATACATTAGACATAAAAAAGAGTTTTACATGTACATTTAATATGTTTAGTTTCTGAAATCTTTGACAATAAGCTATCGTTACTCCAGTATTCATTTATAATATAAAAACATGTTTTGTAACAATTTAACATGTGAACTTACAAACAAGTTTTAGAAATTACTATGACAAGTTTAACTGCAAACATACGCTAAAGTATAAACTTTGCAATTAAAATAAAATGCCTAAATCACTAACATGGTAGTAAAGAAATATATAAGTAAATATAATATTAACATACCACAAGATGCAGCAGATATACGCTGGATTGACTGACGATGTTGAAAATGAAATACTGCCTAATTTTACTTAGTTTGAACGGTTACTTATATCAAATAGAGAATTAAATTTATTGGATAATGAAAATAAGAAAGACCATTGAAAAACGAAAGACTTTACTCAGCCAACTCAATCCAGTTGCGCAGTGTAACTGGCGGTTATTTAAAATTTAAGACTGTGTTTAACAAAAACGGATAATAAAATAGATAAAACGAATAAATACATATAGAAATATGTTTGATACTATCACATATACATGTACATGTTTGTGAAAAAGGAAGATGAAGGGGTGGAGGTGGTTTAAAGATCGCTTTAAAATTTTCAATACTTAGCTATCGGCGTCCTGAAAGAAAATGAAAACCCACCCTATTGAAATGAAGCTCTCACAATTTCACCGCAAAATAAATTCTTTGGTTACCTCCGGCGACATCGATTGTGTGTCCATATATGAAGATGTTGTAAAACTTTGACAATACTGCAGGAAAGATAACTCTCACGAACTTAACAGAAATGTTCAATATACATTAGATATCTTTAGAAATCTTAAAACTCTTTTGGAACGGTGATGACATTTTTAATGTAATTTGATCTAAAGAACAAAATTTAGAGATACAAGGCACATATTACCTACTCACTGTTTTGAAATAAAAAAACAATCCTGCAACAAACAGAATTAAGACCACATACACATATATCACATCGTTTTCTTTACCCCTGTCCGCTCCTCCTAATATCCAGCCATGCAGTTACTTTTTGATTTTGATTTTAAAACCGGACACAGTATATATAGCAATGTACAAAAAAATGGTTCAACATATTAACATTGTATCATATTAATGTGTAATGTGTTGATTCTCCCACTCGCGAGGGATTCAATATAGTGCTAAAAAAATCAAAAAACCTTCTCCTTGATCCGATTTAACAGAAGACTTTCCCTGTTGCTGGTGTACTTTAGGTTTCCCTGTATTTGCATGCTGTGTAGCGACTATATCTATGGCTGAAATGACCATCCCAGAAAGATAATCTCACTTAAAATAGCTTATTTTGTCTTCTGTTGTTTTAATTGCTAAATTTTATTCAAGACACTTTTTTGTGGTATGAACCTAACTAGTGAAGAGAAAGATAAATCTTGTAACAAAACAACTTTATAGAGAGTTATCTTTCTTACCTAAAGAGCACATCGGTGAAATAACATAGCCATAAATTAGCGAAAAACGCAAAATTTACGAAAATTGTCCCCTCTTCAAAATTTATGATTACTACAGTAAATAACATTTATTAAAAACAAATCAAGTGGCAACTGTGAGGCAAAAAGAATGAATTAACATTGACACCTTCTTTTTTGTATGTTACTAAAAAAAATATTTTTTTATTATGAAAACGGAAGCAAAAAAAAATCTCAGTCGGAATTGCACATGTTGACAAATTAATTAAACCTAGTTGTTTTGGACATTTGTTTTGAGTGTCATTCGACTGCGATTCTGTTCGAGTGTGTACATTACATACTACGTTTCGAAATCTTAACGTCATCAGTGTTGTGGAAGAAGTGCATGGAGCGATGAGCAAAACAGGATAATTCGAAAGCAATTTGGCCAAGAAAAATATATCTGTATTTTTTCTGCAAAAATCATGTACTCGATGTGTTGTACTTTAGTACAAGTAAATGAGATTGTATCTTCGCTAGCCAATACTTTACTTTCCACTCTGCTCCTCTACAACTCTTGGCAGATTTAGCCGATGTTTATAGAAACAGCACAGCGCCGTCTAGCGATTGGGTTTAATTAAAGCAACTAAAGTACGAATTTTTAATCTAAGAGGTATAAGAAGAAATGGTCGTGTGAAAATAAAATAAAAAATATTAAAGGAAGTGAACATGAAAAAAATTATCAAGGGCTCAAATTTGTCTGTTTGATGTGTATAATGATATCTGAAAACCGTTCGGGCAGAGCTTTCCTCAGTAAAGAAGCATATACCACTTAGAATAACTAATTGTTGCAATCCATGAGCGCTGCCATAATGTTAAAATCATTACCTCCCTGCTGGATTATCTCTAAGCATCTAAGAGAGGGCAGCACTGATGCTAACGTCAATGAGACACATTGCATTTTTACACACGTTTAGTAACAGAGATAAGATGCCATCATCAAAATGTAAATTGAAACTTGGAATGGATGTAAAGAGTTGTAATTCTTAAACAGTGTTTATGAAGGAAGATTTTAGATCTCAGAATGATGCACTCCCACCAGCAGTTAATGTGACATGTAACTAGAATGGAGTGTCCGTGGATCAGTGTTATTGTGACCTATTTTTTCTTGCACTCGGTAATTTCTTGTTTATGAGTTTGAACATTATGCGTGCTACATAAATGAGCACACAAGGTGCATTGCTTAGGGTCCTGACTTTTAAAAAGTGTCTTAGTCCTGTTATTTTTCTGACAGCATAAACAGAACCGGCCTACATATCATCAAAATGTTATCTATCAAAAAGGATAAAGACAAATCAGAAAAATTTCCAGGGCATTTAAATAAAAAGTAACGGTAAAAAGCCCCACAAATAAAATGAAAGTACATTTTTATATTAATATAAATTGAAATATACAAACAGCATTTATTTATGTAAACACTGACTTCCACATATCCGTACATACATCTGGAATGCGATGGTCTCATATTTCACAAATTAATTTATCTATTCATTTTTTGCACAAATCATATACAGTTATCTGAGGTTCATTTATAGCAATGTACTAATTCCTTGTCTTCTCATGACAGTACACAAAATTTACTTCACGCCAAGGCTTATTTTTTCTTCGTAACCTTTATCAACCCTGTACATAAACACTATCTATCATCATCTTTTATCATAGGATGGGTCAAAATGCACAAAAGTTTGAAAAGCATAGTTTATGCAACGCCAATATACCAACTGCCAATCGTTTGACTGCTAAATGACAGTTAAAAAATGAAAGGTTAGAAGAATACACAAATTACAATAAAGCTTTTCCTATACATGGAGATCAATAAAAGCTGACAAGGACTGAATTAACTAAAGGGGTTTAAAAAAACTAAACCTAAAGAAAACACTTAATGTTTCTTTTTAACCTTTGACTGCTCTACCTAGAAACCATATATTAACGTTCCTTTATGGAGCAAGCTGTTATCATTAAATAATTTTCACTCGAATGAGTATGTCGTTGCTCTTTCTAAATTCTCATTCGCGTTCAAGTTGTATATGTGCATAGTTTTTTTTTGTACAAATTTCTTTATTTTAGCTGAACAATTAATAGAGATCGACACTTTATAAATTAAACCTCCGGATCTTAAATAATTGAAAATAAATAAAGAAACACATTATATCACATTAATGACAAATGATTCTTGAGGGCTTGTAATTTAGAAGTTAACACATTTAAAGTACATCACAGGAACTTTGATTACTTATTTCATATTTGTATATTCGTGAAACTTAAATTACTGGACCTATAGGTTTTAGGTTTTAATTCTCAATGTGAAAGATTTAGTAACTAACACCAGTCTCTAGATAAAATATTATGCTACATGGACATATCAACTATTTGTGCTTTAGTAAGGTTTTCTTTTTGCTAGAAATGTCCTTAAATAGACCTGTTTCACCACAAGATATATTGCCGTGTCTTACCTGTAATTTGTCTATGAAAGGGGCCCTATAATTGTTTTTGTAAAATTCAAAATCATTCGAAATTTGAATTTTTCAATTTCATTTTAAATTTGAAACCATCAAAAAAAAGAAGCTTTGTTACGCTTTAAAGCCAAATTTGTAACGCAATGATGATATTTTCTTCGAATACATGACCTTTCATTACTTATTTTTAGATTTGCCAGTACCAAAAGTTTGAACAAAAGAATCATATATGATAGGAACAAATGTGAACCGCCTCTGCATTGTCAAAATTGTAAGATTTGTTAAGATCCCGCCATTATGCATAGGAAGTCAACGAGAATAAATCACACATTTAAAAAAAACCATATACGTATGGTGTTTTCTTTATTACGGATAGTCATAATCAGTAATGACTATACAAAAAATCAATACATAATCCACCTTTTCATGTTACCCAGGCCTGGCCTCAATAATTCGCGATCACTTGTCGATATAATTGACTTGATCGTAGCAAACATTTCTCACTAACTAAAATTTGCTACTTTTTATATTTTGGATGTTTTACATAATAGACAAAAAAATATTGTTTATTGAACATACTAAAGAAAGTTAACGGAACTGTGATAAGCACCATGATTCCACTACATGTTTGATTGCACAAAAGCCAGGCTATATAATATTTACATAATGTCTTATTGTTAAAATGTGAAAAAAAGAAAACAACCCACCTGTTAAGTTTTTAAAAAATTGTATCAATGTAAAAAAAAAAGCTGTCTATTGTTATGAACTCTAAACTAGATTTACATTTGAGCAACCTTCCTCTCCATAACACACATTGCCTTTGAATTTAGAAGAAAAATCAATGAACGATCAAAGCTGAACGTTAGTACTAAGTGGTTTTATTTTGTAATTTAAATATCCACCTAGAAATCACATGCTGTCGCTTAGATATACAACAGGATGTTTTATATTTAATCTATTGAAATATTTGTTATATTAATCTGTTATTTTTAATGAAAATATGTCAACCTCCCCTTCTTTTCGAATACCTATAAAGAAAGGGGAAAATGATCAATTCTATGGAATAATCGCTAACCTACGGCATACATGTATGTAGCGTTTATAAGCTTATAAACACTCAGAGAAATAAGTGTATAAAATATAACTCTAGTATGATATTTTAAAAAATACAATAACGAAAACAAAAATCCAAAAATGTATTGCCTTGAATTGATATTGATTTAACGGCTGCAAATCTACCTATAATGCCTTATATATCGAACTAATAAACTTGACTTGAGTTTTAGACGTGGTTTTATGTAAAAAAAAAAATCCATTCAGGATAGCTAAAAGTTTCATAGGTTCTTCATGTCAGTCCCTTTGATCTAAATTAGTGTAAACAATTATCATATCTAAGGGTCGAAACAATTTTGACATGACCCTGCCCGTTACACTTTTCAAAGTGCATTAATATCGGGCATATGAATGTGTGTCAAAGTCGTCAAGTAAGTTGTACCAATAGTAAGCTTCACTTAACCAAGGTTCTGTAGGTTTTAAAGTAAATTATTAATGTAAAAATTTTGGTATTGTAAAGCAGAGATGTAAGAAATCCAACAATGCTCAATAAAACATGTGTTTAAAATGTCAACCTTTTTAAACAATAACGCATACTTGTACATTGTGTCCCTATCTATCATCATCTTTCATGATAGGATGGATGAAAGTGACCAAAGACTTCTAAAGCATAGTTTATGCAACGCCAATAAACCGAGTCGCCAACATTTTGTCTGCTTAATGATATTTATTAAATAGAATGTTGAAATAATACGAGAATTAGACTTTTCTTGTATATGCAGATCAATAAAAGCTGACACGGGCTCTGAATTAACTAAAAAGGTTTAAAACTAAACCTGAAAAAAGCACTTAACGTTTCTTTTTAACCTTGTTTTTGTTTACCTAGAAATCATATATTAACGTTCCATTGTGCAGCAAGCTGTTATCATTTGATTATTGATCATAATTTTGACGGTCATTAAACTCGGAGTTGCCTTAACCTACCCGCGTAATAGATATGCTGCACTCTGCCACTTTTGCGACTTTATTATCTTACTAAATTTGGTTTGAAATAATCAGGAAAATGACTTTAATGATTATATAAGAAGAATTAATTTTATAGAATGAATAAAATAATTATGAATGGTTATAATATTTTACAACTAAAATAATTCATAACTCCCATTACTCATGTAATCAATGATATGATTGATTTGAGAATTTATGAAAAACATAATCCTTGTCGTCTGAAAGCGCTATGCTTAATGAAAAATATGAAACAATGTTTCTTTTTTATATACATGTACATGTTTGTGAAAAAGGAAGATGAAGGGGTGGAGGTGGTTTAAAGATCGCTTTAAAATTTTCAATACTTAGCTATCGGCGTCCTGAAAGAAAATGAAAACCCACCCTATTGAAATGAAGCTCTCACAATTTCACCGCAAAATAAATTCTTTGGTTACCTCCGGCGACATCGATTGTGTGTCCATATATGAAGATGTTGTAAAACTTTGATAATACTGCAGGAAAGATAACTCTTGCGAACTTAACAGAAATGTTCAATATACATTAAATATCTTTAGAAATCTTAAAACTCTTTTGGAACGGTGATGACATTTTTAATGTAATTTGATCTAAAGAACAAAATTTAGAGATACAAGGCACATATTACCTACTCACTGTTTTGAAATAAAAAAACAATCCTGCAACAAACAGAATTAAGACCACATACACATATATCACATCGTTTTCTTTACCCCTGTCCGCTCCTCCTAATATCCAGCCATGCAGTTACTTTTTGATTTTGATTTTAAAATCGGACACAGTATATACAGCAGTGTACACAAAAATGGTTCAACATATTAACATTGTATCATATTATTGTGTAATGTGTTAATTCTCCCACTCGCGAGGGATTCAATACAGTACTAAATAAATCAATAACCTTCTCCTTTATCCGATTTAACAAAAGACCTTCCCTGTTGCTGGTGTACTTTTAGGTTTCCCTGTATTTGCATGCTGTGTAGCGACTATATCTATGACTGAAATGACCAATCACAGAAAAACTTTAATTTAAAATAGCTTTTTTTGTCTTCTGTTGTTTTAATTGCTTAATGTCATTCAAGACACTTTTTTGAGGTATGAACCTAACTAGTGAAGAGAAAGATAAATCGTGTAACAAAACAACTTTGGAGAGGGTTATCTTTCTTACTTAAACAGCACATCGATGAAATAACATAGCCATAAATTAGCAAAAAACGCAAAATCTACGAAAATTGTTCCCTCGTCAAAATTTATATGATTCCATAGTAAATAAAATTTATTAAAAACAAATCAAGTGGCAACTGTGAGGCGAAAAAGAATGAATTAACATTGACACTTTCTTTTTTGTATGTTACTAAAAAAAATATATTTCTTGATTATGAAAACGGAAGTAAAAAATAATCTCAGTCGGAATTGCACATGTTGACAAATTAATTAAACCTAGTTGTTTTGGACATTTGTTTTGAGTGTCATTCGATTGCGATTCTGTTCGAGTGTGTACATATGTGTACATTTCATACTACGTTTCAAAATCTTAACGTCATCAATGTTGTGGAAGAAGTGCATGGAGCGATGAGCAAAACAGGATAATTCGAAAGCAATTTGGCCAAGGAAAATATATCTGTAATTTTTCACAAAAATCATGTCCTCGATGTGTTGTACTTTAATACAAGTAAATGAGATTGCATCTTCGCTAGCCAATAGTTTACTTTCCACTCTGCTCCTCTACAACTCTTGGCAGATTTAGCCGATGTTTACAGAAACAGCACAGCGCCGTCTAGCGATTGGGGTTAATTAAAGCAACTAAAGTACGAATTTTTAATCTAAGAGGTATAAGAAGAAACGGTCGTGTGAAAAAAAATAAAAAATATTAAAGGAAGTGAACATGAAAAAAATTATCAAGGGCTCAAATTTGTCTGTTTGATGTGTATAATGATATCTGAAAACCAGGCAGAGCTTTCCTCAGTAAGAAGATATACCACTTAGAATAACTAATTCTTGCAATCCATGAGCGCTGCCATAATGTTAAAATCATTACCTCCCTGCTGGGTTATCTCTAAGCATCTAAGAGAGGGCAGCACTGATGCTAACGTCAATGAGACACATTGCATTTTTACACACGTTTAGTAACAGAGATAAGATGCCATCATCAGAATGTAAATTGAAACTTGGAATGGATGTAAAGAGTTGTAATTCTTAAACAGTGTTTATGAAGGAAGATTTTAGATCTCAGAATGATGCACTCCCACCAGCAGTTAATGTGACATGTAACTAGAATGGAATGTCCGTGGATCAGTGTTATTGTGACCTATTTTTTCTTGCACTCGGTAATTTCTTGTTTATGAGTTTGAACATTATGCGTGCTACATAAATGAGCACACAAGGTGCATTGCTTAGGATCCTGACTTTTAAAAAGTGTCTTAGTCCTGTTATTTTTCTGACAGCATTAACAGAACCGGCCTACATATCATCAAAATGTTATCTATCAAAAAAGATAGACAAATCAGAAAAATTTCCAGGGCATTTAAACAAAAAGTAACGGTAAGAAGCCCCACAAATAAAATGAAATTACATTTTTATATTAATTGAAATTGAAATCTACAAGCAGCATTTATTTATGTAAACACTGACTGCCACATATCCGTACAAACATCTGGAATGCGATGGTCTCATATTTCACAAATTAATTTATCTATTCATTGTTTGCACAAATCATATATAGTTATCTGAGGTTCATTTATAAAAATGTACTAAATCCTTGTCTTCTCATGACAGTACACAAAATTTACTTCACGTCAAGGCTTATTTTTTCTTCGTAACTTTTATCAACTCTGTACATAAACACTATCTATCATCATCTTTTATCATAGGATGGGTCAAAATGCCCAAAAGTTTGAAAAAGCATAGTTTATGCAACGCCAATATACCAACTGCCAACCGTTTGACTGCTAAATGACAGTTAAAAAATAAAAGGTTAGAAGAATACACAAATTACAATTAAGCTTTTCCTATACATGCAGATCAATAAAAGCTGACACGGACTGAATTAACTAAAAGAGTTTTTAAAAAAACTAAACCTTAAGAAAACACTTAATGTTTCTTTTTAACCTTTGACTGCTCTACCTAGAAACCATATATTAACGTTCCTTTATGGAGCAAGCTGTTATCATTAAATAATTTTCACTCGACTGAGTTTTTAATTCGTTCGTTATGGGTTGTTTATTATAAAGGGAAAAGTATGTTGTTGCTATTTCTAAATTCTCATTCGCATTTCAAAAAAATGTATCAATGTAAATAAAACCTGTTTGTCTATTGTTATAAACTCTAAACTAGATTTACATTGGCGCAACCTTCCTCTCCCAGACACACATAGCCTTTAAATTTAGAAGAAAAATCAATGAAAAATCAAAGATGAACGTTAATACTAAGTGGTTTGATTTTGAGAGCTAAAAGTATCATTGGTTCTTCCCTTTGAGCTAAATTAGTGTAAAACAATTATTTATCATATCTAAGGGTCGTAATAATTTTGACTTGACCCTGTTCTTTACATTATTCAAAGTGCGTTCATACCGGGCATATGAATGCGTATCAAAGTCATCAAGTAAGTTGTACCAATATTAAGCTTAACTTAACCAGGCTTCTGCAGGTTTAAAAGTATATTATTGATGTAAAAATTATGGTTTTGTAAAGCAGAGATGTTAGCAATCCAACAATGCTCAATAAAACATGTGTTTAAAATGTCAACATTTTTAAACAATGGCGCATCCTTGTACATCTACCCTATCTATCATCGTCTTTCATGATAGGATGGATGAAAGTGACCAAAGATTTCTAAAGCATAGTTTTTGCAATGTCAATAAACCAATTGACAAAAATAACACGTTAAGAACATTTTTAATCATATTGCTTTCGTATTGTTAATCTCAGTCAAGCCGTATATAATTACACCGTACAACAAAAACAAAAATAGAATTTTGAAATAATACGCGAAATATACTTAGGCTTTTCCTGTATATGCAGATCAATAAAAGCTGACACGGGCTCTGGGTTAACAAAATGAGGTTAGCAAAACTAAACCTGAAGAAAGCACATAATGTTTCTTTTTACCCTTGTATTGCTCTACCTAGAAATCATTTATCTATTATGCAGCAAGCTGTTATCATTTGATAATTTTCACTCTAATAAGTTTTCAAATCCTTTGTTAAGTTGTGATTGATTTCGACGAAAAGTATGTCTCATTCAAGTTGTATATGTGCATATTTTTTTGTGTATAAATTTCTTTAATTTAGCTGAAGACTGAATAAAAATGAACTTTCGTGAAAAATAAATAAATGGATCTTTATCGTAGCAAACATTTCTCACTAACTAAAATTTGCTACTTTTTATATTTTGGATGTTTTACATAATAGACAAAAAATATTGTTTATTGAACATACTAAAGAAAGTTAACGGAACTGTGATAAGCACCATGATTTCACTACATGTTTAATTGCACAAAAGCCAGGCTATATAAAATTTACATTATATCTTATTTTTAAAATGTGAAAAAAAGAAAACAACCCACCTGTAAAGTTTTCAAAAAAAATGTATCAATGTAAATAAAACCTGTTTGTCTATTGTTATAAACTCTAAACTAGATTTACATTGGCGCAACCTTCCTCTCCCAGACACACATAGCCTTTAAATTTAGAAGAAAAATCAATGAAAAATCAAAGATGAACGTTAATACTAAGTGGTTTGATTTTGAGAGCTAAAAGTATCATTGGTTCTTCCCTTTGAGCTAAATTAGTGTAAAACAATTATTTATCATATCTAAGGGTCGTAATAATTTTGACTTGACCCTGTTCTTTACATTATTCAAAGTGCGTTCATACCGGGCATATGAATGCGTATCAAAGTCATCAAGTAAGTTGTACCAATATTAAGCTTAACTTAACCAGGCTTCTGCAGGTTTAAAAGTATATTATTGATGTAAAAATTATGGTTTTGTAAAGCAGAGATGTTAGCAATCCAACAATGCTCAATAAAACATGTGTTTAAAATGTCAACATTTTTAAACAATGGCGCATCCTTGTACATCTACCCTATCTATCATCGTCTTTCATGATAGGATGGATGAAAGTGACCAAAGATTTCTAAAGCATAGTTTATGCAATGTCAATAAACCAATTGACATAAATAACACGTTAAGAACATTTTTAATCATATTGCTTTCGTATTGTTAATCTCAGTCAAGCCGTATATAATTACACCGTAAAACAAAAACAAAAATAGAATTTTGAAATAATACGCGAAATATACTTAGGCTTTTCCTGTATATGCAGATCAATAAAAGCTGACACGGGCTCTGGGTTAACAAAATGAGGTTAGCAAAACTAAACCTGAAGAAAGCACATAATGTTTCTTTTTACCCTTGTATTGCTCTACCTAGAAATCATTTATCTATTATGCAGCAAGCTGTTATCATTTGATAATTTTCACTCTAATAAGTTTTCAAATCCTTTGTTAAGTTGTGATTGATTTCGACGAAAAGTATGGCTCATTCAAGTTGTATATGTGCATATTTTTTTGTGTATAAATTTCTTTAATTTAGCTGAAGACTGAATAAAAATTGAAAGTTTCTTTACAGATTAACCCTCTGGGTCTTAAATAATTGAATATGAATCACGCAACACATTTTATTTTTAATTACAACTGATTCTTGAGGCTTTATTGATTTCTTTTGTCCTCATATAATTTAGAAGTTATCACACTTAAATTACACTGCAGGACCGTTCATTACTTACTTTCGTGAAAAATAAATAAATGGATCTTAAAAGTTTAATATTTCAATCTCAATGTGAAAGATTAACTCATAAATACTAGTATGATGCTAAGAACATAAGTTGTGCAAATTAGATAAAACATATATGCTACATGAACGTATCAATTATTTGCTCTTTGGCAAGTTTTCTACTTTTACATTAGCAGCTTTTTAATGCATAACTTAATATCTGAAATGTCCAAAAATAGGCACGTTTCATCACATTTAAAATGTATTGTAGTGTTTTATTAAAAATTTGATGATATTTATTCGAATACCAAACATTTGATCATTTATGCTTCGATTTGCATGCATCAACAATTTGAATAAAAGAATCATTATGATAAGAACTATTCTGAACCGCCTCTGCATTGTCAAAACTGTGAGATTAAAGAAAGTCAACCATTGCTTAATGGGTTCAACACGTGTTTTTTGCGAGGATGTTTTACCGACACAGTTTTTTGGCAATTCAATTTAAATGTATTTCATTTCATTTTATTTAACGTTCATTTTTCTTCTATAGTTTTGTTTTGATGGCGTTTTGTTGGGGTGTAATTTTTGAGGAAAATATAGATCAGACTTCCCACTATGCATACCCAGATGCATAATATCTGTATCAGTTGTTTTATGTGGTTACAGAATAGAAAAATGATAACCAGTGATATATATTACATGCATGTAATAGCTCTAGATCTTTTTAAATTATTCTGCTCTATTAACATGTTAGTTGTTTATGGGCAAAACTAGATTAAATGTAGTTATACGTCGCGCATTCTCCACTTTTCGGATAACTATAACACCGTAATTTGTCTTAGTTTGGTCATATGACTGAACAAATTAATACCGACAGACTATATATATTTTATACATGTAGTATACATAGATCTTAAATTATATGATCTAAACACAGCAACAAACAACATTATTAATAATAAAGGCTTATTGAGAATTAAATGTTCGTTATATTTTACTCCTGCTATATAATTGAACACATTGTAGATCGACATGAGGCAAAAAAAATCCCTAAAACCAAAAAACTTCAAACAATATTAGGTGCAATGTTAGGTGAATAATTGTGTGCTTCTTCCAAAATGAAATTAACTTTTTAATGGTTTAATTGTATTAAAAAGGATCGAGTGTTGTTGTATAATAAGATTTAATGTAGTTCTAGCCTATCTAATACAACATCTTGTTTAAACCAACCAGGTATTGGCAAGTGGCATTGCCTGAACGACTTTTTTTCTTTTCGGAGAAACTCGAATCATGTGATCAATATTTTTTTTTTCATTTTGAACAATCAAGTAGTAGACACCTGTTTCCTAACAAGAGGCAAGAGTCATGTGGCATTTTAAAAAAAGTAAATTTTTCCCTATAAAAGTGGCGTTATATTAAATTATTTTCATCATATTTCTCGAGAAAAGAAAACAATGAAGATGAATTCCTTGATTATGGTAAGTTCACTGTATAACATTCAGAGTATAATTGGAAACTTTATATACATATAGTACCTCAATGTGCTTTTTTATTTAAGTGGTTATTTTTCTTTACCAATATTAATCCTCAGTTTGTATTTATTCTTGTTTGAAAAAGACTGAAATTGTGTTTAGCACCAACGACTGTATAATATCTGACAAGAAATGCGGTTTGTGGTATGTAACACGTGATAAATGTATTGATTATGAAGGAGTTTTACAATTGTTGTGCTTCATCTTTTTTTGAATTGGCACTATCTAATAAGTTGAAATTGAAAACAAATTGAATCATTTTGTATTTTGGTATCCATATATTTAAGATAAGATCATTTCTAAGTACGAATCGGCATGTTTAGTTAAACAAAACGTTTAGGTATGTATTCATTAAATTTGCACTGCGTTCAATCAAAACGAATAATGTTTGTCATACAATATCTGTAGTAGGTCTCTTTTCTTCTTTTATCAACGACAGCTTTCTTTACAGAAGGACGTTTACCTCTTATTCTATATATTTTTTATTTAGTAAAATAACTTATGTTCAAATTACCTCTTGGGAAATAGTTTGACAATATTAAAACAAAATCAGAATTACATGTACCTTGCCTTCTATTCATCATGAAGGTTTTAGACTCATTGTTTTGAATTTGTTTTAAATATATTACAATATGATATGTTCCGCGATATTGTAGTTAAGGATGAATAGCATTTTATGCTAGTATGGAAGACATTTACATTTCTAAAAACACATAAAAAAGACTTTAACTGTAATTTCGGCTTTATGTTAGGTGACTTTTTTTTACTGGCAGATACTTTTGTTGATATTGACACTGACTGCAGAAGCCAGCAATCAAGAAAAAGGGAACAATGGCTTTGGTAAGAATCTCAAAAACATGTTCGTTATCATTTCTTATGACATTTCCTTTCAGAATTTCTTTTGGGTAAAATTGTAGCATGGGATGAAACTTTAAATGTTCAAAGTATTGTTAAATGATTGTCTTCAATATGGTTTTTTTTTACATACATAGTACGCCCAAGTTATTGAAATAACAATTTAATTTATTCTTCTTACTGTGTTTTGTTTACAAACATTAATCTTATTTTGCTTAAAATAAAACTATTCTTGTATGACATAAAAAAGAACATTTACTTAAAGAGACATTACAGGGCATCTTATCAAAAAACCGACTTGAAAAAATGTTTTGATCGGGATCGGGATTTTTGTACTACTCATGAATATATCAACTTTAAAAAAAATACAAAGTTCTCCATAAAATAAATCTAATTATTTCATTAAAATTAATAATAACGTATAACCATTCACATATTTATATTGCAACGTGTTACGGGGTTTAGCCTTTTATACTATAAAACATGCTTATTTTCTGTAAACAAAACACAAACAGGGCTCGCTAAGATTCTCCTGGACATGTTTGTTGATAAAAATATGTCTTTTCTACTTCTACCAGTTAATAATTGTTCAACGTTTTTAAGATAACCACAATTATTATTTTGTAGGCATGTATTCTTCGTGTTTATCATAGGAGTTGCTACAACTTTAATTCATTTTTGTAAATGAGGTCCCTTGAGTGATTATGTAACATATTTATGTCTGTTCATTTTAAAAGGAACCGAAATTGGTAAACCATTTATAAATTATTGAGTAAGTGAGGATGTGTTCCGTTTAGAGAGTCCCTTTAACCTCGAATAACTGTATGACCGTAGTCGGACGAAGATCTTGTAGTTTTCAGCACGTGTCAATTACTGTCAATCAAAGTCCACGTGGTACAAATAACGATATAAGATTATTCCATTTTGTACGACCCGAAAATTTCCGGAAGCTCATATTTATGTTAATTAAGTATCTGAAAGGAATTATTATGTATTTCAACAATTACAAACAACGTTATTTCTTATTTCCTAATGATACAATGAGGAAATCTGAAGTCATTTATGCATATGTTTTCAGCTGTACTATCTCTTAAACCCGAAGCCATAAAATTCCTCTGAAATAACGAGTCATATAATAAACAAAGCGTGTGATGTTTCTGATTTGATACAGACATAAAAGATTACGTTTCGGTACGAAGAGCTTATATTATAACGTAACCGTGCATTTTCCATGATGAAAAATTTATCATTCATGTATGACCAAATGTCGGTTCATTATTATTCATATAACACAGCTATACTAACTGATATATAAACAGTAATATATTTTAGAACATACATGTCACCCACTTTTTAATCTAATCAGCAGTCGCTAAATATTTCATAAAGTGATTTTTTTATTGTTTAGAATTTCTTTAAGTTCAGAACGACGTCTAATTTCGATTGCGAGCTAAGAGTGTCGTAAACAAATAAAGATTATATTTGATTTGCGCAGAACTTTTGATCAGTCAGTGAAAATGTTTTAAATTCTAATAAAGGAGGATCATGTTAAGGAAGGAGTCTTTTATGGTTTTCGACGGTTTCAAAAGTTCATTAAATCAAGACGAAAGTAAATTTAAATAGTACAATTTTCTTTCTTTTTTGCTATCATAAAAATTGGCATAGAATAAGTAATCAATGTTTAGAATCTAACAAGGACTATATTTTTGGCGAAATATTAGCTAATTGAATTGAATAAGCTTTTTAAAGCGCCAATTTTATACATTGTAAAGGGAAAACAAATGCAAATCAATACAAATGCAAAACAATGCAGCCTTGGGTAGTATCAATTCAATCATAACAGTAAGTTCTGGTACAGATTGTTGTTGTTATTGGTGTGGTTGTTGATGATTTAAAAGTTGATGAGTTATGGGTGACATTTGGAAATGGCTGGAATTTGCGATGGATACCAATTCATGATAATGTTTGATTTCTGGGCCAAAGATCAGAAGGACTGTCATTCTGTCATACATTCACGGATTTGGGATACAGAGTCCGCATTTGTTGGGACAGGTAAAATGACAGCATGGCATGCTGAAATGTGTTTGAGAGCGTTACAGAGGTATTCGGATTCTTAAGTTCTCCTTGTGACAGAACATAAAATCAATTTGCACACATCATGTACGTTCGGTCCAGCAATGCAAAGATAGTAAATGACACGCACCTTGACCTCTTTGCTCGTACGCAGCGTCCATACAATGGCATCCAACGATCCCTCAAGAGCTGCTCTTGTATAGTGTATTAAAAGGTCTGTATCGCAAGCTAAAAATACATTGGGTCAGTCACTATGTAAGTGACAAACCTCACCATCCCCTTCCAGATGGGGTTGGGTCAAAATTGCGGTTTTCGGATTTCACACTAGACATCCTTAACACCAATCGCGGCTTCATGTCAATAACGACTGAAATGTTGATGTAATATTAGTTGTTCTGGGAATTGAAAATGATTCAAGTCCGAATTACTTTGCACTGTTCTTTGCAGCTGCAAGTGCTCAGACGATTAGATCATGTACATTCAAAATGAACTGCAGCATGTTTTAAACGCATGCACAGAGTGTCCATATATGAAATGAAGATCAAATTATATCATACAACAAATTCTTCTTCATAATTTCACAGAAAATAAAAATATTACACAGAAATATTTAAAATATCATTAAAACATTTTTGAAAAAAATGCCATTTTAAATAATAAGAGGCGGCCATCTTCAAAATGACCAAAGCTTGAATGGTCAACGATATTTATTATCAAGTAATGTTACCAGAACCTTTATGCAAAATTTGGTGCTTGTCTCCTTAAGTGAAATATTTCATCCATTATCCGCTACACTACTAATATAGAAGAAGCTTGGTCACTCCGCTCCCTCCGCTCTCTGCATAGAAGCATATTCAGATTGTACATAATTTTCTTTAAAAAAATAATGTATTTTATACTTTTTTCTTCTAAAGATAGTTAGAAAGTTTTTAACTCTTTCTGGATTTTCTTTTCTATAACAAAAAGAAGAAAATAGTATGATCATCTTTATGCATTTTCCATCTTTGAATTTCAAGGAAATATTTGTGAAAAGAACAATCCTTGTGAAAACGGCGGCATTTGTGGATACACTCGTGGAGGTTACATTTGTAAATGTCAAAAGGGATGGGAAGGAGACGACTGTAGTGGTAAGAACTCAGTATATCATGTATTTTATGAATAATGAAGGGTTATTGAAAAATCTTTACAAACTAGTTCAATATGTATTTCTATTTAAAGATGAAAGGGATAGTTTTAAAGTTCACATGACTGATACAATAAAAATAGCAGTCATTTTACACCTTCAACCTTTTTAAGGGCCATCTTCTCTAGATAAAAAGAAGCCAGTGTTAATGTTGTCAAAGTTTATTTTTAGGATTCATTTTACTTCATCTATTAATGTATGCATGTATTCACTAGTGATTTGTTTTGATATTAAATCTCTTTTTAACAAAATCAAATTAAGACGTGCATTTCTATAACTTCGAAATAAAACCCAAGGTACACCTAATTACCGATAGCCCATATTTAATCTTTTGAAACTTCCATTGGTGGAATATTTTTATTTGATGGAATCTGAAAATGTTAATGTTTGAGTACCCATTATTGCCGAGTATACATTATTGCCGATCGCTTAAATACAACAAAAATCCGCTATTTTTCGTTGATAATGGACTAAAAACCAAGATAACTGGTTGACACGATTTTTTTAAAGACACTTGAAGTTGGGAAGAAGGAAACATACGTTAAAACTGACCATCAAAAAGGCAAGCCTATTAAAACGGTTATAAGTGAAAACTATTGGTTATTTGACTTTACAAGTCCATCTGATATATTATGAACATTAAAAATATGAGCTTGAAATAATAAAAAAAACTCCATGTTCTTTATGATTTAACTAATATGAGCTTTTGGCTAAAATTTATATAAACATCCATCTGTGAATATTTTTTTTTAGCTTTCATTGCATGTTACTTGCACACTAATAGAAATGGAACTTATGAGACCATGTTTTATTTCAAAATCTTTTGAAACAGGAACAGATTGATAATTTGCATCAAACATAAAAGTTATCTCTAATTTATGAACTATAGATGCTAGTGTGTGCACCATATTGCATATGGAATAATAGTTTTATAATAGTTAAAACATAATTATATATATGGCATTACTGTATGCTAGATTTTTTCTTATCGATCAAGGTTAATAAAACATTTGGAACAATTTTTCAGAGGTATTCTCTAAAAGAACTCGTACCCAGAATTACTTCTATTAAAGGACACTTATTCCAAGTACATGCATTGGTTCTCTTGATCCAGGGTACAAGTCCTTCTCAAATGTTGAATCGGTAGCATATAAAGTTAATTTACATCTAAACCAATACTACCACAAATGTATAACTTTGCATCCATCTTCTCAAGATCTTCATAAAAAATATAAATGCATTTTAGTATTTCTATTGCTGTGATACTCGTGTAGAAAGGAGATGGTGTGCACTTTATCAAAATATCAATTCTAATGAAATATATATTTATCAAATTATCAATTTGACTAATATACCCATCATTACATTAAAACATTCACCAAATTTATGTTTTCATTGTGTATCAAAATTGTTTAAAAAATCATAAAGTTTTATACTATTAACAGTCGAAAAGTGAATTTTTTACAATTTAAAAACACATTTATTGCACGATGCAGACGAATTTTACTTGCATTAAATAGAATAGCCTTTATAACACAAAATATTTTTAAAATATGATTTGGTAAATGTGTGTTTGTTATTGTTTTCAAAAATAATAATACAATTAAACATATATTTTAATGAATAAGGGTTTATCAATATATTTGTAATTTGCTTGAATTCATTTAAACAAAATTAGTTCCGTAAAAAAATTACCTGCTCAAAAGTTCGTCACTTTGATCAATTGGTACACATAGGTAAAGAAACTTAGACTTAAAATTTTAATCTTAAACTGAAGAAAAGTTCTATGAAATCATTATTGTTCATTATCAAATATGAACCAGTAACAAGTCACGAGATATGCTATCAGAAACGAAATGAAAACCCGTGATAATAATCAGCTACTTATTAAATCGATTTTTGTCTTAAATGTATTGGTACCAAATTAACGTCTACATGTATCAGTATTTTAATTTTACAGAAAAGAGCCCGATTATAGACGAAAAGGAAATTCAACTCTCTGGTTATAAAAAGGGTAAAAACATGTATATAGATTGTAAATACACATTCATACATTAATTAACCACTAATAAGTCTAAAAACAGACAAGTTTTTTTCAATAAACGTCAACAATTGAAAGAAACGTTATGTATGCAAAAAAAGATATATCAAAACGCTAAAACAATATACTTATGTTTAGAAGAATAATATATTGTTTAAAAATACAAATTTACACAAGATTACTTGGTATATATTTCATTGAATAAGCTATGCTTATAAATGAGATTAGGATACAAAGTTTATTGATTTGTACGAATATTTAAGAAATTAACAGCAATTTTAAAAGTTAACCGGGATATGAAGTTGGTTGGTCACGTGATCAAATCCTGTGAAGCCCGGTGAACTTTTTAACATTGCTGTTTACTACTTATATTTACGTTTGAAAACTGTTAAAATTACCGAGATTTTAAGTTTACAATAATCAAAGCGAGAAGCGATTAGCGCGTGCTATGATCATTGTGACATCATGAAAAAAAAATCATACAGAATTGAAAGTTTTCGCTATTCTATAGGTTCATATAAGGAAACATATCTGTTAATGTAAATGCAGATATAAGTAATTAAATGTATCTTATTAATATGTCTGTAATAGTTTTCGTAGTCGATGTGATGCCCCATAGTACTTAATTGCTTGTTTGTTAATGCATAAATAATCTTTTATTTCTTTTATTTATTTTTGTGGTCTTGCGTCATCTGAATCATAGATTTGTACATTGACTTTATTTTCTTACTACAGGATATGCTGATATGGCTGAAACTTTCTGCCTAGGTATCTTGAACAGCCAGGACTGTTTTGAATGCACTCCGAAAATGCATGCGGAATGTAAACTTCCAAATTGCAAGTGGACGTCAACACCACGTTCATCTAACCATTTTTACTGTGGGACACATTGACTTTGACAATAAATCATATATGCTTTTTTGCTTTTACATTTGGTTGTTTTTGTTTTAGCTTTGGACATTTTTAGAAAAGAAAGAAATAAAATGACCAATACGCAATACATCTATGTCTGTTCTCCTGCTATTCATTGGTTTCTACATCTACTTCTGTCGTTCGGAGTGAACACTTGAAACGTGATTCTTTAAGAAGTTGATATATTACAAGCAGCTGTATTTTTGGTGTTTTTTTTTTTGTTTTTGTTTTGTTTTTTTTTGTTTTTTTTTTTTTTTGGGGGGGGGGGGTTGTTTTAGTTGATTTTTTGATTTTTGATTTTTTTTTGGTGTTTTTTGTTTTTTTTTTTTGTTTTGTTGTTTTGTTTTTTTTTTCTATGTGTGTTTTTTATGTTTGTTTGTTTTGTGTTTTTTATGTTTGTTTGTTTTGTGTTTTTTTTTCTTTGTTTGTTTTTTTTTTTGGAAGGGGGGGTTGTTTTGTTTTGTTTTTGTTGTGTTTTCTTGTTTTTGCTCAAACACATTACCGGCTGAATGTTCACCAAATTCGATAAAACTCCTTTTAGGAAATTGTGTTTCACGTTGTAAAAGCTACAGCATTTACCACATTCAAAGAAAATGGTACAACTTCTTTCAAATGATGCAATAAAATTCTAAAGTTTCTTTTTTAAATCTCATGAAAATACTCTTTTACGATCTTAAACACGTGTGTGTATAAAATAGCAATTAATGCACTCATATGCTGCTTTCAAAAGGGAATGATGACTTCAACAATGTGTCACATTCCTAAAATGCAGTCAAAGTTTTGAAAATTGTCACATTTTCTCATACTTTATTTGGATGAAAAGTGTAATAGTGTCCACATCTGTCGAAAACAACAAAATGAATATATTGTATGTAATTTGAATCACAGGATTAATATAAAATGTGAATTTCATACTGGGCGGCGACGGCTAGTGGACATTGTTTCCTAATTAATAAACTATTATAAAGGACTATGTGCGGTATGGTGAAATATCTGCCCCCGATTTCAACCAATTTTTAGCTAGTATCGTATAAAAATAAAATCTTCACAAATCATTGTATAGAGGATGCCTATAACTTTAATATCGATATTAGTCGTCATTGCTCATTCGCTGTTTATCTATGATGTCAACTAAATGGCCTAATTCCCGCAAATTTGCAAACAAATAAAAATATTCTCATTTTTGCACTTTATTTTGCATTCGGAAGTATAGAGCGCAGGTCTGCTCAAATGCGAATTTAAGGTAGTCCATCCATAACTATCATATTTCATATCTAATAGATTGCAAGTTTGATCACTAAAATCTTAGTGTGATTTTAAGGAGTTTATTAAATAATTAAGTTTCACCTTTGAAATCTTAAAAAAAAAAAAATTCAATAAATTAATCATATGTTGAAGTTAACATTGAAGTCTATGGAAAAAATGCATTTTTAAATATATTTCTTTAGTACAAGTAATTTTCTCACAATTCTCTTGGTAAAAGTTGCAAAAGCTTTCTCCGTCTTCGAATATGCTAAAATAATTCATACATGTAGTTTACCATACATTTTGTCAGAAAATTATTTGTTAAAATTTTCCTAAAGGGCAGGCAACTCTTTAAAAAAGTTTTAAGTGCAAAAAATTCATTTAATTGACTACATACATACACCCAAGTTTGGTTTATGTCAACCTCATAATAGCTTTAAAATTTGTATTAAATGTAGTATAGATCAATAAAAATTGTTCAATTCACCTTAGTTATAGATGGACTACCTTAACATATGTTTTTCTTCAGATAGTTATACACGTTATACTAAAAAATGGTACTTGAGCAAGCCTGCGCTCGATTTTTCCCAGTCGAAAAAACATCTGAAAACACCCATATTTTGCTATAAAACACCAGTTTATCAAAATAATGCAATCTTCATGACGTCATTCCTACAATATGACGTCACTGTGGTGATAACGATTTACACCTTTACTTCCAATATGATTTTAACTATCTTTCACTTTATTTTTAAAGCTCTTTCTAAAACTTTGATTTGGGGGGGCAACAAATAACCATTTACACCTTTACTTCCAATATGATTTTAACTATCTTTCACTTTATTTTTAAAGCTCTTTCTAAAACTTTGATTTGGGGGGCAAAAAATAACCATTTACACCTTTACTTCCAATATGATTTTAACTATCTTTCACTTTATTTTTAAAGCTCTTTCTAAAACTTTGATTTGGGGGGCAAAAAATGCATAAAAACCGCACAAAGTCCGTTGGTGTCTTCTGCCAAGTTTTAAGAAAAATACGGGAAAATACACTTTTATTGAAGTCACAGTAACCCTGCTGAAAGCCTTATCTAGGTAGATATTTAAATAAAAACTTAATTTAGGGGGTTTTTGTGTTAAAAAAGAATTACAATTTTGTTTATCAGTTTTTTTTAAATTTAAAATCAAATACTATACTAATTAATCTTTGATATGTATTTGTTCATAATTATATTACACATTAATTGACATCAAATTTAAGCTCACAAATACCCAGGCCAAATTATAAATGAAAGTGTATCTTCTTGTTTGCTATCGATAACATTGAACCCAAATTTATTATTCTAATAAACAAAAAACCTAAATAGACTGTATAGAGTGTATCTGAATTCAAATAAAAATGCTATATTTTTTATTGGTTTCTTCAATAAAAGTGATGGCTTAATTATTATCCGTGTAGATCTTTCAAACGTACGTCCACATTTATATAGTTTAAAAAGCGATGAATTAAGGTCAATTATGATACCTAAATTATATCTGTAATTCAAAATTCCTTAGGTGCTTCGGTTGTCAAACACTATTCAATATTGAAAAAAAAATTCCATCACACAAATGTATTCATGAATCAAATGTCGACCAAGGAAACTGGTGTCGATACATGTCTCTTGGAAGCCTAAAGGTCAAAAGCCAAATATGCTTACGTACTTTAGGATCTTTATCAGTTTTCATCTCCGTCAAATATACTTAAACCCTAATTAATCTAAAACCAAATTATTTTTATACATTATAATTTCGGAGTAATGACAATCATACCGCTAAATTTTATTCAGGTTTGAGATATAAAATGTCAGTTTAGAGACCGTTAAGTGCTTCATCAATTTTTGTCCTTAAGAAATGATTTACAAGTACTCTTTTAACATGAGTTTACATAAGATTACATCGGACATTACCTTAATTACCAGTTAGAATTCATTTCTATTATTATTTTTTTATTATAAACTGGTCGACTGACATACTGTGCATTGCTTTTTTTCTCTTTTAAGTTTGCCACAATCAAACCCTTGTAATTGCTTTAGTGTAAGTTGTTTTTTGTATGTAGTGGATTTATCCAGTACTGAACCACAGTGTTTTGTTTATCTCGTATGGAGCCTCATGTTTTTCAGTTTGGCATTGGTCAGCAAAATAGACACAACATGTGTCATTCTACCCGCATGGTTAGGGCTTTCTAAGGTTTGAATTTTGCAGTTCTGGACAGAGTGCACGATTTCCCCACAAGGATCTGACCACGTATATTTAGTATTGTAATTGCCTGGTAAGTAAATCTCCAGACGGGGTAAGTTTGCTTTTATGCATTTCATTTTCATTTTTGTAACTCTTAAAGCTTATAAGTGCTACATTATATTGTTATAAATAGCGGACAAGAGTTGCCACGTGAATGTTACCTTAGCGTTGTATGTTTAACAGTGCCACGTGTATGCCACGTATATATCGCAATATTTGTGCATTATAGTCTAATAGTTTCATGTTTTGTTTAGATATTTAGTATAATAATAGTGTAGTTTAACTACCTGTGCCGTTTGCTACAGTGTTAAAACATATATCTAAGTGTCGAGAGTTCACTGTTTAAATGTATTATACGGAGACTGGTTAGGGTCATTAATGCATTGTACTTATGTAAGCATTATGATTAAAGGTTCCCGGGGTTTGTCACATTCTATGCATAGACGAGGCTCTGTGTATTGGCCTGAGAGGTGATGGTGACTGACGGCCTATGGTGGACGACCGGAAGAGTTTCCGGAAGTTGATTACTTTGAGCAGGTGACGTGGTGAACTGGTGGACACAGTGGAGACAATGGACGATGATTCAGGGTAGCATGGTGATGGGTGGAGACAGGAGGATTAGAACCTAAGGACCGTCTCGCGTCGTACACTGCCGACTTTTTTGTGTATTTGTAATTTTTGTATATAAATATTTTATTGAATATAGTATTGTTGTTGTTTCTGATCAGAGGCTCGGTGACAAACTTCAAACTACATTATGGGCGATGAACTATTTCCACGATTGTTTAGTTAACATCCAGTAAACTGTGCAACGGAACTAAAGCAAAGCCATATCCTAGACAATGAGCCTGACTATAATTGGACTCATTAGTTTCCGGCTGGCTTTAATTCCGACCAATCGATTAAATATGCTTCATGTATAAGCATCGTACCAAAAACAGAATAGAAACAGAGAAACCTTTATACATAAATACATATTAACGAGGCCGGGTCTAATTTGCTCTGCGCAAGATTTTTGAATGAAATTTTTTACAAGAATTTCTACTGATATATTATCATTTAAGGATGAAGAAAAAGGCATTTACCACATCGTTTGTTTAAGTGGTCATCTCAGATTTTGATATTTTTTTAACAAAGGACTCAATGAGATTTTGCTTGAAATGTATCAATTTTGCACATTTTTTTTTTACATTTTTTAAAACTTCTGCCCTAGGGGTTTCTTTTTCTGTTCTACATATCAAAGCTGTTGCTATAAGGCATCAAATGGTAAAAAAAAAACAACTTTTACCTTCTGGTTCATTTCAGGGGTCTTATCAAAATTGTTTTTGTATGCCATATTTCTCAGATTTATCAGATAATGGCGATTTTTTATTTGACGAAGGTGGAAATGGTGATCTTTATAGTATTATTAAAACATTCAGACATATCTAAGTAATGAATATATAATTATATATAACAACACATATTAAGGGTCATTAATATAAAAACATGGTTACTGTCTTGAAATATATGAATTAAGCTATATAGGCGGGTTAAGAAAACGTGACAGAGGGCTAGGCTTCCTTAACCCTCTTCACGTTTTTGACCAAAGCCCACATATAGCTTATACTTTGAGACATTTATGTTTATTCCACAATCTGATATCAATTTTACGCATCAAACGAGCTATTCTCAACAAATTTCGCTGAATATCGGCAGTTGAAACTAACAAGGCATGGCATCATCAAAGCAAAAAGATGACGTCACAATACAAATGAAACACTGAATTGCAATTGGGAGAATCCCTGTGCAGCTTCATTGATTACTGTAGCCATGCGGAAACTATGTGATTTGAAAATGTTTGGATCTTCAACTGAAGTTGTTGTGTAAAGTATTGTTAGAATATATATAAAAAACAAAAGATCAGCTGGAAAGTGTATTTTCTAACATTGAGATAATAAAGCAAAAACATTTATAAACTGATACGACGGTTGATCCAAAAGTCACAAATGCGATAAAATCATGAAAAATCGGCGTAAAGTGACAAAAATTGTTGCTGTGTGATATCCACCTATTTCAATGGAGAATTGAAATTTTAATGCATTGTGATAAATTTTTCTAAAGATAATATTTTTTGTAGAGCGTGAGGTAAGAATAGTCGCCGCACGCTAGCGACGTCATTTCTAGATCTTTAGCGTTCTGGTAGAATTTCGTTATTTAGTACCATATTAATTTTTTTTTCCTAAAGGAACTATAATTACTCCTTTTGTAATCGATGGATAAGTATATTGGATTGTTTAATGTGCGATCAGTTTGTCAAAGTCTCTTTTTAAAAAAAAGCCATGAACGTAGCATTGTGATATAGGTCATTACGTAATAACTTATCTTTAACTCTCCTTCAGAGCGTATGTCAAAAGCCCATTGTACCTAGAGTGGGCAGCTATATTTGTAGATCTAGCTGGAGGTGGTCGGACCCCCCAATCCCCCCGCAAACAAAATTATTTTTCAGACCCCTCCTTTAAGGTGAAATTTTCTTGATCTTGAATTCATCTCTCTCTCTCTCTTTCTCTCTCTCTCTCTCTCTCTCTCTCTCTCTCTCTCTCTCTCTCTCTGTTAAACATTTACCAACACATTAACCATGGAAACACAGGAGTAAAATGTCACATAGTTCTTTCATCCTTCCTTTTTTAATTCTTTGCATGTCGTAACATTTTATAAATGATTACGCCTGTAACCCACCATACAAACCAAGCAATTTTTATTCGAGATAGGAAAGTTCGTGATCACAAAGCCAAGGTATGTGATTGGACTTCAATTTTGCCTATCTTAATATATATTTTTTGTCTTTAATATGTATGCTTTGAATTTATTTGTTACATACAAATTGATGTTTTATAACTTAAACATATCTTGACTTTTCTGAAAATAGGTGTTTTGGCCAGAGCGAAATCAGTTTTACTTTCGATTTCAAATGTGAAATATATATAGTGTGACTAAAATCTTGTCTTACCCCTTATGTGCATGTGTGTATACAACATCAGCTTAAATAACATTTTATGTTGATAAAATATATAAAGAAAACATATATTTCAACAAATTAAAGAAAGTATGAAATTGTGAATGGTTCTTTAGATATGGACACTTGTACGGGTAATAATTCTGATAAACAAGTATATTTCATTGCTCGGTGCGTGTATTAAACCTAATTTTTTGTTGTTTGTTTGTATTTCTATTACGTTTTGTCTTTGTTCTGTGGTTCAATAAATGTAGATAGGACAGCTCTTTTTTTCAAACCTGATTAAAGTTCGAACTATTCAAAAAGGTTATATCGGCAATGTTCTAGTTTAATAGATTAATCATTTAATATTTATTCGTTTGATGAGATATCGGCGCTTCTGATTGGTCGAAAAATTTCTTTGATACCTGCATCAATAAAATTTTGCCGGATCTACTTTTCTCAACTGTTCTGATCTAACACTATTTATAGAACGGGAATTTCCAAGATAAACACTGTCAAGAAAAGTAAAGTTGTGTCTGTTTTATTGTCAGCAAACAAAATGCAACCTTGTGAATATAAAAAATTGAAAGTTTAACCTTCAAAAATAAACAAAACACATTATTTGATTCACGAAATAGAAAATTAAGCGTCTTCTCACGATTTCGTCTGCTTGAGATCAATCAACATTTAGGCCTACAGCGAGGCTGGCTGTTCCTTTTCCAGGAATATTATAACGAACATATAGGCCTATAAACTTTCAAGGTAACACTGCTGTTCAAATTTGGTAACGATAATTTTTAAATTTACACACGTACATGATCGGTCATCAGAATAAGCGTCGTAAAGAAAAGCTATGAGTGATGCATCAACTCCTTCTGCGCAATCCAAGCGGCTAATATACCATTTAAGTACATCACTGGCTATCTAGTTACCACAACGTTTACAAAAGTCGCTTATACATACTCTGTCGACATATCAGCTATTTTCATCCACGATCGCCTTTCCTTGGATGGTTATGTCAAGTTGCATATTCCAGCGATCTCACATGAAAACTAGTTTTATTACGAGTTTTTCTGCACAGTGAATAATATCACAAGCTATCGCATGTATTTTCCTTTCGTTTTCAATTCAGCCGGTTCAGATTTTAACTCACTATTTGTGTTTAATCCTTTAATTCAGCTCAATAGCTCTGCATCAGCTGAGGCGCATCCATTTTGAATATTGTTGCTGTTGTTGTTTTGTATTCATACGCACCGCTTCATTTACATTATTTACATTTTTGATCAATGACACATCACATTTTTTTATTTGAAAATGTTTTATTAAATGATAAGAAATGAAGATAATAATTTTTCTATTGATCGACGTATCAAAGAAAAAATTGACCGGAAAACTTTTTCATCAATGCGCTACGCGTTATATCGGCAATGTTCTAGTTTAATAGATTAATCATTTAATATTTATTCGTTTGATGAGATATCGGCGCTTCTGATTGGTCGAAAAATTTCTTTGATACCTGCATCAATAAAATTTTGCCGGATCTACTTTTCTCAACTGTTCTGATCTAACACTATTTATAGAACGGGAATTTCCAAGATAAACACTGTCAAGAAAAGTAAAGTTGTGTCTGTTTTATTGTCAGCAAACAAAATGCAACCTTGTGAATATAAAAAATTGAAAGTTTAACCTTCAAAAATAAACAAAACACATTATTTGATTCACGAAATAGAAAATTAAGCGTCTTCTCACGATTTCGTCTGCTTGAGATCAATCAACATTTAGGCCTACAGCGAGGCTGGCTGTTCCTTTTCCAGGAATATTATAACGAACATATAGGCCTATAAACTTTCAAGGTAACACTGCTGTTCAAATTTGGTAACGATAATTTTTAAATTTACACACGTACATGATCGGTCATCAGAATAAGCGTCGTAAAGAAAAGCTATGAGTGATGCATCAACTCCTTCTGCGCAATCCAAGCGGCTAATATACCATTTAAGTACATCACTGGCTATCTAGTTACCACAACGTTTACAAAAGTCGCTTATACATACTCTGTCGACATATCAGCTATTTTCATCCACGATCGCCTTTCCTTGGATGGTTATGTCAAGTTGCATATTCCAGCGATCTCACATGAAAACTAGTTTTATTACGAGTTTTTCTGCACAGTGAATAATATCACAAGCTATCGCATGTATTTTCCTTTCGTTTTCAATTCAGCCGGTTCAGATTTTAACTCACTATTTGTGTTTAATCCTTTAATTCAGCTCAATAGCTCTGCATCAGCTGAGGCGCATCCATTTTGAATATTGTTGCTGTTGTTGTTTTGTATTCATACGCACCGCTTCATTTACATTATTTACATTTTTGATCAATGACACATCACATTTTTTTATTTGAAAATGTTTTATTAAATGATAAGAAATGAAGATAATAATTTTTCTATTGATCGACGTATCAAAGAAAAAATTGACCGGAAAACTTTTTCATCAATGCGCTACGCGCATTGATGAAGTTTTCCGGTCAATTTTTTCTTTGATACGTCGATCAATAGAAAAATTATTATCTTCATTTCTTAAATCATTTAATATTTATTCGTTTGATGAAATATTGGCGCTTCTGATTGGACCAAATAAATTTTGATACCTGCATCAATAAAATTTTGCCGGATCTACTTTTCTAAACTGCTCTGATCCAACACTATTCATAGAACTGAAATTTTTAAAATAAACACCGTCAAAAAATGTAGATTTGTCAGCAAACAAAATATAACTTAATAAACATAAAAAATTGAAAGTTTAACATTCAATAATAAACAAAACACATTAATTGTTTCACGAAATAGAAAATTAAGCGTCTTCTTACGATTTCGTCTGCTTGAGATCAATCAACATTACTGCGAGGCTGGATGTTCCTTTTCCAGAATAGTTATAACGAACGTATAGGTCTATACACTTTCACGGTAACACCGCTGTTCAAATTTGGAAACGCTGATTTTTGTGATCGGCTTCGGCCGATCACAGTTGTGTCCATATGAGGCATCCGGCAAATTGAACTATTTGCACACGCATTGCGCCTTGCACTATTTTATTAACTATGCAATGACAACCTTATTTAAATCTTTAATAAGACGTAGATGACTAAAACGGTAATCTTATCCGTTTACCCTGAAAATAAAACATTTATAGAGTTGCATACATAATGATTCAAGTCACGTTTTTTTTCACATATGCGTAGGAATATTAGTCGGAAGTATAATTCGCTTACTGAAAGTAAAGCTCATTCATGCCCAATCGCAACTTCTCGGGCCTTTCCGAAAGGCTCGGAAAAACACCTCGAATGTATTAACATTACCGAATGTTAGAACTTTATACAAAATGGAGTCGCTTCCCATTAAAATAAGTATCGGCTAGACAGCCTTATAAGTCACTTCTGTGTTATATTTTAGGGTATATCATTAACTTTAATGAAGTCTAGCTTACATCTCAACAGATCGTAAAATGTGGTGTATTTATATCAATTTTTTTAAAAAGGGGGGTTGTCATGGACGCCTAGGTAATACATTCGAGGTGTTTTTCCGAGCCTGTCGGAAAGGCCCAAGAAGTTGCGATTGCTTTCATGCCTTGCCATTTCGGAAATCAATAAAACGGTGCGATATATAGTTTACTGCATGTTGCGTATATTAAATAAACAGAGCTGACCAATGATATTTCATGCCGATTATTCCTTTAAAAGGAATACTTGTTAAATTTACACACGTACATAATCGGTCATCAGGATAAGCATCGTAAAGCAAAGCTATGAGTAATGCATCAACTCCTTCTGCGCATTCCAAGCGGCACATATACCACTTACTGATTTAAGTACATCACTAGTCACCACACCGTTTACAAAAGTTGCATATACATACTATTCTTTGTCGACATATCAATTATTTCGTCCACGATCGCCTCTCCTTGGATGGTTTTGTCCAGTTGCATATTTCAGCGATCTCGCATGAAAAGTAGATTTAATACGAGTTTTTCTGCACAGTGATTAATATCACAAGCTATGGCATGTATTTTCCTTTCGTTTTCAATCCAGCTGGTTCAGATTTTAAATCAACATTTGTGTTAAATTCAGCTCAATAGCTCTGCATCAGCTGAAGGCGCATCCTTTTAGAATATTGTTGCTGTTGTTGTTTTGTATTCATGCGTGCCGCTTCATTTACATTATTCACATTTTTGTTCAATGAAACTTCAATTTTTTATTGAAAGTTTTATTAAATGATAAGAAATGCAGATAATAATTTTTTTTATTGCTCGACGTATCTAAGAAAAAATTGACCGGAAAACTGTTGTCCTCATTGCGCTACGCGTATTGATGAAGTTTTCCGGTCAATTTTTTCTTTGATACGTCGGTCGATCAATAGAAAAATTATTACCATCATTTCTTAAATCTATTGATATTCTTAAATACTTCAATCTCCTTTTCACTTTGCATTTGCAAACATTAAAACAGTCAAGAAAAATAACACTATTAACATTTTTTTTTCTAAAAGCAAAATGGCGATACATGAACATAGCAACGGAAATTGGCAGGATGGAAAAAATGTACTTGGATGCAATGAATATATGTTCATCAACCAAATATACTGTGACGTCACTTTTAAAGTCGGAACAGCGGGAAAAGAGGTGAAGGCACACAAGTATGTCCTAGCCAGTAGAAGCTCAGTGTTTGCTGCAATGCTTTATGGAAGTTTATCAGAAGCTAATGACGTCATAGCCGTACCAGACATAGAAGCTGAAACATTTAATATTCTGTTAAAGTAAGTTGGCATCAAAATGCATTGGATGTCACCTAAGTAATATTTTTTTTTAAATATTGCGCTACGATGGTTTTTAATGAAATAAGAGCTGCATTTTTAATGTCAGAAATTTCAAAACTACAGGATTTTACACTTATTTGTGCCATAAATTTTGTTGGTAAAGCAATTAGGAGGCCCACAATAAAAATCATCATAAATGACATTATTATCGGTAGGTTTAAAATGAATTTTCACAGTATGTTTTTCACAGTAGAGCGATCTTCCCCCTGAAAAAATTGTAACAATTTTTCATAGTCTTATGTAGCACATTTGAAGCTTCAGTCACAATTGGTCGTACATGTCCCTACGGATTGTCTGCAAGTGGATTTTGATATAAATCTTGTGAGACATGCAAGTGCATCCTACGATTTTGGAAGGATGTATGCTTTTGTAAGCACGCACAGTTGATGTTCGAAATGCCTGATAAGATTTCCTTGCAAGATCTGAAAAAGTCTGCGGCAGTTTGCACCTCACCAAATTGCAAGGAACTCGCTAGATAATGGTATATAATGACATGAACGAATGACGTAAGGATATCTCACTAGTCCCTTACGTTACACGTTGACCGCAAAGCCGCTTTTGCTCACCATCAACAAGTAAATTGAACGCACAGTACACGCACACTAAACGTACGGCATGCATACACTTATTACTCGTAAATTCCTCCCATCAAAAAAGAGATGTATAAAAGGTAGTAAAAAGTCCTGAACGTTACATTTTATGGCAGCGTGGAAGGGTCATATAAAAGAATACATAAATCTTATTTGTTCGACAATTACCCATTTTGTTTGCATAGATAAGTTTTTGTTCGGACGAATATGCTATTTGTTCAGAAGAATAAGTTTTTTGTTTGGACGAATGAGCTATTTTTTCGGAGGGATCGATGTTATTTTTCTAGACAAAAAAGGATTCTTCAGACAAATAAATTATTTGTTTGGACAAATTGGGATTCTTCATGACGAATTAGGATTTGTTTAGAAAAAATAAGCTTTTTTTACGGACGATAAGTTTGTTGTTTGTTGTTTAAGGATTTCTTTAGAAAAATAACTTATTTGTTTGGACGAATAAGGATTTGTTTAGACGAACAAGGATTTGTTCGGTCAAATTCGCTATTTGTTCGGACGGATAAATTATCTTTACAAACGAATTTTGATTTTTTTAAACCAATTAGCTATATGTTCAGATGGATAAGTTAGTTGTTGGGACAAAATTGCTAATTTCTCGGACGGATAAGTTATTTCTTTCGGACAAAAAAGAAATTTTTCAGCCGAATTAGTTATTTGATTTAACGAATTAGAATCGGTTTGGACGAATTAGCTATTAGTTCGAACGGTTAAATTATTTGATCGGACGAAGTAGGAGTTGTTTGAACAAATTAGGAATATGCTCAAATGGATAAGTTATTTGTTGGGGGAAATAGCTACTAGTATTTGTTGGGATGGATAAGTTCTTTGTACGGACGAATTATGACGAACTAGCTATGTGTTTGGATGAATAAGTTATTTGTTTATAAAACCAGTATTTTGGACTGTTAATTTACAATATTTGGTCTGCCAATGATGTACAGCTTACTCCACTTATATTGATATCGCCTATTTTGAAATTCCGCTTATTTTGAAATAGAAATAAATCCCCAGTTTTTGCCTCACATTTTCTTTGCATTGATTTAACGGATATAATGAAATCGGTTATTTTGAAATATCGCTTATATTGAAGCCACTGATCGGTCCCCATAGGTGATGATTAGTTGTTTTTATAACGGTTATATTGAAGTACTCCCTGGCGGCTGTCGTCACGGTTGGTGACAATAATTATGCCAGACTGACCAGTTGATATACAAAGGTGTGAATTGATAAGTTCTCATCATGCGTGTTTTTATACTTCTATTAAAAAGTAAAATTTATTCACTGTTGAATTTTTTGTTTTTACGTATACGGATGTATTGAGGCTAGACGTAATATGGAAACCCCACGGAAAAGAAAAACCTTATATTCGGACACTAAATACGAACTAGTTATAGCTATTGATAAAAGGACAAAGCCTAAATTCGAAATAGCTAGGGGTGTTGAGATTACCGCGAGTACACTTACGATGAAATACAAGCAGCGTTTAGCAGTACTGATTTGAATCGTTTGAGTCTGGTGATTTTTCTCTAAAACGTAAAAGGAGATCGGAGATTATGCTGATGTATAAGATAGTAAACAAAATGAAACTTACAAAACTTACGGATATATTTTTAATCAAACTTTCAAGGACTAATATTCCAAGTAATCTGTTCACTGTATAATAGATACATGATGACCAAATAATGTGTTCGGGTTTGGTTTTCTATGCTAACATCGGGATTGAACTTTCAAAAATGGCGGCTTCACGTCAGTCAATTTCGCTTATATTGAAATACGGATATATTAAAATAATTTTCATGGTCCCCTGAAATTCAATATATCTGGAGTAGGCTGTATATAAATGTGGGCGGAGGGGGGTCTTTAATCAAGTACCCCTTTTCTGGAATGTGTTTTTTTTTCTTCAAATGAAAATTGCTATATGCACATTCGTGTAATACACATACTGGTCACTGATATTTATACAAAGGAATATTTGAAATATTTTGCTGCCACAATAGAAGCTCAGTTCTCTAAATCGATCACAATTTTGCATGTCGGTAAAGGGTGAGAGCCCTGGGAAGCAAAATTATCTTTCAACCTTTTTTCTTTGGGAACTACAAAAAAAAATCGCGCCATGTTAGAACTCCCACCCTTTACCGACATGCAAAATTGTAATTTTGAGAATTAAGCTGATATTCGGGCGGCAGAATATGCCACTGAATAGTACATTTATTTGTATATGCAATTTATCGTAGAAGGAAAAACAACATTCGAGGAAAGCAGGAAAGGGGTTGTTTGATCATATGCACCACCCTTAATCTACATCATTGCCAGATCAGATAGTCTAACTAACTCATTGATAATACTTTTTTATAAACAAAAAACTTTTTCGCCCGACCAAATAGCTAATTTGTCCAAACAAATCTCAATGTCCCCTAACAAATCCTAATTTGTCCAAACAAATAACTTATTTGTATAAAGAAGAAAGCTAATTAGTCCGAACAAATCCTATTGTGTCCGAACAAATCTTAATTCATCCAAGCAATAAGCTAATTCGCCCAAATAAACCATAATTCGTCCGAACAAATAACTTCTTGTCTAAACAAACAGCTTATTCGTTCGAACAATTCCTAACTACGACTAGTTGTGACTGAGGTTTTAAGCATTACTGAGAGGGAATCTTTTGCATATGAAATTTATTAAAAAGGCATATATCAACACAAAAAGGATCAAAGTTTGTAATTAATTAAAATGAATACTTTGTTTTGTCACATGAGTTTTTTTCATTTTTTTTCAGAGTCTGTGAACTATAACATATTACTTTAAGATTTAAAAACAAAAACATGTAACACGTTGGATTCATAGTCATATACCTACATAAGCCAAAATATAACTATTTTTGCGTGAGTACAAGTTAACAGATTAAAGAATAATATACTTTCTAGGTTTTTGTACTTTGAAGACCACGGAATCGATGAGACAACTGTTATAACAACACTCTATGCTGCTGAGAAGTACACCGTTACTGAACTAGTTGGAATTTGCCAATCTTTTCTTGAGTCAGAAATGGCAGCGGACAACGTCTGTGCCATCTAGGAAAATGCCAGGATGTTCAACATGGCTGATTTGTTAACGAAATGTAAAGACTTCATTTTTGACACTGGGTATGTTGCTAGAAGAGTATTTGAATCTGATGGTTTCCTTGATCTTAAAAGAGAAAACTTACTATCACTCGTTGAATCAGATGAATTGCCCCTTGAGGAGAATTTCATATATCAGTCATTGACACGCTGGGCCAAACATAATTGCGCTAAGGAAAGGAAAGAAAATCCAAATTTTACAGACATTCGAAAAATGCTAGGAAATACTATTTATGAGGTTCGATTTCCAACCCTGTCTCTAGAAACATTTTGGAACGATATGGCATCAGATGTAGTATTGTCTGCCGAAGAAAAAGTTCATATTTCCCAAGCAATAGTTGGAAAAACTGTTCAAACTATCGTTTTCAAATCTACTGAACGTAAAAGAGATGTAAACATTTTGAGATCTCAATCTGATCCCACTGTTTGCAATTGGGAATATCATGGCAACGTGGATGCTATAGAATTCGAAGTAAACAGACCTGTTTCCTTATATGGTATTCTGCTATATGGAAATTCAAATAGTCAATACAGTTATGATGTGGAGATAAAAATCATTTCTTCATCTGATATTGTTCTGGTACACATGCTACCAAAGAAGATTACAGAATCTTGCAAAATGTTTCAAGTGCATTTCGACAAACCATGTAAAGTAAATCCAAACGAGAGATATACAGTATGGGTAAAGATGATTGGTCCTGAATCATACCGAGGAAATTACTGTGAATGTGTTGAGTATAAAGGTTTTAAATTCGAATTTTATAAGAGTAAGTACTCCAAGAATGGAACAAGTGCTACCTCAGGACAAATTCCTGAACTTCTTTTTTCTTTGAAGTAGTTTGATCACTTACTGTCTCTAAGATATCTTTATGAAAATAGAATGTGTCTGTTGTTGATGATAAAATTGTATTCAACAATGTTCATTATTACTACATATCATAAAATGAACGATAATACAACTAAAATGGTGTATTAACCGTTATCTTTATCAAGCTTTATAAATTCTTTCTTATGTTATTTTTCGTGAATAAACATGTTATTGAAATAGTAAACGCCCTCTTTGGTTTTTCATAAGGGCAATTAGGCCATTGAGGTCATCGCCGTATCAGACATAGAAGCTGAAACATTTAATAGTCTTTTAAAGTAAGTTGGCATCATATTGCATTTGATGTCACCTATGTAATATTTTTCTTAAATATTGCGCTACAATGGTTTTTAATGAAATAAGAGCTGCATTTTTAATGTCAGAAATTTCAAAACTACAGGTCTTTACACTTATTTTTGCCATATATTTTGTTGGTTAAGTTATTACATATATATCGATCTGTTTAAAATGAATTTTCTATATTTTTCACAGTAGAGCAATCTTTCCCAATAAAAATTGTAACAATTGTTTATAGTATTATGTAGCACTTTTGAAGCTTCAGTCACAACTGGTCGTACATGCTTCTACGGGTGGTCTGCAAGTGGATTTTGATGTAAATTTTACGAGACATGCAAGTGCATTGTACGATTTTGGAAGGATGTATGCCTCTTGTGAGCACGCAGGGTTTAGTTTGGAAATGCCCAATAAGCATTTAGATTTCCTTGCAAGATCTGAAAAAGTATGCAGCAGTTTTCGCCTCATCAAATTGCAAGGAACCCGTTAGATAACGGTGTATATGAATGAATGACGTAAGGAGATTCACTAGTCCCTAACGTTACACGTTGACCGCAAAGTCGCTTTTGCTCACCATCAACATATAAATTGAACGCATAGTACACGCACGGTTAACGTACGGCATTCATACACATATTACTCGTAAATCCAAAAGATATGTATATTTTTCTTTTAAATCGTGAAAAAAATTAAATTTTACGGCAGCGTGGAAGGGCCATATAAAAGAATGTATAAATCTTATTTGTTCGACGATTAGCAATTTTGTTTGCATAGAAAAGTTTTTGTTCGGATGAATATGCTATTTGTTCTGATGAATAAGTTTTTTGTTTGGACGAATGAGCTATTTTTTCGGAGGGATCGATGTTATTTTTCTAGACAAAAAAGGATTCTTCAGACAAATAAATTATTTGTTTGGACAAATTTGGATTTTTCATGACGAATTAGGATTTGTTTAGAAAAATAAGCTATTTTTACGGACAGATAAGTTTGTTGTTCAGACAAATAAGGATTTCCTAAAATAATAAGTTATTTGTTTGGACGAATAGGGATTTGTTTAGACGAACAAGGATTTGTTCGGTCAAATTCGCTATTTGTTCGGACGGATAAATTATCTTTACAAACGATTTTTGATTTGTTTAAACCAATTAGCTATATGTTCAGATGGATAAGTTAGTTGTTGGGACAAAATAGCTAATTTCCCGGACGGATAAGTTAATTTTTTTTCGGTCAAATAAGGAATTTTTCGGCCGAATTAGTTATTTGATTTAACGAATTAGAATCTGTTTGGACGAATTAGCTATTTGTTCGAACGGTTAAATTATTTGATCGGACGAAGTAGGAGTTGTTTGAACAAATTAGCAATATGTTCAAATGGATAAATTATTTGTTGGGGGAAATAGCTACTAGTATTTGTTGGGATGGATAAGTTCTTTGTACGAACGAATTATGACGAACTAACTATGTGTTTGGATGAATTGAAAAGTTATTTGTTTATAAAAACAGTATTTTCGACTGTTAATTTAGAATATTTGATCTGCCAATGATGTATTTAAATGTGGGCGGAGGGGGGTCCTTAATCAAGTCCATGTACCCCTTTTCTGGAATGTTTTTTTTTCTTCAAATGAAAATTGCTATATGCACATTCGTGTAATACACATACTGGTCAATGATATTTATACAAATGAATATTAGAAATATTTTGCTGCCACAATAGAAGCTCAGTTCTCTAAATCGATCACAATTTTGCATGTCGGTAAAGGGTGGGAGCCCTGGGAAACAAAATTATCTTTCAACCGTTTTTCTTTGGGAACTACAAAAAAATCGCGCCATGTTAGAACTCCCACCCTTTACCGACATGCAAAATTGTAATTTTAAGAATTAAGCTGATATTCTGGCGGCAAAATATGCCACTGAATAGTACATTTATTTGTATAGTGCAATTTATCGTGGAAGGAAAATCAACATTCGAGGAAAGCAGGAAAGGGGTTGTTCGATCATATACACCACCCTTAATCTACATCATTGCCAGATCAGATAGTCTAACTAATTCATTAATACTACTTTTTTTATAAACAAATAACTTTTTCGCCCGACCAAATAGCTAATTTGTCCAAACAAATTTCAGTGTCTCCTAACAAATCCTAATTTGTCCAAACAAATAACTTATTCGTATAAAGAAAAAAGCTAATTAGTCCGAACAAATCCTATTTCGTCCGAACAAATCTTAATTCATCCAAGCACAAAGCTAATTCGCCCAAATAAACCCTAATTCGTCCGAACAAATAACTTACTGTCTAAACAAACAGCTTATTCGTTCGAACAAATCCTAATTACGACTAGTTGTGACTTAGGTTTTAAGCATTACTGAGAGGGAATCTTTTGCATATGAAATTTATTATAAAGGCATAGATCAAAGTTTGTAATTAAATAAAATGAATACTTTGTTTTGTCACATGAGTTTTTTTCATTTTTTTTTCTGTGAACTATAGCATATTACTTTACGATTTAAAAACAAAAGCATGCAACACGTTGGATTCATAGTCATATACCTACATAAGCCAAAATATAACTCTTTTTGCGTAAGTACAAGTTAACAGATTAAAGAATAATATACTTTCTAGGTTTTTGTACTTTGAAGACAACATAATCGATAAGACAACTGTTATAACAACACTCTATGCTGCTGAGAAGTATGCCGTTACTGAACTAGTTGGAATTTGCCAATCATTTCTAGAGTCAGAAATGGCAGAGGACAACGTCTGTGTCATCGTGGAAAATGCCAGGATGTTCAACATGGCTGATTTGCTAACGAAATGTAAAGACTTCATTTTTGACACTGGGTATGTTGCTAAAAGAGTATTCGAGTCTGATGGTTTCCTTGATCTTAAAAGAGAAAACTTACTATCACTCGTTGAATCAGATGAATTGCCCCTTGAGGAAGAATTCATATATCAGTCATTGACACGCTGGGCCAAACATAATTGCGCTAAGGAAAGGAAAGAAAATCCCAATTTTAGAGAGATTCGAAAAATGCTAGGAAATACTATTTTTGAGGTACGATTTCCAACCATGTCTATAGAGACATTTTGGAAGGATATGGCTTCAGATGAAATATTGACTTCCGATGAAAAAGTTCATATTTCCCAAGTTATAGTTGGAAAAACTAATCAAAATACCGTTTTCAAATCGACTGTACGTAAAAGAGATGTAAACATTTTGAGATCTCAATCCGATCCCACTGTATGCAGTTGGGCATATGTTGGCAGCGTGGATGCTATAGAATTTGAAGTAAACAGAACTATTTCCTTATACGGTATTCTGCTATATGGAAATTCAAATACTCAATACAGTTATGATGTAGAGATAAAACTCATTTCTTCATCTGATACTGTTCTGGTACACATGCTACCAAAGACGATTACAGAATCTTGCAAAATTTTTCAAATGCATTTCGACAAACCATGTAAAATTATTCCAAACAAGAAATATACAGTATGGGTGAAGATGAATGGTCCCCAGTCATATCAAGGAAATCACTCTGAATGTGTTGAGTATAAAGGCTATAAATTCGTATTTTACGAGAGTAACTACTCTAGCAATCGTACATGTGTTGCATCAGGACAAATTCCTGGACTTCTTTGTTCTTTGAAGTAGTCTGATCTCTTGCTGTCTCGCAGATCTTCATGAATATAGAATGATTCTGTTGCTTGCAGATAAAATTAAATTTAACAATGTTCATTATTACAACATATTTTAAATGTGAACGAGAATAAAACTATTATGGTGCATTCACCTTTATCATAAATCTGTATAAATTCTTTCTTATGTTGTTTGTCGTGATTAAACATGTTATTGAAATAGTAAACACTATCTTAAGATCATACGACACGTGCCTCGATCATCTTTTTTGTATCTCCTCGTAATGAAGATTTCCAATAAAATCATTATTTTTATAATTACTTTTAAAATGATTAGAATTTACTGATACATGGATGTATGCCTAGATGGCCAAGTGGTTAGAGCCGTGGCCGCTCACGGTCAGGAGCGTAGGTTCTAGAAGTCGTGAGTTCAAAGTCCGACCCAGTCGAGTTTCAATTCCAATATAGTGAATTTTCGCAGTGCTGTATATTTATTTGTTTTTATATCTGCAATTCAAGTGTTTTTTTTTCAAGAAGAGTATATAGGAATTTGCAAACTCTAGTATTTTGCAGAAATGCCTGGCAAGGTATCCTATTTTTTGCAAGAAAGCTTGTCAAAGTAGTAGTAAACTATTAACAAATTCCTGGTAAAAGTTATATAAAGTTGAAGAACGTGTCGTCTGACCTTAAGGGCAATTAGCGCATTAGATGTACTATGGAAAAAGAGATATACATGTAGCGAACTTGCGTTGTCATAAGATTTATAAAGGAAATTAGAGTGTTGTCAACTTAAATCCAATCTTCATTGCAAATTATATCAGGTAACAGACGAGATATTCCTTGTTGATTATGATATGTAACAAAAAAAGACATATATGTATCTGTAAGAATTGGACATCAGTTGTTGACATATTGGTAATTTTACTTTTATTATGTTTCTAAACAAAAAGAAAGCATCCACGGCCTTTACGGTTACATGGGTATAATATAACCAGGTTGAATATTCACAAAACTCAATCATATTGACAGAATGAATTTAATTCTTACCAATGTTACAGGATTTAACTGGAGCAGTTTATCTATTATAAACAAAGAAGCAGTTTATGAATAACGTTAACTGAATTCTTTTTTTATACTGAAGGAACGATGTAGAAATTAAATTTATTCCTTACAATTTTATGTTTCTATCTAAAGCCAGAAAAAGAACATTACTTGAGAAAACAAAATAACGTTTATCAATGTTCAACATTTTAATGCAACGGATCAATCGTATCGGACGCGCGTCGTATTGTGCAGTTATGTTGTGCGATATATGATTTTGTTCAGCAAATCAAATAATGCCTTACAACCAGAATTAGTATTTTTTTCAATAACAATAGGGCAACTCAAACCAGGAATAGATAAATATCATAAACTAGATCAATGGTGTGTCAAGGAACCAAGAAGGTATTTTGAAGTGTTCAATAAAGTTGACTCCATGTCATAACTTGAGAATGCTAAATACTGGTATTTCACTGTCACTTTTATTTAAGATAGATGAATTAATAACAAGATCGGTAATCTTGAATACTGTTTTAGTATAATGTCCCACTCCCATTTACTAAACTCAGATTAAAAGTCATACAATGCACGATTTTGTTAAAATCATTCATTTTTTATCTAAAAGGGGTTGATTGAAATTGCAAAATGATATTTGTTATGTTTAAACAGTTTTATGCTCTCGTCTCTGAATAAGCTATACTAAAATTAGAATTCATGTCAAAACCTTCAAGATTTTAAGCCATTTTTTAGTTGTACTTAAAGATCAACAAGCATATGCATCTGTCAATTCCATTGCTTGTATTGCCGTGAAAACAAGAACGCTTGAAAATCGAACTGACGCAAATACGTATTATTATTATTATCTGTAAATAAAGTAATTACATTAAATACGTTACACAACTAGTATGGATATATGAAACAAGTATAAAGAGACAAAGGTAGGCACACGACAAATGACATCCAGAATCCTAATTAGTATCAAACACTTATTTTCTTTTATATTATGAGTATAATGATATTACAACATTTTTTAAAGATGTGTTTATGTATTTAAACTATTTGTGCAGTCTGATGGCAATGGCAAGCTATAAATGTACTATAAATGTAAATAGGTAATTTCTTTCCATTTACTCTGTGTGTATGCTTCCTAATATTTCTGAAATGAATAATATAAACAAGGCAAGTGTGCATATAACCAAAACTTTATTTCTTTGCCAATATTACAAAATTCCTAAGAGATGTCATTGGATCGAAAATCGGCATGAGATGAGAGGAAACACCTGTAATTGAAAAAATAATGTACTGTATCTTATATTTTTAAACAATTTATCACACACATGTGTGTTTAATAATATTGAAAATTATACATGTACACCTTCACTCTTAAGCTTAATTAAACATAAACTTTACAATTTATGATAGGTCTAATTTCGGTGTTTTATTCAAGGCAGTACATAAATGTTTCTCCTTAAAAGTTCTTGGTTATATCAAAATAGTTGTTTCAACATTTATAAATATATAAGTTCATTTGGTGACTTCTGCGAAGAAAATGAACAGAAGCTGCAAATAATTTGAATTTTTCTGAGTTTAAAGGGCAAACTTCTGTCAAAAATTGCTCAAACGTACCCAAAATCGATCTTGGCATAGATATTATTATAATAAATCTAAATACCAAATTCCATTTAAAATGTACAACCTCTTTTTTAAAAATGAATAGAAACTGTTAGTGGACCGACCAACCGTCCGAGAGACAGACGGACAGCACCAAAGCAATATGATCGAAGGGGGCATAAATACTAGTATTAATTGATAATTTGAGAATTATACATTTGCAGTAAAATCATTAGAAATTCAATATATCTGAAACAACACTGAAGAATAACACTTAACAATTTTACACAAAACAATGTTAATATGAGTACAAAGTCAGCATTTCAATCAACAATACAGTCAATTCAAAACAGACCTTGTTCATACAGATAAAGTTGCCTGTCCAACAAAATCAGGGATTCCACAACAGGACTCAGGGAGAGACGAAGGCTGTAGAAGATCACCACCTGCCTCCATTGTTCTAGTACACAGAAAGCTTCTTCAAAAATGTCGTCTGGTATCTTAATACTTAATCCCAGTTTTTTCAGTCCTTGACTTGCATATCTGGGTATAGAAAAATATCAATTGGTAATGGTTTCGTTTATATTTACATTCACCAAGTTATATGAAACAATAGAAAAGCAAAAAAGTCTTTTCTTTAAAAAACATAGGTAATCACAGATTACAAAGCTCACCGAGACGAGGCATCAACTTTATGAGGCATCACCTTTAAAACCACCTTTATCATATGATATGAAAATCATAGTTATTGATCTTGGATATTCATGGATACTGTTTTGACACAATATCGTATATCATATGTAAAAAAATTGTATGATAATCCTATGTTCATTTCATACATTATTATAAGATACAATGTTTATCAATACAATAATATAAAATATGATATTGCATCCAATGATACTTACAATATATATCATTTAATACAATATAATACTGTAATAAATATTGATGCAATATGATTTTGTAACATATAATATGACATTGTATCGTGTTATACATTATTGTATTTAATCACATAATACAATATCATAATATCTAATATAAATACAATATAGCATTATTTGATACTATATCATATCACATAATACATCACAATATTGTAACATATGATATTATATTGTATAATATAGTATAATTTTGTATTGTATGATATTGTATCATATTTGATACACAATATTGTATCATATGATACAATATAATTTGATAAAACATTGTTTCATATCATATGATACAATATCATCTGATACAGTACGATATTATATAATACAATATCATTTTATACAATATCATATCATATGATACAATATCATATTATACAATATCATATTATATGATATCTTATAATATCATATAATACAATTTCATGTATTATATAACAATATATTATATAAACCAATATCATATTATACAATATTGTATCATACGATATGCTATAATTATAATATACAATATCGTATCATATGATACAATATCATATATTGCAATATAATATGAAACAATATCATTCGATAAAATAATATATTATACAATATCATATTCTACAATATTGTATAATAATATACAATACTATACATAACAATATCATAATACAATATCATATAATAATGTACAAAAAAATTGATACAATATCATATCATATCATATAACTTTTTACAATATAATGTATGATATTACATTGTATCATATAAAACAATAGTGTATCATATCATAGAATACTATATCATAGGAATCATGTTAAATCATTTAACAACAAACACATCTATCAAGCAGGTTTGAGTGAGGTAGGAGAATTTTTAGCATCCTTGATAATGGAGATCAGGCTCTGCATCTGAAGCTACCTCTGCAATTCATTTATATTATAGTTAAATCAATTATGCAAGCTATTATCTATAAAACATGTAACCTGTTCCAAAAAACTAAACCTCATCCAGCATCCGAAACCTATGGCTCAGATTCAGCATTCAAGCCTGTCAGATGCATCAGTATCATGAGATGCATCATCCTTGCAAGTTTGGTGATGTAAGGACCAGTAATAACTAAGATATAATCATCAGAGGGCACCTGCTCTAAAAACTTTAACCAGCTCTTAAAACCTTAACCTCATCCAGCATCCGAAACCTATGGCTCAGATTCAGCATTCATGCCTGTCAGGTGCATCAGTATCGTAAGACGCACCATCCTTGCAAGTTTGGTGATGTTAGGACCAGAAATAACTAAGATATATTTTTTAGCATCCTTGATAATGGAGATCAGGCTCTGCATCTGAAGCTACCTCTGCCATTCATTTATATTATAGTTAGATCATATATGCAAGTTTGAAATAGTGCTATTACCTACATATATTAAACATGTGACCTGTTCCAAAAAAACTAAACCTCATCCAGCATCGGAAACCTATGGCTCAGATTCAGCATTCAAGCCTGTCAGGTGCATCAGTATCATAAGACACACCATCCATGTAAGTTTGGTAAAGTTAGGACCAGTAATAACTAAGATATGATCATCAGAGGGCACCTGCTCTAAAAACTTTAACCAGCTCTTAAAACCTTAACCTCATCCAGCATCCGAAACCTATGGCTCAGATTCAGCATTCAAGCCTGTCAGGTGCATCAGTATCATAAGACGCACCATCTATGCAAGTTTGGTGAAGTTGGGACCAGTAGTAACTTAGAAATGGCTATCAAAGGGCACCTGCAACAAAAACTTTAACCTGCTCGAAAAACCTAACTTCATCTAGCATCCGAAACCTTCGGCTCAGATTCAGCATTCAAGCCTGTCAGGTGCAAAAGTATCATAAGACACACCATCCATGCAAGTTTGGTGAAGTAAGGACCAGTAGTAAGTAAGATATAATCATCAGAGGGCACCTGCTCCAAAAACTTTAACCAGCTCTAAAAACCTTAACCTCATCCAGCATCCGAAACCTATGGCTCAGATTCAGCATTCAAGCCTGTCAGGTGCATCAGTATCATAAGACGCACCATCTATGCAAGTTTGGTGAAGTTGGGACCAGTAGTAACTTAGAAATGGCTATCAAAGGGCACCTGCAACAAAAACTTTAACCTGCTCCAAACACCTTAACCTCCTCCAGCATCTGAAATTCATGGCCCAGATTCAGCATCCAAGTCTCTCAAGTCCATTAGTAGGTCCAGATGCATCATTCATGCAAGTTTGGTGAAGATAGGACAAGTAATAAGTTAGATACAGGACCTGCAACAAAAACTTTAACCAGGTCCGGACGCCGACGCCGACGCCGACGCCGAGGGTATAGCATAAGCTCCCCCCGACTTCGTCTCGGTGAGCTAAAAATTGACAGGAGGTCATAATGATAACTGAGTGAGCTTATTATTTGATGGATAGATTGTTTTATACAAATTTGTTGGTTAGCAACATGCTAAAAAAGTTTGATCACATACTGACCAATTCAATATTCGGTGAACTCAAAATTGCTATACATGTATACATGGTACTACATGTACTCATATTTATTATTTTTTATCAAACAATGAGCCAGTGCAGTAATTATTGTGACATCATTAAAAAATTTCCAGAGGAATGAACGTTTTCACTATTCTGTAGGTTCAATTATAACATAATTGCTATGTAAATATTAAAAAAAAAACTCACTGAATGGAAGAGAGATTCTCTGCCTTCTTGATGGACAGTTTCTGGGCCCCAGTCACAAAGTCTGGCTCTAGCTGGAGAACAACCCACTGTAGGGCTGCCCTGTAACAGTGAAGCTTCAGGGCAGGGGGATTATCTGTGTAATAAAAATAGATAAAGAACACATTGTAGTGTGTATGTGTAGGAAGTCAGTATCAAATGCATTGCACTATATTCTAAATGAAGAGAATTTTATTTAAACCCTTAAGTAGCATACAAGTAACATACAGTCTTTTTTACACATTCGTAACTTGTCATAACCATTCATAATACTTTTTTGCCATTGCCATCAAAGTTACTGGAGAATAATATGAAATTGATAAATTTTGTTTAAGAAAACTGAACAAACCAGGTGTTTTTAACAGTATATTACATGTACCTTTTAACCTTTGAATGTGAGAGTCAGCAAAATGGCATTCCATTTCTCTAGCTTCATAGCTAAGAGCAGAAAGTGGCAGCTGTTGTTCAAACTTACTCATCGAATATCCCACTGGCATAGTCCCAGGATTCCTGTAAACAATAGCATTGTTGTAGATTTACTAAATGTTTCATATTTTTAAAATATATACATTTAATACATGCAATATTTTTGACAGTACATGTAAAAAGTTATTTAGCAATGAATGCATCAGAGTCGGAGAGTTATATTAAATGTTTAAAGGATAATTATGTTCTCTGCAGTGAAGCCCAGAGTGTACAAGTATCATAACGGAAATTCTATAGAAATTGGTTAAAGTACATGCGGTAAAAAGATAACGTATGTTTATTTATGTTCATGGAGAAATGTTTTATTAAGTCCAGTGATGAGCCTGTCGATGCCGGGTCAGAAATCTAAATAAAACGCTTCTACTGACCACGGTGCGTCAGATCATTAGTATGCACTTAATTGCATTTACTTATAAGGTCCCGAGATTGGAGGTACATTGTCCGTGTGTATAAAAAAGAGTTGCGGGGAAAGCGGCTCTCCAGTAGTCAATTGGGAGCTGACTTTTGCCTCCTCTTTTTATACAGGTAAGATCATATTAAGATACGTGCGCGGTTTTAATAAAAGTTAACAAAAATGATTCAGAGGGTTCAAGTAAATATAATATTTTATTTTCAGAGTTTTCGTAATCAATGTTCAATGTTATTAATTATACATTATATTATATTGTGAAATTTGATCGGAATGTTTTATTATTAAAATTGAATAAAAGGAGTAGTCAACTGGAAGCTGTCTTTTGCCTCCTCTTTTTATACTGGGAAAAGTGCTACCCCCCAGGTCGAGGAGGAGATAATTATGGGTTATATAACGTGGCACAGGCAACGCCAGGTGTCTGGTCAAGGACAAATAAGATCCCGAGGATCTAATTAACTGAAATATCGATACGATACAACCATAAAAACAATTTTTGAACACTGTCCTTACTTTGCTGTATACAACTTCATATAGCAACAGCCAAAAGATGCTAGACCCTGTATGTCTGAAAAGGAAGCAAAAACTCTAAGCATCGTGGGAGTCAGGTCACCACAAGCATGCAGACCGGTCAACAGGAAGTGTTGTCTGGTGCTGACATCACCACAGCCAAGGAAGGACAACTCTTAGTCCCCAAGACTACTCTCCTTTCCTTCATTTGTTACACTTATGTTATCACTTACAATACATTGTTCACTCTTGTTTGTTATTATTGCACCATTCTCAGCTTTCTTAGTATGCAGAGCTAGTGTCAAATTATCACAACAGATTTCATTTACATTCAGTTTTTGGTGGACTTGTGCAGTGGATATGTTCAAAGATGAGCTTTGGCAGTTTAGACAAATTGAAGAACACATGCAAGTTCTGTTTATGCTTATCGCAATCCCTACATGGACACTTATCACATGGATTCACTGAGCATTTACTGCAGGTGGTCTCTATACATGATGTATCACACATTAATCTGGCTATCTTACCCGAGTCTATACAATTGAAATGACATGTTGTCCTATCATCCCTCTGTTCGAAGTTTGAAAATACATCACTTTTCTTTGACCTTGACTGTGGTGGTGTTGATTTACTATCCCTTGAATCTGAGCCATGGTTTCTGGTTGTAGAGCATCTAGTTCGGTCAAATGATCTCTTGATAATGTCAAGGAATTCTACTTCTGTTGTGTCTGCTATGATGTAACATGTCACATGATTCGGGAGGTCAGCCTCACTTTGATTTTCAGATCCTCTCTGCTCTTTTACCTAATGGCAACAAATGTTTGATTAATTATTCCTTTTAAGATCAAATTTGATAAAAATAGATTTCTAAATGGGAGTATATATTCACCTTTCTAATTTGTCTTTGAGCATCCCTAAAATTAAAAAAAAATAGAATTATAAAGTATCACTGTATGTATAAATGTAAAATATATATTTTCTAGCAACATTTTGAAAATTTAAACATACATTTATCATTATATCTATTATTAACTACTTTGTACATGCATAGAATGACTGTTGAAAGTCTATATGTTAATAATGGCATAATCCATGCATGAGGGATTCGAGGGGAGGGAGTCAGGCTGTTCCAGACTTTTCAAAATTTAAATTTTGTTTATTTATAAAATGTTCAGAAAAATGGCATTTACACCTCTCACCCCTCTTCCCCTGCCAACAATAGAATTGTGAAAGAAATACAATTGAAATTGATGAAAGGAAATATATTCAAGATATCTTCATTGAACAATTATCCCTTTTCACTCATAAAATTTCACAGGAACGAAAACAACTTTCTTACGGAGATTTATAATGGGAAATGTTTACATCTTTTCTCCATTCGGAATACACTCGAAAACATCGCAAATTTTTTTAACGTTATCATCCGGGCTTATTAATGGCTGATGCAATGCAAAATCTCCGTAGACTTTCAATTTTGGGATGTGTATTGAAACCTGAAGCGGTAGAGGGGGCGTTTCAAAACAGATAATGTGCGTCATGTAATAAAGCTTGTTATGTAGGGATATGTGCACCATATGAATCTGTGACATAAACTAGTTAACAAGTGTTCTGATGCTCGTAACTCATGTGTCAACACACTCGTATTCCAGGGAGATGCTAATATGTACATGTATACATAGAAATAAAGAAGTCCATGTGGCTAAAATCACGGCTACACAATTATCGATCTCACAGCGCACTTCAAATATGAATATAAACTGGAAAGCAACAATCGCTTACAGCTTCACAAACAAAAGTCTCTACTCTACTTACAGACACATAAGCGTCTATGATTCAGGTGTACAACGATAATAGAATTCAGTCAACTTTTGGACGTACTATTTTAAGAACAGAACATAGTTCTCGTCACATAACAGCGGTATGGCGATCTCGGTTTGATGTTGATACTGTCCTCCAGACACCAGCACTTCTTACTACACAAATTGGGCAAATCTCGGTAATATGGACATGTTATACTGTGAGTGTGTAGTGTTCTTCCCCCCACATTTTTTTGCCGAGGAAACTCGAGACGAAGTGTAGTTTTTTTAAAGGCCGAACCCGATCAAATGTTTTCTGAATAGTCATATCGCCCTTACTTCGTTTGAACACGTGTACATGATTGCATAATGTTTATCTTTATTAACTGACACTGGCTTTGTTCATTATATTAATTATATATATTTTTTTTACATTTGCAATTTCTATATATTAACTTGATTAAATATCCGTACTCTTCGAGAAGGGGGGTGGTTTTATTTAGACTATTAGACCTGAAAGACTACAAATAAAAAAAAATAACAAACAGGTTATGTAAAAAAAGAAATGACCAGAATATAATTCACATTACAAAATGATGCTTTAAAAAAATACGATTGCAATGTATTGCACCCTGTTCTACCACTCTTGACAATTTATCAGAATCACTTTCTCTCATGCAGTGAAATTTTCATAAAAATCTTAACTTATAGTTGTATAAGTACTCAATGCGTCTATTGTATTAGTTCTAGTATTCAAATTGCCAAAACTATATAACCCCTACCTTCAAATTAATGAGTGTTTTTTTAATGAGGAATACATCCTAGTGTAATTCGTGAAACGCGTTTCACGAATTACACTGGATGTATTCCTCATAAAAAAAAACAAAAAAAAAAAAACAGCGAAAATATTTGAGTTCACCAAAATGATGCTTGTTATTTGTACCTCATACGGTGACAGTTTTCTAACAATAATTAAGGTAGTGTTAGCATGTTATAACATACCTCATCAAAGGGATTTTGTTGTTTTATTACAGATTAAATATTTCGTCTATTTTGTATGAAAATTCAGTTATTCTTAACTATTGAAACCGATCTGTTGAACTGCCGGTGTAAAGCAGGATATTTACATATATACATCTACCGTGTATGATTTCCTGTGTTTCTTACAGAAATGTATGGTTAATTCATAGCTTTATAGAACAGCTGTAGAAACTGACAGGATTGAAATCTACAGTCCGTTTTTCGGTTGGTCGAAACATACAGCGACCTACATGTATAAGGAAAATCACGGATTGCACAAAATAATCATGATGATGTCAGGCTCAAATTCCCACAGGAGATGTTTGGCTGTTCTTTTAGCTAACGTACTGATGTACATTAGCAGTAATTTAGTGAATTTTACCTAATTTAATTAGCAGTAATTTAGTGAATTTTACTTACTTTTTACAATCAACTTATTAATTTGTTGATGTACATTTATTTAACAGTAATTTAGTGAATTTTACTTACTTTTTACTATTTTAGTTTATTAATTTGTTAAAGAAAAATGTAAATATACACAACGAAATGCTTTCTTTGATGATTCATGTGGGTTATGAAAGTAGCGATTATCACAGAATAAACGTACATAACCTGCTAAGACGGGTTACTAGTATGTATTTTTTCTGCAATGTCGCCACCTTCATATCCCGCATGAATCACCAAAGAAAGCATTCTATTGTTTAAATATATTTATTATAAATATTACTATTAATACTCATTGTGTAACATACATATAACAATATGCTAATGCATATACATTTAACAGCTAATTTTATTTATGTCAATTTTTTTTTTTTTTGGGGGGGGGGGGGGGTGTTTTGTTTTGTTTTGTTTTGTTTTTCCTTTTTGTATATACACCACTTTTTGATGACGCAGTACACAAAAAGTAAATCTGGTAGCATCGAATTCCGGTTCTGGCTGATTAAAACTAAGGCGAATTGTATGGGGACCGCTTTTTTGAAAAAATTGTTAAATTAATAGATTTAATTTGATAATTGGGAAATTCACCACTTACTCCTACAAGTAATGAGGTATGTGACACCTTCACGTTGTGTGGTATTATTTATCAAAATAAACAATAAAATCAAGTATATTTTTTTTAATATTTTCTTTCCCAGCATCGATATGTAATACCGTAGCTCAGTGGGTTAGTGGGTTCACTACCAACCCGTAGGTCATGAATTCGATTCCCGTTGAGAACAATACATTTTATTAACTTTCCAAAATTTTCTAAAACGTATTTTTTGGTTGAATACTGTGAAAGAAAATACTAAACCAGTGAAAGTATTTCAATTATAATATACTTTACTGCACATTTTCCTTACCACCTTAAGGGGATGGGAGGGTGGCTTTGAATTTCTCTCAGTTTGGGATACATAAATCCTATTAGCCTAGTCAATTTTTCCCTTTTATTATTATTATTTGATTTAGTTTTGCATCAAAGCGAATATATTTTACTTATACAGGCCTATAATGAAATACGTATGTACATGTATTTATCATTCCAACATTATATTTAGGAAATTTTCTTCAACTCAGAAATGAAAAGTCCCTAAGGTGTTTGGGCCTTGGGACTTAGGAACGATAACCCTTACCTGAGGAACTGTCACGCCAAATAAGATTTAAAATATTTTTGTGTTTATTTGCAACGATTTTCATTCAATTTTTTACGTCACAGTTATTAAAATACATTTTCTTAAAACATCAAGCAACTTTTTCAGATGATTTGTCAACAGAGTAAGAAAATATGAAAAATTATGTTTTTGGGAAATGCTAAAAAATTGCAATAATAACATTTTTGAATGTTAAGAAGTGTTATATTTTTTCTATGTGTCCGAAGAAAATTACCATTATATGACAAAAAAAATTCTGTGAATTTGTGAATAGGTATCTTTTTAAAATATATTTTACAAAAAACGACTAATCATTTAAAAATTCTTTAAAAATACCTATAGTATCCCTATCATCATTTTAATATTTGATAGGTATATGTTTTGTGGTCTTCTATTGAAAATTGGAATAAACTGTGGGTGTATAGAGCCACCTTAAATCTATAATTTTATTTTCTATTTATTCATTTTCTTTCTGAAATCTTGTTGTTATTATCGTATATTATATTAATTATGAGCAAATCAAATCTAATGTTCAAACCGTTGTTCTACTACAATACAGTTAAACTTGTAAACTTATCTTAATTAAATTTGTGTTTACAAGTGTTTTTTTTTTTTAATTTTGTTTTGTTTTGTTGTTTGTTTGTTTTTTTTTTAATTATTATAATAGCAGGTCACCATACGTATATGTAATTTAGTTTTAACTCTCCCGTTCAATTTTTCTATGTATTTATCCAGTTCATAATTACACACAGCAGTCATATCTTTTAAAAAAAAGCAGCTTTTAGTTATACGCTTTAATTATTTTAGCGGGTCTTCTATCACATGACCTCCTGTAAGTCGCGTGCGCGTCTAATTCCCAATTCGTTTTCCTTGGTTACGCCATTTTTATTTCTGAGTTTTACCTTGGTTAGACGTGTATTTGCTTTGGACATTTTTTTACCTCATTTCCTTCGGTAAGTTTCATTTTAAATTTAGAAATATCTTACACTAATGTCAATTTTTATCTAGACTGTCAGTGAACTTTACATTTAACACTACGGTATCTCGGGAATGCCATTATTATATCATTACATTATATTTATTGTACTATGCATTAAGGCATAATGCACAGATATATCAATTTTATTATAATATAGGCTAGCATCATTAATTATGCATGTTTACATTCTTATTACACTATTGTTTGTTTTTTTACAACATACATAATCACAATTAACGAGACCGGGTCTAATTTGTTCTGCCCTAGATTTTTGAATGAAATATTTTACATGAATTTCTACTGATATAATTATTATTTTAAGATAGAAAAATAAGACATTTACCCCACCGTTTGTTTAAGGTTGCTCGCGGGTTTACCTGCTCGTGAGAAAACCTACCTTGAAAATTTGTCCACGTGATCCATAGGTTTCAGAGTTTTATTTCTAAAATTTATTTGAGATTCGTCTGCGCGGTAATAATGTTATCGTGTTTCAAATACAGTGTCATTGATAAAATCAAGCAACGCCATTTCAATGAAATATATAGTAAAATGCACATCTTACTCGAGAAACGCATTACAAAACCATACTCCAATCTTTTAAAATATTCAGACGAAATTAATTATACTCAACACAATAACAGAGGAGATAATTATGAATCGATTCATAAAAACTAATCAGTATGTGTTCTCGGCCAATTTTTTGCAAAACAACTTTACAGATTTAAAAGATTTCTTAAAACCTTATATTTTCATTACGACGTTAGCCCGACGTCATCATTTCCTTACGTCTGAGAACTCAAAAATTGGATTGCAGTTATTGAAAAGAATATCTGATTAACACATTTTAGAACTTGTAAATACTAATTAGACATTATTGTGAATGTAATCAACTGCACAAATGCAATTAATGTAAGGCTGTAAAGATACAGAAAATTGCTATTATGTTTATGAAATTCTGAGTCAATCAATGCCAAAACAAAAATGCCACGCAACTACTGACATAATAAGTTTGTAATCGTATAAGCCAAAAGAATTTTTACAAAAATTGACCGGAAGTTAAAATTACGGAAGTCATAATTGTAAAAAGAAAAAAACTGATTTTAATGCATACGGTTCAATTAATTTACTTGTCTATTTTAAAACATGATTTAAAATGGAAGAGTTCCAACGCACACTCTTACTTTATAGAACAAAATGTGACAAAGTATGTGATATCTTTAAATTTTCAGCACTTGATATTATAAATGTTTGTATAAACAGTAATAAACTGCATTTAAGCTTTTTGAAATATTTCCTTTTAAGCTTCTAAATATCTCATTTGTCATTTTAAAAAAAGCATGTATGAGTTTACTATGACGGTCAACTCTTTACGTCGATTCCTATTGTGACGTCAGCAAACCAGCGAGCTACGTTAAGGGGTCATCTCAAAGTTTGTTGATTTTTAACATAGGACCCTATGGGATTTCGCTTGAAATGTATCAATTTTGCATAGTTTTTACATTTTTAGCTCACCTGAGCTGAAAGCTCAAGTGAGCTATTCTGATCACATTTTGTCCGTCGTCCGTCTGTCCGTCCGTCTGTAAACTTTTTACATTTTGAACTTCTTCTCTAAAACCGCTTATCCAATTTCAACCAAATTTGGCACAAAGCATCCTTATGGGAGGGCGAATATAAATTGCAGAAATAAAAGTCCGATCTGTATTGAAAGCGGAGAAAACCTTGAAACTGTAGAAAAAGGGGGGGTGCATTTTTAAAAATCTTCTTCTCAAGAACTACCGAGGCAAATTCAACGTAGTTTTGCATAAATTATCCTTATGGGAAGGAAAATATAAATTGCAAAAATGAAGGGGTAATTCTGTTTCAAATCTGAGTTATTACGAAAATAATAATAAAGGAAAGGCGTGTTTCAATCAGTTTAATAGCTTCGGGCTCGGCATACGGTAAAATGAGTAGGCAAGACTTGGCCTGAGCAAAACAAAAGATTGGCAGGTATTAATCTGCCAATCTCATTAAAATTTCGGGATATTTGATGGACCAGTATATTTGTATTCGCTGTAAATATTGCTGCAAAATAATGCGTATCTGGAATTGACGGTTGCCGATCTGCCCCGGCTTTTATTTTGCCACGGCCCGGGTTTGCATACCCATTTTACCAAGACTCGTATTCCATACTTCTAAAACGAGGTTCTTTGTTTAAAGCAGCCATGACATTATACGAAAAAGGGTCGATCTGACTATGATGAATTTGCTTGTTATGCAACAGTTCGCGTATGAAGGGAAATTTTTGAAACATGCAAAATATATTGGTGCCGATTTTGTGAACTAAATTAAGGCAAAATATTTCAATGCGTTGACAGTTTTCACACTTGACGTTAGTGTTAGCTTGTTCTGATTTTTCGTTTCGTTTTCATTATTTATGCTTTGTAACCTGGGAACTATCGTCTATATTTCGTGATTTTTACGTATTTAATCAAACAGTGACTTCGATAAATCAAACAATTAACTGTTTACCTTCGCAAATTAAGCAAAATCTGATGTATCAAAAAAGTACTGAAATACAATTCATTCTATCGGTAATTCGGCATTATCTTTTGCGTAATGGTAGATTAATGCAATAGGTTTTGTTGAGATGCTCGACATTTTCTCGAGTTTATTCAGTTTAAATAGAGTTTGATATCGCTGACGGAAATATGTAGGTATATACATGTATATATATGATTCATTTCGAAAAAATAAAATGTGTTCTTTATTTGTTATACATGTAGTGCATGTTTCTTGTGTTTAATTGTTTACAATTTCTATTTACTAACCATATTTGAGTGTTAAGCTTCGAATTATAAACAAGATACAAAGATTTGCTCACAATTCTATGTTTGTACACAGATCTTAAAAACTAAAGATTAAAAAAGTAAAAAATTAGTAAATATTTATTAAGAAATTTTTCAAAGTCTGTTCTTCAGAAACCAACTTTAACAACTTGTTGAATTGTAAACATAATCGTTTTAGCTCACCCGAGGGTGGGGCCACAATGGGGGGTGGGGTCGCAGTTATATAGAGTAAATCTTTAAAAATCTTCTTCTCAAAAACTAATCAGCCGGCAAAGCTGAAACTTGTGTGAAAGGATCATCAGGTAATGTAGATTTAAATTTGTGAAAATCATGACCCCCGGGGTAGGGTGGGGCCACAATGGGAGATCGAAGTTTTACATAGGAATATATAGAGTAAATCTTTAAAAATCTTCTCAGAAACTAATCAGCCGGCAGAGCTGACACTTGTGTGGAAGCATCCTCGGGTAGTGTACATTCAAAGTTGTGAAAACCATGACCCCTGGGGGTAGGTTGGGGCCACAATGGGGGGTCGAAGTTTAACATATGATTATATAGAGTAAATCTTTAAACATCTTATTCTCAGAAACTAATTAGCCAGGAAAGCTGAAACTTGTGTGGAAGCATCCTCAGGTAGTGTAGATTCAAAGTTGTGAAAATCATGACCCCTGCGGGTAGGTTTGGGCCACAATGGGAGGTCGATATTTTACATAGGAATAAACAGAGTAAATCTTTAAAAATCTTCTCAGAAACTAATCAGCCAGGAAAGCTGAAACTTGTGTGAAAGCATCCTCAGGTAGTGTAGATTCAAGGTTGTGAATATCATGATCCTCAGGGGTAGGGTGGGGCCACAATGGGGGGTCAAAGTTTAACAAAGGAATATATAGGGTGAATCTTTAAAAATCTTCTCAGAAACTAATCAGCAAGATGATTCTTTATAATTGTTAAGACTTTGGCCCCAGGACAATTCTTTGGCCTCACGAGAAGGTTCAGACTTTGATGTACGTTTATATCCCATATATAAACTATTGTTAAGGATCTTTTTGAGAACTGCAATACTCAACATATGATATGACTATAAAATCATCCTGTTAGAAAAGGGACTAATGATTATAAACATAAGAATATCCAGGGGGAAATGGATTTTATTTATACAGGATGTACATGTATTATTGTACATTGTCCAGATAGTTTGTATTATGACTCCATTAAGCTGATTTTATCATACCTATTGTTCCTCAGGTGAGCGATGTGGCCCATGGGCCTCTAGTTTTTAAGCTTCTGCCCTAGGGATTTCTTTTTCTGTTCTACATATTAAAGTTATTGCTAAAAGGCATCAAATAGTCAAATAGAATAAAAAAAAACCTTTTACCTTCTGGTTTGTTCCAGGGGTCTTATCAAAGTTGTTTTTTGTATGCCCAATTTCCCAGATTTGTCAGATCTATAATGGCTATATTTTATTTGACAAAGGTGGAAATGGTGATCTTTCTAGTACAATTAAAACATTCAGACATATTACTATAGGTAATAAATAAAAATATAACATCACACATTAAGGGTCATTGATATAAAAAACATGGTTACTGTCTTGAAATATATGAATTGAGCTATATTTAGGCGGGTTAAGAAAACATTACAGAGGGCCAGGCTTGCTAAACCCTCTCATGTTTTCGACCCGAGCCCAAATATAGCTTATACTTCGAGACATTTATGTTTATTCCATAATATACCGGTAATATCAATTTAACGCATCAAACGAGCTATTTTCAACAGATTTCGCTGAATATCTGCAGTTGAAACTATCACGCCATGGCGTCAACCAAGCAAAAAAATGATGTCACAATACAAATGAAACACTGCGCGAAAGCGTGCGCACTCGATCTGTACTCGACCTCGTTAAGACAAGAAGCCTTGTACGTCGTGCTATGCTGTAAGAAAATTATAAATGAAAGAATTATTAGCAAATCTGTTAATCACTTTTTTGCTTAGTTGACTACAATTTATCATACAGTATATTCATTGAAAATATTGTTCTTCACTTGCACTATTTGTAGTGCGCGGCGGTAAAAACCGAAAGTAAACTTTTAAAAGTCGTAAAAGAAAGTTTTCAGACATATCTTTTCATGTAAAATAATGCAAGAACAAAGAATATTCTTAAATATTCGGGTGGGATAGTGAAATTCCACATCGGGGCCAAGTTTCACGGTCTAGGCCTAGGCAGAGCTTCGTCCTAAACCGTGTATCTTATACTCTCGGTGGAATATCACTATCCCAAACTCATTATATGATTCTATTAATATATGAAAAATTTTCCAATGGAGGCAAATCAAATATTTTTTTTTAAAAATCAGGAAAAAAGAAATTCAGATTTCAAGTGTAATCAAATAAGCCTCAGGGCGGCAAAAAATTTCAGAAAAATACAAGAAAATTGTGCAGATTCCAAGTGCAATGAGATAAGTCTCATGGAGCAAAAGGGATACCAAAAAAAAAATTAAAAAAAACCTCGGGAAAACACAATTTAACTAAATTGTGTAGCTTCTCAGAACAATGAGATAAGCATCAGGGAAGCACAAAAATATGAAAATGAATAGGTAAATAAAATCTCAGAAAACACAAGTAAACTGTGTAGATTCTAAATGGAATGAGTTAAGCCACAGAGAGGCAATATAAATATACCAACAATGCCTTGTCTGTTTAACTGGACGCCATATCGGTGAATTATATGAACACATACTTTAAATCCAGTGGAAAAAGTCACTGTGCTGCCAAAAAGAAGAGAATTGAAATTCGTGAATAGACTCATTAAGAAGGACTTTGGCCTGATCAACGATTGCGTTGTAATTAAAACGTTGTTGAAAATGTTGCAATAATTTACATACGTGCACACGTGAAACTGTATATGCAGTTGTGTTATGCAGTGTCAATACAAATTACTGTAGCTGTGCTGCAAATTCCAAAGGGGAAAATCGCACTACTAACATAATTTCCTCCGACAATCAGACTTGTGTCATGATTTATTTATATGCGATAAGTTCGACAACTTCCCCAAGAATGCACGAAATAGTACAACTACAAACTTTCTTAACTGTGACATGTAATTATGAGTCCCCCCAAGGCCGAGATCTTATCTAACATCTTCATCGCTTTTGAGAAATTGCTGAAAAGACGCACAATAGAGTGACCCGAAAATAGGCACATCTACTGTTCAGACTCCATAAGAATAAAACAAAAAGAAAAATGCAGACTTAAACGCTTAAAAACGCTTCAAAAATGTCCAAAGAATGTAAACTAACCGGCGACCAGTAGAAAAGTGATCACTCAAGATATTGAAACGAGGCACCCACACTTTATCAATTTGTCCGTGAAATCATTCCTTTGGTTACACCTTGCGAGATCACTTGCGTCACGATATATGAAGATGGAAAAGAATTTGGTATCGTGCTGCAAGAGAGATAAATCTTTCAAACTACATAACAACATTATCAGCATACATGTAGCAGTTGAGAAATCTTAAAATTCTTAGATTCTGACTTTGATAACGTTCTAGTTTTGTTTTGTTGCAGATATGGATGCTAGTAACTCCATCCATGAGCAAAAAATGACGTCTTGTAGTCCAAAGGCTGACCAAAATGGACTGAAAAATTCTACCTCTGTTGATAAAGCTAAAACGCCTTTCGAAAAACACACGAAGACGTTTTTACCTTTACGCGATGAAGGTAAGAAAACCATGTTTATTTTTTGAAGCAGAGTGTAAAACAAAATATTGATAAACATTCTACCGAAGCTTAGAAATATACTGTACTTCAAATGAAAGACACAAAAAGGGATTTGGAATATAAATAAAATGATGAATACACAAATAACATTACTTTACTCACACTTGCATTTAATTGTGCGTTATCTTACTCAATACATTTTCCTGTATTTACACTTATATTTGCACATTTCGCAGTAAATGACTTCACTACTACACTACATTTACTTTCCTTTAAATAATCATTAGACTCGTACACGTAGTTCACATTCATATACTTGTGTACTACATAAGTACATTTACTTCACGGCAACTACTACGCGCCTTACTTTGTAAATACATACAACATGTGTTTCCATAACAACAATACACACTTTTACTTTATACTTAACAGTTTTCATATGAGCTAATACTCATTATCACACTTTACCTCCAAATACTTCTAAATTACTCATGGAAAATATAAATTAAGGTTATATGTCCATTTTAGGAACAAATACGCCGTTAAATATCTGTCTCAATAAAAAAAAAAACTTACCCAGAAGTTGGACTGTGGTCAGTAATACTTATTTATTATACTTTCATGTTAAATACTGAAATGTGATTGGTTTAGACGCAGTTGATAATCTGTTCTATTACCCTCAGCGTTAGCAACATACTTAGCAACGGGTAACACAACGAATTGTTACATGAGCATGAATTATGCGCGTACGGTTCGCCGTAAAGTTCACGTCATTTCTATATAAAAGCAATATAAAAATTCTCTAAAATTAAGACATTCAGTATAATAAAATAAATAGTGCCTGTTTGGGAGGATACCGGTTGAAATTGACACCCCTCAAAAACCATTGTCAACCTCCGCTTCGCGTCGGTTGACAATGGTTTCCTCGGGTGTCAATTTCAACTGTTACCCTCCCAAACAGGCACTATTTATATAATATTACACGAAGAAATGAGGTAGCGGGATGGAAACGTCCGCTCTCTCCAATATGCACGGGATTCGAATCCGCCCAGTAAAACCAGTTGAGTGAACATTAAACTATGGAAAGCATTCCTGACAATTGATTAGTATCATTATAAACGTTAAACAAAATGTATGGAAAGTAAGCATGGACGTTAATTGTGAAAACATCATAAAAATAAGAATCAAATAATTAATGAGAAAATAACTCATTGAAGCCGAAAATATGTTTTCGTATTTGATCTAAAACTTTCTGCTTTATGATATTGTTTTAAAGAAATATGTTATTACATGTATGTAGAATCGGTAAGTTTTGAAGATATTTTCAATCGAAATATATAAATTTACGTCAATATTTTGCGCTTTTGTTATATCTCATACTGTGTTTTTAAAACAAAAAAATCTTTAATAACCTAACGCAAACATTTGTGCAGTACTAAATGGCATGATAACAATCATTACATTATATCACTTTAAGGTATTCAATGTATAATGAAGGGATATTGAACAATTTTGAATCATTTTAAAATAGTTAAATATTTATTGCTAGATAACTATGAAAGTGAAATGAAACAAATTTACATGACAGACAACATGTAAGAAGCCGGTTATTTTGCACCTTAAAATTTTTTAAAGAGTTATCTCCCCTTGATGGAAAAAGAAAATTTTTAATTTTGTCAAAATATCTGCGGTAAATGATTCATTTTATTTCACATTTTGATAAAAAGAGTTAATGCATGTATTAACCAAGAGAGTTTTACGAAGTATAAGTTACTTTTTACAACATCTTAGTAAAACATACATTGCCCATAGACTTCAATGCAAAATTCAAGGTGTAATTAGTTGGACCATAATTAAAATTTTGAAAATTCCTTTGGTGGAATATTTTTATTTGATAACACCTTCAAAATGATATCATGATTAAGCAAATCGGACCATTCATTTATTAGGTACAAAATGTGGTCGTTATACATCGAATACCTTAATAATGGTCAAGATTTTATCTTGTTTCAGATATGGATGTTGAAAAATCCGGCTTTGAGCAAATTCATCCGTCTTTTAATCAAAAGGCTGAAAAAAGACGTAAAAATTATACAACGCTAAAAAAAGCTGAGAAGCGTTTGAAAAAACACACGAATAACTCTTTGCCTTTAAACAATGAAGGTACACAAAATCAGTTTTTTTTATTTTGTAAACACAGTATATACACTGTAAAAATGTGACACAAGAACTGTAATATAGTTAAGAAATACACTTAAGTAAATACATATTTAACCTACATGGATATTTTGAAGTAGATGTATGGTCAAATTATAAAAATAAGATATATATGATTAATGAGACGCATATGTTATTGTAGTTGAACATTTTTTATTGTATTTGTAATAAAACGTTATGGTTAATTTGTTTTGTTTTGGAGAAATAGATTTTGCATATATTTGATAAATGTTATGAATATATTGTTTTTCAAGAGATTTATACAAATAAATATCAGTATTTTGTGCGTTAGTAATCTCTTGATTTTTGTTCAACACTCAGTTAATCATTTAACTAATCTCTCTCTAGCAATTAATTTTTGTTTTATGCATTGAAGGAAATGATCATGGTGAGCTAAAACAAAAACAATACAGGCAGTCATCTAGTTCCAAAGTTGATAACAGGGGTAGAAAGAATAAATTGACTGCCGCAAAAAAAGCTGTAACGACAAAAAGGAAGAGTATGGTAGGACCATCGCATCCTTCCGATCATGGTAATACGATAATCATATAAGTTATTTCTTCTACTTCCGCTAAAAACATTATAAAGCATAACAGAAAGACTGACGTTGGGTCATTGTAAGGCGGGGCAAGCTACTGACAAACAGGTTGATAAAACAGGGCTACCAACAGTCTCGTTTGAAGCCATCTTTTGGTAAATTCTATACAATGGTACCAATCTTGTCAGTAAATACAATCTTTCACCGGGTCGCGTGCTTACTGACGTTTTTTATACTAATTGTTAGACCATAATAAATCTGCTAATTGGGTACGGACTACTGTGGAATCATTATATTTCGTGGTGGCTCAATTTTCGTGGAATTTGTGGTTACCTCTCATCCACGAAATAACATGTTCCATGAATTGTTAATAAGGGTAATAAAGTCATATTTCCTTCTGTAGTTATATGAGAATACACGAAATTACGTTCCCACGAACCTGTAAAATTTAAGCAATTTGAGAAAAAAAGCTATTATTGTTTTATTTTTCAACTGCTTTGATGTGCGGAAAATGACATTTTCCTATATATTCCTATAGTAAATGTATCTCTATTTTGAGATGGTCCCTAAAAAGAACCAGACGGTCGATTTTCATGAACCTTCGCAAATACACTAGAGTTGGTTTAAATTATATATGGTTGAAAAATAAAGAGTTATGCTATTGTAGTTTTTCCGCAAAAAAACCCAAATCGGCCTCCTTAAAACAATTATCAACAAAGAAAAAAATGCAGTTTGAAATGTGTTTTATTATAAAAATATCTTAAGACTTAAAGAGATCTGTTAAAGTCTTTAACGAGGTTTTACTTCCATAATCTTTGAAGATGAATTTTAAGAATAAGACTTTAAGATAATTTTTTCTTTAATCTTATTGTTTTATTAGTTTTCGATTCCAAATGTCTTGTCGATATATCTTGTTTTTAAAGCTATACACGCGATGAAAAAATCGATTTTTTTCGCATTAAAGAACGATCCCACGAATGGAGAAAAGTGTTAAGTGGTATAAAATAATACGTTCCACAAAGTTTTACAAAATAAATAATTGAAATAACAAAGAAATTAAGCGTAATTTGCAATTAGGAATTCGACACATTCTCATGAATATTGATGAAGGAAGTGCGTAAAGATCTTCATTGCGCATGTCCGCGGGAAATAAAGATGGAAGAAGAGGTAGGTTGTTCAGTTGTTATGATTGCTTTATGAATCGAAATTACATATCTCTCTTTTTAATGCACATGTTAAAAAGTTATAGGTTTTAAATTTTATCATTGGTTATAAGTGCAAAACGTCTGTCGTTTACAATAACCCTACTATAGCTCTTGAATGTGTATGTACGATCTATATATAGGGGAAATATGGGGCACCTTAAGGGAATACATAAAACTTCGTCGCTTGTTCTGTCTCGTTCACACTCAGTATAACGAATCAATATATGCTATACGAAAATTAATAATTTTACCCTTCTTTTAGTAAGCATATATTTGATCAGCAAAATATCTATTTTTTTGTATTTCACAGCCGTTCAAAACAGTAAACAGCTGGTAAAGCATATATTGTATGGAATTTATAATAAGTGAATTACTGAGTAATCCATGAATTTATATTATGCACTCTTCTTATTTTAAAAAGTCACAGTTCGTATGAGTCTGAGAGATATTATTTCTTTTTTTGTGTTGGAACTACACATGCATACTAATGTTATAAACTTCTACACTCGTTTTGTTTACTTTTTACACACACATTAAGCATACATATACACCAGTATACATCCCTGGTTTGTTGGATACTCTAGGCTTATTGATCATATATTAACAAATTATTTGAAAACCACCATTATTGTTGGTATTCACAGCTTTCATACTCAGTTCTTAAACTTTGTAGGCAAGTTCTAGTGGAAGTCCAGTAAGAAGAAGTTTAAGACCAAGAAAGGAACAGAAATGGGACAGCGACTCCAGCTCAACTTCGAGCCCAGTGCGACGTGGAACGGGAAGAGGCAGGGGAAGAGGGAGAGGAAGACCATCCGGAAGAGGAACAAGAGGTGGTCACTCAGGCACGAGAGGACTCCATAGAGGAGATTTAGCAGCGCAGGCTCTTCAGGAGAGACAAAGGAATTTTCAAGTACGTATAATTTGTGGATAGCAATGAATGTGCGAAGGTAGATATGGGTGGGTTTTTTTTTATACATTATTTATATTATCAAATTGTTTAGTTTCACTACCGTTTATATTACAGGCATTCATTGAAGAGATGACAGATGAGGAAAGAAAGGAATTGCTCCTTAAAGCTGGTGAGAAACACCCAAGTCTGTTTATGCAGATTATTGATGGTCACCACGCCCCACATGGAGGATTCCATCCTCAGCCCACTGACCAGACGCCAAGTTGGTGTAGCTGCTTAAGGTGTAGAGACATGCCTACACAGGCTGAGAGGATTTGTTGTGGGAGACCCCCAAACCAGTGCCAATCTCAGTTGCCTGTAAGTTTATGTACATTTATTTATATTTTAATATATACCAATTTTCTGTTTCAAATAAGGTGGGAATTGCAGATCATAGGGCACAAGATACTCATTTAATATTTATATAAATATTTTTACAGGATTTCAATCTTCTTGTTATGGATGAACTGGTCCTCCAAATTGCCCAGATGTATAGGCAAGATGTGCTTGCTTTGCCACAGGATGAAGATTACAACAAGGGCAAGCGTCATGCGGCATACCGTCAATTCATCCTGTGGCATCATGGACGCCTTGGTGTAGGTGTGAGGCGAATCATACCAAGCTGCTGTGTATGGACCATTAGAGACAAATATCCAGACCAATATGGACAATATGTTGGATTTATTCCATCTCGACTGGGGTGAAGTGACGGATGCTCCTTAAGAAATTATCTACATATCACATTGTCTATGAGTAAATCAAACAAAATTCATTTGATTTGTTACTTTCTTTTTATGATTTTAGTAACTCTCTTGACATTCTTAACCATAACAACTATGAATTACAAATTAATGTCAATATATATCATAATTACAAATAATAGTACAGACAATTTCCAAAGTGAACAAGATACCTGTGAATCAATGCTCACTGGTGATATAACAGTTCTGGTAAGAATAATTCAAAATAAGCAGTCAACAGTTAAATTGACATGGAATTGATATTGCATTTGTGTAAAAATGAGTTCCATTATATGACAGACCTAAACAGAGAGTGTGTTAAAATATTCAATTTGAGAGAATTCTTTCAAAAAATTTACTAGTATGAAATTTAAGTTATCATTTAACAGGAAATTAATGCCCGATTTATACAAAAATGAAATACCCATCATATGGCATATCACCTAAATAAAGAGTGTTAAATTTTTCAAGCATCTGCAATTACTAGTTGCTGAGGAAAATATGACAGAAATTTTTTGTGGACAGACTGACATACAAATAAGGAAGAAACGGTATAACCCCCCCCCCCCATTTTGAATCAATAGTTAGTTTTCAAATCTTGATTTCTTTTCCTCAGCCATCAGCCAGTTGAATTGAAGGCGGTGGTATGATAGGGGCAATCGTCTTGGAAATTCTTCTTGGGTCATCTTCTTCTAATTCAAGTCGTCCATGAAATCCCTCTCTGTCTGCAACTCGTTTTTCAAGGACCTTTTGTAAAAGAATGAACACATGACCATACTTCTTTTTTTCCTTCACTGGGTACACCGACCATCGCCCAGACTTCTTATTGAACGTCCTCTGCAGTCTACAATTGGATGAATATACATATATAGAAAACTCCTATGTACCAATACAAGTACATATATTGTGCATGCATGTATGAGTGAACATACCTGATTGTCCCATCTCTATTCATTATTGGCTCCCTGTTCACATTTTCATTAAAATCCAAAGCAGCCAAAATACTCCTTGCTCTGTACACTGGTGGGGTATAAGCATACCTCTTGGAGGAGTACATTAGCATGTGGTTATGGTAGCTCTCCAGCTCAGCTGTACTTCTATATAAAAAAAATACAAGTATATATGAACTCAGTTCTACAGTATTACATGTACATAACATGTGTTTATCATGTCTTGTGAACTTCATAATTTGAAATGATATACACATAAAATGCTTTTCTATTGTACCTGAAATTAAGATAGTATGGGATATTGTGAAGAAATCGTTTGTCAAGGACAATTTTTCTGAGTGCCTCGTGGGGTGGGCTGCCTTTCTTCATCCACTCTTTGTCCCGCATTGTATCCTCACTGATGGGATCGTGTCTGCAGGAGCTTGGTCCAGCATCGCTGTATGGCAAAAACCATTCATGTTCTCCAACAACATGGTGGAGAACACCTGCCCATATTCCCTTTAAAATTAGAAAAAAAAACACCAATTACAATATATTGTACAAAGAAATATAATATTACATGAGGTTAGATACATAATGATAAGTAAAAATATATGAAGTGCACAACCCTTACCATGAACTCATCCAAGTCATTTGCAATTTTACATGTATACCAGAACTGGTTTACAATGTCCTTGGACCACTTTTGAAGCTCTCTGCAGTTTTTATCTTGCCCAGCCTGTGAAGTAAAATAAAATATTGATATTTCAAAAGAGTAAAAAGTAACTGTATGCACTTTGACAAAACTTCAAAATTAGGAATATAGAGACTCACTGCAATCAGCTTTTTGCCAAGGTTCTTCGCAGCATGCCATATATCATGACTATGTTTAACTTCTTTGTAGTCTTTTTCTGTAAGAAAATAAAGATTTTTCTTTAAACTAAAATGAACTTTATAATGTATTTACTTTGAGCAAATCTTATTCATATTGTACATTCATAAAATATACAAATAGGCCAGACACACATGATTTACAATAGATGAAATTGCTTTGTAATAAATGAAGAAATAGACTGTATTACTCCTTAAAGTGGAACTTACTCATCATGGCACCTATCTGGAGGTGGGCATCTGTCACAACTTCTTTTACTTGTAACCCTCTCTCACGGACATCTTGCATTCCTCTAATGAAGCCTAATTTCTCCAGGTTTGCACTTTTTCGCTCAGTTTCTCTTTTGTCCATTGTTTTGACAGATATGATTTTCTTGCTGTCATTCTCCATGAAAGTGTAAGTGCAATACTGAGCACAGTGTCCTGGACTATCCATCCTGCCATCTCCTGTAAAATATTTGCAATTAATTAGATTTTCTTGCACTATGGAAATTACATGTATTTAACAGTGCATTGACCCACAAACATTGTCACAACAAAAATGTATATAAATACATGTACCAAGAAGTACAAGATCTTTGTCTGCCATCTCTGCTGTCATTTCTCCCTGCTTTTCCTCCCAAAGGTCATCAACAGCAGGCACCAAATATTTCCTCTGAAGCTTGGTGAAGGAGGACTGACTTGGAAAGCCCATATGAAGAAATTTGGCAAATAATTCAATTTTGTTGAAATTATTTCCAGAAAATAAAATGGCAGAGGAAATAAGCAGGTCTCCACCATGTAACCCTCGGTTAAAGACTGGCTGGGAGCACCATGTTTCCGCTACATGAGAGTTTGGACATATCTGAAACAATGAAAAATAAATAAACTTTGATTTTCAACAATATTGTGTATACTTTTGAATTTAGCTTTCCATTCAACAAAAATCATACCCATTTTAAATACACTGCAGAGCCTATATTCTTTATCCCAATGTCAAGAACTCCACCACATCCCTTGACCTTGCACAATGGTTCTACCTTCTTCATAGCTAGGGCTTTCAGTTGCTGCAGATATACGAGGGCAGTATGACTGTCTAAAAGCTGGTCAAAATCATCAGGACATAGAACTCTGCATATTAAGGGACCAATTTCTGCTTCTTCCTTGTCAACCTCCTCTTCGTCATCATCTTCTCTTGGGAACACTGCCTCTTCACATGGACAGTCCTCAATGCCTGTAACATCTCGTTGTCTATAAATAGAAGTAATTTTTTTAATGTTTGTGAAAGTAGTACTTCTATATCTGGTAATCAATTATATAAACAAAACAATCTGCATGCATGTTTCAAAATATTGTATTTTTACAATTCAATTATTACCCAATTGATATGTTGAAACTCGGGTAGTATGTTTCATCATCACTTCCTTCCAAGGCATCAGATTCCTCCGTTATGTCGATACTTAATCTAAAAAACAATATTCAATCCATATTAGATAAAACATACTTGTAAAATTATATGAAATTAAATAGAACTGCATGAGAAAGAACTAATCGCGCTTTTGATAAATGCTATCTAATGTTAATTGATGACAATGTGATTCTGACCTTGCTCAGATCCGGGGCATGATAAAAAAATCTTTACACCTAACATGATTTTTAATATTTCTTTTTTATAAAAGTAAAATAAAAAATTTGACTTCTACTCACTCTGATGGGTTCAGGAATGATGAGGCATACTTAAATGTTCCTTTGCTTTTTTTACTGTAAAAAATAAATAAATGATTTTTTATGTTTATACAAATCAAAATTTCTTTATTTAGAAAACTATTTCAATTGAAGTAAGTACATGTACTTCATATGTACGTGATAAGCAATCTTTTTAAATACAAAATTAATCATGATACTTGGATTGAAATGATCATTCAATAATTATGTAAATTACATGCATTACTAATTGCAATATTTAACACATATATTATTTCATTTCGCACTTCTTACTTAAAAAAAAATAAATTTGGTTTTAATTACAATTCTAATTAAGTTCAAACCTGCTTGATGGACCTGGTTCAAGTTCCTCAACACCTGAAACCCCTCTGCAAAAAAAAAAAATAGACCAACATAATTTAACATATCCTTCTCCGTGCCATGGAGGCCCATAGGGCTCGTGCTTATCTCCGTTTTCCGTTATGCAAATGGGATGAGAGTCATTTAGAAAATGATTTATAAATCTAAAATGTGAAATTATGACCTTTTGATAATAAATAACTTGAGGAATTATAATTTTTAAATTTGAATGCATCCAAATGAATTTTGGTTATATAAAACATGAAAAAATAAATAATTAGGATAATTAATGTACTAAATATTTCAATCTGTCTTAACATACGTATCAGAGGCTGCATTTCCTGATTCTGCTGCAGAAATATCAGACATGATTGGCTGCATGAACTGTTCTTTAAAAAGCCTTGATGTACCTGCCTGGCAATGCATAGGGGTTGAAGAGGCTACATGTTTAACTGTCGGCTGGCTTTGATCATACCTAGTAAAGATTCAACTGCAACCATATAATAATTATGGCTCTTGGTAGAGAAATTTTAACATTAACTGCTACAAAACATTTATCTGTAATTAGTACATAAACATCACCCTGCAAATATGCTATAAGATGAGAAATCATGCACGTCTGTTCATGTGTTCTATTACATATAAAACATGCTTTTCTTTGATGATTTGTATTTTCATATACCTAGACTTGTTCACACGTCATTCTATTCTTATCACTTTTATAAATTCTATGAAACGTATTACGATTTGAAAGATAAATGAAATAGCAATAAAATTTTCCCTTATGGGGCCTCACGATCTGTATAACATTGATTTTACGATAGATAAACGTGTAATACCACTATTGATTGCTGCTTGAAAACTCATTTCGACTTAAACATTCATTTTTTTACGCTAATTTTTCTATTACCATAGTTATAAAGATTCAATCTTCGCAGAGAAACAAACTAAACTTAGTTACAAACCTATCAAGCAGAAACCCCGCCAATTCAAAGTTGAATGTAAACTTCAGCTGGTCCTTTAATCTGTTCCATCGCTCAGAATGTTCCCCTATATAAATCTTCTCTCTGCTTCTTTCTCTTTCCGACTTCCTTTTACGCTCTTTTCTTTCAGATAAGGTCAATTGAGTACCAAATGGTCTACCTCGCTTTCTTGACGCCATATTTGTTTACTAGCCTAAATTTGGCAATCGGTATCACGTGATAGATTAATATTCAAAAAGAGGCATTACTTTCCTGGCAGGAAAATAAATAATCAAAATTATATTTCTTTTTACCGCGATCGATTTCAGCGTTGTAATTTACAGCATTTGTGTAACTTTTATTACTAAACAAAAATATATTTTTTCACCATACTTTAAAATTGACGCAAATTATCGCGTGTATAGCTTTAAATTTTCAAAAAATAATAATCATTCATTTCGCCTTATTATCTATTAAGATACCCATTAAACATTAAGTCTTTTCGGTTTTCAGTTTTTAAATTTTATAACAAAGGTAATAGAATAAATTTCGAAATAAACTGTCTCATTTTGATACATTGATCCAAGTGATTTCTGGTTTCCGGATTTGGAACAAAATGAAGGAAAATAAAATCTTTGATAACATTACGCTATAATTTGTGCAGTAAACAATTAGCATTCTTATATTGTATAACTTTAAAATATTCAATTGTTGTTCTGTTGCAGATTTGGATGATGATAACTCCGGCAATGAGCTAACACATCCGTCTTGTCACCCAAGAGCTAAAAAAATTAGGCTGAAAAATCCTACCAATCTTAAAAAAGCTAAGACGCCTTTAGAAAAAAATACAAAGATATCTTCGGGTGAACGTGATGAAGGTAGGAAAACAATATTAATTTATTTTTTTAAACAGAGTAAATATACTGTAACAAAAAGTTAATAAAAATTGTAATAAATTTAGGAAATATAAAACTACAATAAATACATACATGTAACATAAGAACACTATGAGTATAATCAAACAACAATAATAAGCAATACTGTGGTTTCATTAATTTTCAAGGGCATCAATTTTCGTGGATAAAGTGTAAATCACAGTTTCAAGGATACGTAAATTCGTGGCCAATGACCGTATCAATACAAAATGTTAATAAAAATTGCACTTCAATGGATATTTAATTTCGTGGATCAACTAAACAACGAAATCCACGAAAATTGGTATTCAACGAATATTGATGAAACCACAGTAATATATAGGTAAGATACGAATGTACGACTGTAACATAATCTGTTCGTTAACTTGTTTTGATAGGTTTTGTACATTATTAGATTAGCGATAATTTAATTGAAATTGTATTAATTACACACGATTATGAACTATTTATATTTCTCTGACCTAATAGTATGGTTGGTTTATGAAATGGGTAATTATTAACCAATTTTCTGTTGTCAGTTGAAGATTCAGATGATGGTGGTAATGATGGACAAGAGCAACACAAAAAAACTACTGGTCAACCTATGGAAAAGAGTGAAACAACCACATCTAAACAAAATACAAACAACCTCCAAAAATCGTCCATTAAATTGAATAACGCTAATGAAGAGAAAAGAATTCTTGTAAAAGAGCAACATGTTGATAAACCATCTTTTCCTAGAAGGAAAAGGGCAACAGTTTTAATGGCGAAAGATATTAGGCATGATCACAGACAAGACGAATATACTAAATATACTACGACTTCATCACAGCCGATCAAAAGTAAGACAAATGATGAAAACAAAAACGACGAATACGTATATAGGGTACTACGTTTCAATGAATCTTACACAGAGGATATTCATCCAAAAGATGTCAATTCAAATCTAAGCATAGAAGACCACGTTTTGAATGGAACCTCTGGTACGAAATCACGGTTTGTTTCATGTTGCAAAACAATTGATGGCGTAAATGAATTAGCAAGGAATACAAGTTTTGAAAATAAAAAACGTGATGTTGTTAAAATCAACCTAAGAAAACTTGATCCAAAGGAAGTTACTGTTATTGACTTGACTGACAAAAATACACGAGATCAACATCTAGACCACCCGAAAGCCTTGTGTTTTGCACAAATGTATGAAGAAGTTATCTTGGAGCCAAAAATTTGCATCCCAAATGAATGTATTGAAAAAATAGGAGAAGTTTATAACAAAGCATTTTACTTTACAAAGTGACATTCGTAATTTTACAGAGGGATATTGTTACTCGATTAGTCAACCAAGAAAAAAATTAATAATCTGCACACTTAGTACAAGTAAGACACCTCATAAAAGGCAATTAAGATACGTTTCTATAAAATGTTTGTCAAAATTCTCAGGTGAGGAAGCAGATCTGTAATAGAATAAATAACATATTGTTTGATTTCATTGTAATAAACAAAATATTGTATGTAAGTTTAGATTATATCTCTATCTCTTCTTTATCTGAGTTTTCTACGATGAAAATATAAAAATACAAAAGTTAAAGACTGGTGTAGATAGGAAAGAACATATTTTACGCTATCTCTAAAATCTCCAAAAATAGGATTTAAAACCTCCAAATTTGGACGTTTTTCTTTGAAATGATTTGATTGTGCATTCATTATTGCAATGTTGTTTAAACCGTAAGAAACAGAAGATTGAATAAACGTTTGATATTGGATTCCATTCATTAAAAAATTTCGCATTGTATAGTGAAGCAATGAACTGAATACATATCAAGTTGCATAGTTACAGTATAAGTAAGAAGTGCATTTCGATGTTTACTTATCACAAAAAATAATAAGTAAGTTTAGTTTTCTTGTTAAGAATCGTTCATTGCTTTAAAAAGTTGTTTGTTTGTTTATCATAACATAGCGTGTAATAGCATATCATATCATTAAGCAACTCTGATAAATTTAGCATTATTTTGGCTTATATCTTTTTGCAATGAATAGAAATCGCAAAGCAAATCATTAATATTAGCATATACTGTATATATAAATTGTCACGTTAAGAGATCCACAACTTTTAACTGTTTCTCAGTCGGTATAAAAATTGGTGTAAAATATGTTGTATACACTGTAAATATACATATATAGTCAAGAGGGTTTTGTATCGTGTAGATGCAGAAAGAGCTTAGGGTGTTAAAAAGGTTCGTTCCTCTGATTTTGGGTAGCCATTTCGGGTCACATTAAGTCTTCAAGTAATGCATCGTATATTAATCTACTTGTCAATTCATATTGTACAATGCCAGATAAACTTTTCTGAATAAAAAAAACGTTAAGGGAAAATTACATCTCATATACTTTAGTAAGGGACTATATTTTTTGGCGGATAAGTTGAAAAAAGACAAGATATCAATTAGGTGAAAAAATTACATTTATTTTGAATATTATAAAGTTATATTTGATGGCATGGTTCATTCCAATAAAAAAAAATAAGGAGGGAAAAGGGATTTATGTGCAATTTGCACTTTCAGTGCAGAGAGTATATATTAAATACACCGTAGCACAGAGAGAAGCATATAGACTCAAACATTTTATTTTGAATTTCGGTTAATCTATGAGACTATTTACTATTTAAGAAAAACAAAGACTTTTGATCGCAAGTCCCAACATTCTTAAGGGCCACCCCCCCCCCCTCATTTTAATATTTTAAATTAAGGTATTTCACTCCTAACGTTTTGATTTCATTGTTCACATGATCATTATATCTTAATTGAATATGATTATATTCATAATAATAATTTTCATAATTATTCAACATTTATAAAGAAAAGTCAATTAAATTCAATAAACCAGCAAGTATTTAGAAGAACTATTTTTTTCTTGCGGAAGAATATTTAGACACAAATTACAGAAATCAAGCAATTTTATGAAATTTTAATATATTTGTATTAACTTTATTCATAACGCAATTTTGTTAACATTAAAATATAATATTCAAAATGTTTTTATGCAAAATATAATCAGGGATCACATATATCTGTCAATATATACAAATTTTGCCTTTTATAGTCCAAGCATATGTTGTAACTATCATTGCTTTGCTTTAGCAGATATCTAATACACTTGTGTGGTAATCTCTTACTCATTCAGGTGCAATCATTGTATACGCATGTGAATCGATATACACATTCTACCCCAAACTAAAAGCGGCTTAAAAAATATGATTTGGTCTACATTTGATAGGTTTTGTAAACGGATATTACCGTTGCCGGCTGTATATGAAATGGCATATTTATCATTTATTTTCAATATTTGCAAACTGTAGTGATTATTTCTAATCATATTGCTAGAAGTTTTTTTACGGGGCCACGTGACCCCGTCTATTAGTTTACTGTCAGCCGAAGTTTCAAACTGGAAGGCACGCGTAGAACTGAATTGAGTCTACGCATAAGAAAATAGTTCAGAAAGTTTTCATGCATTTCAATCAATATATATTATAAAAACACGCATTAAATCTTTTTAAGTCCTCTATGTATAAACCAAATTCTATAAAGAAAATAACCAAATAGTTTTATTGATCAAAATATTCTTGCTCGGATTCAATAGATGTAGCAAATGGCGGAATGAGTTACGTAACTGAATTTACAACGCCGTTGACGATTCAGTGGGTGGAGCTCATTTAACAATAGAAGAGGTTGAAGGTTGGATCGAAAGTAAAGTTTCCAAACGCAAATTTCCGTTTTGAAAAGGTGTGAATTTTTTTTAACAATGTATCACCTGAATACTACCAAAATTTAAGCGCAAGCCGACGTTAAAATCTGGACGGGTTATACACATATATCTTGCATATTAAATAGGTGTTTTATTGGCTTCCAGTCTACTTGCGGTGTTACTGTTGTTTATCTCGAAAGGAGTTTTGTACAAAGAAAATAAAAACATGTCTGAACTTGCCCTCTCGTTTATTGACTCGATCTTTAGTTAATAAAACTGAATTTAAATTTTGAGCAATGCATTGCAAGCAAATTCTATATAGAGTACCGGTATACATAAAGGGCGACCGATTAAAGTATTACTTTGTCACTATAGTGCTAATTCATTCTAATTAGACCTTGACTTTCGGACTTTAAGATGTCACTTGTAATGAAATTAATTATAAATCTTGAGTAATCCTTTAAATTAATTATCTATTATGTCAAGAGTAACTCCGTTTATTAACTCATGTATGTTTTGCCTATACATTAACCGTTATTTGCAATGATCAACAGCTGGAGATTTGACCTTGTATTTTCTATGCCGGCTGAAGAAACAACAAGTTTGGATCTTTAATAAATCGTTATTAGATAAACCGACTTGTGTATTTCTACCGGTCATATTCGGTGGAGAATTCCCATGGGTAAAAATCCCCGGGGCTGCTACATATACTTTGTAGTTGTCGGATCCCAATACCTTCTCTAAGCAACGAACATTCCACAATCCATTTATTTCTTTCCCCTGAGCCCTGAGTGGATGCACCCAGTCCGGCTGTGCTTCTCTCTGCAACCGTGTGGACGCTGCGGACTAAGGCATGGATGGAACGTCTGCAGCGCCATTTCAGCTAGATGTTTCAGGTGCGGAAGAAAAGGACATTATGCGCGGATATGCAGAAATAGGAACCCCGGAGCTGCCATTTAAAGCCGTCTCTTCTATTACAAACCACACTTTTGGAACACAGACAGAAGAAGTAGGAAAAAAGTCGGACAGAAAACTAATTCGAGAAATAGTACGTATTAAAAAGTTCAATAAAGATCGAAATGAAAGAAGTGCTTTATGCGAGATGCCATTTGCAAACGTATATGTTAGTGAAATTCATTGTGAATTGATAGAAACAGAAATCGAAAAACATAGACAGCAGGCGGCATCAAAGAGAGCAGAGGTGGACTTTTATGGAAATAAATGCAAACGTGTTCGAAAAACCCTCGAACGCAAAACGTTCAAAAAAGACAATATCACCAAGAAACAAAGTGAAGAATTCCGTCCCAAAAAGAGGATCTGGCGGAAGCTAGGATAAGACAAGCAGAGCTCCAGTTGCATTGCAGGCATTACAATGCAAACTTGAATCAATGCATTCGAAAGAAGATCAAAACACACGAATCGAAAGACCAAGAGCTTCATACAGCGCTCAACCCGGACCAAAACGTCATCCAGGACAACATTTCCAAACACGAAATCCTCGTCATGCTTATCCAATTACCCATCCATGTATCTGAAGTTCTACCGGGAGTACAAAGAACAATCGGAAACACGAGGACGTGTTCTGGTGGACAAAAGGGTATTGTCATCGTGCGAAAAAGACTTACTTAGAGGGATATATTATTTTTGATTGAGGTGCTTATTAATTCTAATAAGACCTTGATCGTCGGACATTAAGATGCCACTTGTAATAAAATCATAAATAAATCTGGAGTAATCCTTTAAATTAATTAAATCTGTCATGTCAAAAGTAACACTGTTTATAAACTCATGTATGTTTTGTCTATAAAGTAGCCATTATCCGCAATGATCATCAGTTGGAGATTGGACCTTGTATTGTCCATGCAGGCTGCAAAGATCGTGTAGAAACGACAAGTTTGGATCTATAATAGATCTTTATAAGACAAACCGACTTGGGTATTTCTGAATAATTGCTTGATAATGGCAACACATGTTGTGTACTTACTTCATTAACACGTTTGATATTACATGTAAATAATACTGTTAAAGTTCTTGTATAAAATCTGTCATCAATGATATTAGAAATATATTTAGAAAGTTTTTCGCAGATAATAGAACAGCGCAGAAAGAAGACAATGATTAGCAGTTGAAGAGTGAAAATCATGAAGGAAAATGACTGGTATATGTTATGTTTTGGAACGCTATAGCTGTCTTATGTGGTCACTTCATGAGAAGATGTTGCTTTATTATATTATGCTGTGGTTATTTCATGTGACGAAGGTTCATTTATATATTATGCTAAGGTTTTTTTCATGTGAGGATGGTGCTTTATTATATTAACCTGTGGTTATTTCATGTAAAGATGGTGCTTTATTATGTGAAGATGGTGCTCTATTATATGAAATGGTGCTTTATTATATAATGATAGTGCTTTATTACGTGAAAATGGTGCTTTCCTATGTAATGATGGTACTTTATTATGTGAAGATAGTGCCATATGGAGATAAAATAATTTAACGTTGGTGCACGAGTGCGGGGGTACTTGAAATGAGCAATAAATCATACAAAAAGTGAAAATTTGATAGTTTGTGATAGCCATCTTGATACTAAAAATCAAAACCCTGAGCAAAACATGTATGAAAATAGCGATACATTACAATCATGATCAATGATTTATAATGTAGGGGAAAATAGCCAAGTGTCATATTTGGTTGAGACACCGATATATATCATCGATTCTTTAAAGGGGGCATGGTCACGATTTTGTTCAAATTTTATTTTTCTGTTGTTAATATTTACAATGCTTTAGGAATGCATTTCTAATGATCAAATAACATTTGGGTGCTAGTGGATCAGTTTTAAGCAAGATGCAAAGCTCACAATTCTTCGTAATGTAAACAAGGCTCGTGCCCTGTTTTTGTTTACATAGGTTCAATATACCAGTAAAAAATCTTTTTGAAGCTGATTTGTCTATCTTTTTATCCATTTTAAGCATGAATAAACAGTTACTAAGGATTAACACATTCATTTGAGGTCTAAAACTGGAATTGTCACTTCAATATTCAAAATGTAAACAAAAGCTTTGTTTACATAGCGAAGAATTGTAAGCTCTGTATCTCGCTTATAACTCAACATATGACAATCAAATTTTAGTTGCCCATTAAAATTGCCTCACTGAAGCATTGTAAACATTAAAATCGAAAAAATAATTTTTGACCAAAATCGTGACCATGTCCCTTTAAAGTTTAATAATTATTTTGCTTCATTACTCATGCTATGAGAGGTAAAGCGCATTATAGTTGGCGTTTATAAAAAAAAAAACATGTTTACAATTAAGAAGCATTCTGACATAGAAAAAATAAGGAGGCGAGGGCTGATGTCATAATACCTACTTGAGTAACCATAATTTGCATATCTTTGTGAGTCACCTCAACTGTATTTCAGTCTGCTTTTTCATGGCACAACTTGGGTTTAACGTAGGCGACAAAAACAAACAACCGAAAATAGTTATAAACGTTAGTTTACCTGTATTACTCTTCGTTAATCTTCCCATGCTCCAATAAATGCGGGTTGTTTAATCCCATAAACATGATTATTTAGACACATGTTTCTTCTTTCACATTCATTTCAAACTTAAACTCATGCTTCTTGCTTTGGATTTCCCTAACAAGGAAATAGTTTTACGACAACAAAAATGAAAAGCGGTCAAGTATGCAGAAAGATGTCATAACTAATCGCTCTATTCACTATTTTTTTTTGGCAGCTGACGTGTGGTTGTTAAGTTTGAAACTCATCCTGAAACATGGTAAAATGAATTACTTTTAGACAGTTTGATAAGACTATATCGATCATGTTTTGGATATTTAAAAAAAAATCTATTGTGATTCTTCTTATTCTTGAGGCTGGTAAGATAGTAAAACTCAAAGTATAAAACATAACAATTTAATCAACTAAGCGAAAACAATATAGCATTCCTACGTCATTCAGATTCGAATATTAATCAATACCAGCCAGTCAAAATTTGTTTGGCTGAATAATGCATATTCATTGTAGGGAAGAGAGGTGTAAAACTATAATTAAGAGCATATTCCAAAATCGTATAATTTAACATGTTATATGTGAATTTTTTCTGGTCATGTATTTGTGCTAGACTTTGTAAATCGAACACCAAATGATGCTTAGATACATTAGCTCTGTCATTTAGTCAACTGAATCATAGCTGTAGGTTACGGTATGCCATTTAGTGTTATTTCAGTTATCATCAGTCACCTTCAGTTCTGAATGGCAAACCTGATTCACGTAAAAGATGATCTAAATACATCCATAATGTTACGTACATAATTTACATAATATAACCTTCGCCCCCCCCCCCCCGACAAATCGTCCAGAACTGTTCAAATTATCGATATTTTAGGTTGACAATAACCCAAGCGACAAGCGCGTGCTATGATCATTGTGACGTCAGGAAAAAGTTCATACAGGATTGAACGTTTTCGCTATTCTATAGGTTCATATAAGGAAACATATTAGCAAACGTAAAAATTTGAATTTGAAATATACAGTTTCTTCTCCGAGACCATTAAGTGTTGCAAGATTTAGTCTTGAAAGATGATTTAAAAGTGCTATTATTTTACATCCGAAATATCCATAAGTTACCAGTTAGAATTTATTTCAGGGTCTGTAAGTATCAAAAGGTCTCCTGGATAAATAGAAACACAAACATTTGTAATGACTTTTTTATTTTACATTGAACTAAAACAAGATTCAGATGATAGATTGGGGACGAAGTGGGCAAAAATAGTCACGTTGAATTATTTTTTTTTAATTTTACATGTTAACAAAATTATTTCCTAATAGAACAAAGCAAAGGAATTATGCTAACCGGTAGTAAAATTATTTCATACAATGCGATGATATTGCAGGTAAAGATATTTTACCTTTTTTCAAATCTTCCTCTTAAAATTTGGCTTTTATTAAAAAAAAGATATAAAATATGAGATGTTTCTTTACATTTTTGAAAACTGGTTGTTTTTTAAACATGATTTTAACAATAAGCAAGTTTCTCTAATTATAGATTTTTAAAGGGAAGATTTTCAAAACAAGTAAACCCGACACATTAAAAAAACCGGTCTTGTTGATTTCTCTAATACATTTTGGGGATGCATTTTCTGAAACCTTACTGGAATATATCAGATTTTTTTTTCTAAAAATATAGTTTTAAGTAATAAAAATAGGCACACCTGATTCATGTTAAAGACGATCTCAATACGTACATAATATTACGTACTTAATTTACATGATATAACCTCCGCCCCCTCAAAACTATACGCTTTAATTATAACCAAAAGATACAACACTTCAAAAATAGTACATTTTAAGTCAATAAAAATAATGATAGCTTACATTGGGCTTCTAATTGACGTTTAAAACAACCAGTCCAAAATAGTTATTATCGTTAGTTAACCTGGTTTAATCGTTCCATGCTCTAATGCAGTCGAATGTAATTCAACTACCTAAACAGAATATTCTAGCCACATTTTTCTTCTTTCACTTTAATTTCTTACTAAAACACATGCTTCCTGTTGTAGAAACTCTAAACAAGAAAATATTTTACGACAAAATCTTAATAGCAATAAGGTAAGTAGTGATGTATCATAATAAGTTCTAACCGAACAATTGGATTTTAACATGTAAGTTTTATTTAACAGTTCTTTTTGCAATTCACGTTTTGTTGTAAAGTCCAAAACTTATTCCGTTCAAAGTTAAATTAATTGTTTCCGATTGTTTAATTAGACTCTATCAATCATGTTTCGGATACTTTAATTTAACATAAAACAAATAGTAGTCGTATAAATCTGAAAATAATTAATAATCAGGTGGTAAATAAAATCAATGTTGTGAAATAAAATCAATCACAAAAATCTTGCCTGTCTCTCTGTCTGTCTGTCTGTCTCTCTCTGTCTCTGTCTCTCTCTCTCTCTCTCTCTCTCTCTCTCTCTCTCTCTCTCTCTCTCTCTCTCTCTCTCTCTCTCTCTCTCTCTCTCTCTCTCTCTCTTTACCGTCACCAGTGTTCACACTTTATGCCTATCAGTTTCAAAGTCATATCGACAGGTCAAAGGTCAAATATGATGGTGTCATTTAGGATTTATATAATTGTTTGCCTCTGTCAAATATACTTAAACCTCATTACATCCATAACTAAAAAAAATGTTCCATTATTTTGATATATTTTACTTACGAGGTCATGGATATCGTATTGTTAGATTTTATTTAAGAAATAAACAGCAATTTAAAAGGTTCACCGGGATATGGAGTTGGTTGGTCACATGATCAAATCTGTGAATCCCAAAGCGTTTCTCAGTAAATTTGATCACGTACCAACCAACTTCATATCCCGGTGAACTTTTTAGTATTGCTGTTTACTACTTGTATTTACGTTTGAAAAATACAAATCGTCCAGACCTGTTCAAATTACCGATATATTAGAGGTTTACAATAATTCAAGCGATAAGTGTGATATATACAGTGTCTTCTCCGAGACCATTAATTTTAAAAGCTTTAGTCTTGAAAGATGATTTAAAAGTGCTATTTTTATTTTACACCAAAAAAGAAAAAAACTTATTTTACCAGTTAGATTTTATTTCAGGGTCTGTAAGTATCAAAAGGCCTCCTGGATAAAAAGAAATACAAACATGTGTAATGACTATTTCATTTTACATTTAACTAGAAGAAGATTCAAATGATAAATAAGGAACGAAGTGGGCAAAAATAATCCCGTTAAATATTTTTTAATTTTACATGTTGACAGAATTATTTCCTAATAGAACAAAGCAAGGGATTTATGCTAACCGGTTGTAAAATTATTTCATGCAATGCGACGATATCGCAGGTAAAGATCTTTTACCTTTTTTCCAATCTTCCTCTTAAAATTTGGCTTTTGATAAAAAAAGGATACAAAATATGAGATGTTTCTTTACATTTTTAACGCTAGTTGTATTTTAAACATGATCTTGAGAAAAAACAAGTATCCGACATTTTGTCGATTTGCTCTAGTTATAGATATTTAAAGGGAATATTTTCAAAACAAGTAAACCCGACACATTTTTAAAAAACCGGTCTTGTTGATTTCTCTAATACATTTTCGGGATGCATTTTCTGAAACTGTTCTGAAATATATATGTATCTTTTTAAAATATAGTTTTAAGTAATAAAAATAGGCTTACTTGATTCATGTAGAGTATGATCTCAATGCATACATAATGTTACGTACATAATTTACGTAATATAACCTCCGCCCCCTCAAAACTATACGCTTTCATTATAACCAAAAGATACAGCACTTCAAAATGGTACATTTTTAGTCAATAAAAATAATGATAGCTTAAATTTGGCTTCAAATTGGCGTTTAAAACAACCAACCCAAAATAGTTAATATCGTTAGTTAACCTTGTTTAATCTTTCCATGCTCTAATGCAGTCGAATGTAATTCAACTACCTAAACAGAATATTCTAGCCACATTTTTCTTCTTTCACTTTAATTTCTAACTAAAACACATGCTTCCTGTTGTAGATACCCTAAACAAGGAAAACATTTTACGACAAAATCTTAATAGCAGTAAGGTAGGAAGTTGTGTATCATAATAAGGTCTAACATAACAATTAGAATTTAACATGTAAGTTTTATTCAAGTGTCTTTTGCAATTCACGTTTTGTTGTAAAGTCCGAAACTCATTCCGTACATAGTTAATTTTATTGTTTCCGATTGTTTAATTAAACTATATCAATCATGTTTCGGATACTTTAATTTAACATAAAACCAATAGTAGTCGTATAAATTTGAAAATGATTAATAATCAGGTGGTAAATAAAATCAATGTTGTGAAATAAAATCAATCACAAAAATATTGTTTCTCTCTCTCTCTCTCTCTCTCTCTCTCTCTCTCTCTCTCTCTCTCTCTCTCTCTCTCTACCATCACCAGTGTTCACACTCTATGCGTATCAGTTTCAAAGTCATATCGACAGGTCAAAGGTCAAATATGATGGTGTCATTTAGGATTTTTATAAATGTTTGCCTCTATCAAATATACTTAAACCTCATTGCATCTATAACCCAAAAATCAATTTTCATTATTTTGATATATTTTACTTACGAGGTCATGGATATCGTATTGTTAGATTTTATTTAAGAAATAAACAGCAATTTAAAAGGTTCACCGGGATATGGAGTTGGTTGGTCACATGATCAAATCTGTGAATCCCAAAGGGTTTCTCAGTAAATTTGATCACGTACCAACCAACTTCATATCCCGGTGAACTTTTTAGTATTGCTGTTTACTACTTGTATTTACGTTTGAAAAATACAAATCGTCCAGACCTGTTCAAATTACCGATATATTAGAGGTTTACAATAATTCAAGCGATAAGTGTGATATATACAGTGTCTTCTCCGAGACCATTAATTTTAAAAGCTTTATTCTTGAAAGATGATTTAAAAGTGCTATTTTTATTTTACACCAAAAAAGAAAAAAAACTTAATTTACCAGTTAGATTTTATTTCAGAGTCTGTAAGTATCAACAGGCCTCCTGGATAAAAAGAAATACAAACATGTGTAATGACTATTTCATTTTACATTTAACTAGAAGAAGATTCAAATGATAAATAAGGAACGAAGTGGGCAAAAATAATCCCGTTAAATATTTTTTAATTTTACATGTTGACAGAATTATTTCCTAATAGAACAAAGCAAGGGATTTATGCTAACCGGTTGTAAAATTATTTCATGCAATGCGATGATATCGCAGGTAAAGATTTTTTTACCTTTTTTCCAATCTTCCTCTTAAAATTTGGCTTTTGATAAAAAAAGGATACAAAATATGAGATGTTTCTTTACATTTTTAACGCTAGTTGTATTTTAAACATGATCTTGAGAAAAAACAAGTATCCGACATTTTGTCGATTTGCTCTAGTTATAGATATTTAAGGGGAATATTTTCAAAACAAGTAAACCCGACACATTTTTAAAAAACCGGTCTTGTTGATTTCTCTAATACATTTTCGGGATGCATTTTCTGAAACTGTTCTGAAATATATATGTATCTTTTTAAAATATAGTTTTAAGTAATAAAAATAGGCACACTTGATTCATGTAGAATATGATCTCAATGCATACATAATGTTACGTACTTAATTTACGTAATATAACCTCCGCCCCCTCAAAACTATAGGCTTTCATTATAACCAAAAGATACAGCACTTCAAAATGGTACATTTTTAGTCAATAAAAATAATGATTGCTTAAATTTGGCTTCAAATTGGCGTTTAAAACAACCAACCCAAAATAGTTAATATCATTAGTTAACCTTGTTTAATCTTTCCATGCTCTAATGCAGTCGAATGTAATTCAACTACCTAAACAGAATATTCTAGCCACATTTTTCTTCTTTCACTTTAATTTCTAACTAAAACACATGCTTCCTGTTGTAGATACCCTAAACAAGGAAAACATTTTACGACAAAATCTTAATAGCAGTAAGGTAGGAAGTTGTGTATCATAATAAGGTCTAACATCAGTAAATTTGATCCTGTACCAACCAACTTCATATCTCGGTGAACTTTTTAGTATTGCTGTTAATTACTTATATTTACGTTTGTAAAATACAAATCGTCCAGAACTGTTCAAATTACCGAGATTTGAGGTTTACAATAATCCAAGCGACAAGCGCTTAGCGCGTGCTATGATCATTGTGACGTTATGAAAAAGTTCATACAGAATTGAATGTTTTCGCTATTCTAAAGGTTCATATAAGGAAACATATTAGCAAACGTTGAAATTTAAATTTGAAATATACAGTTTCTTCTCCAAGACTGTTAAGTGTTGCAAGCTTTAGTCTTGAAAGATGATTTAAAAGACTTAGTGCTATTTTTTATTTTACCCCGTAAATGACCTTAATTTACCAGTTAGAATTTATTTCAGGGTCTATAAGTATCAAAAGGTCTCCTGGATAAATAGAAATACAAACATTTGTAATGACTATTTCATTTTACATTTAACTAAATGGAGATTCAAATTATAGACTGGGGACGAAGTGGGCAAAAATAGTCACTTTGAATTTTTTTTTAAATTTTACATGTTATCAGAATTATTTCCTAAAAGCACAAAGCAAAGGATTTATGCTAACCGGTAGTGAAATAATTTCATGCAATGCGATTATGTTGCAGGTAAAGATTTTTTTAATTTCTTCCAAATCTTACTCTTAAAATTTGGTGGTTTTTTTTAAAAAAAAGATACAAAATATGAGATGTTTCTTTACATTGTTGAACGCTAGATGTATTTTAATCATAATTTTAAGAAAAAGCAAATATCTGACATTATGTCGATTTGCTCAAATTAAAGGTAATTAAAGGGAGTATTTTTAAAACGAGTAAACCCGATTTATTTAAAAAATAACCGGTCTTGTTGATTTCTCTAATACATTTTCGGAATGCATTTTCTGAAACCGTTCTGAAATATATCAGATTTTTTTTCTAAAAATATAGTTTTGATTAAAAAAAAATGGAGAGAAAAGTACCAAATTTTACATAACGAATCAAAACAGAGAATGTTAAAATATATCAAGATTGACAAAACAAAAGATACTAATTTCCACATGCCTGTAGAATACATTTATAACACATTTCTTTTCTTTAAGAGCAAAATGTTGGGGTTTTATGTTTTTGTTTTTATTTTTTTTTTGGGGGGGGGGGGTTCTTGGTTTTCTTTTTTTCTTTTTTAAATATTTATATGCATGTGAAATATGGCAGGCCTTACATTAAAGGAAGCATTGCATGAGAAAATTTATTTGAATTTAATTCACATTTCTCTACAGTTATTGTATATCACACTTCTTATTTTACCTCTGTTAATCAATATACTGAAGGCTTTTTTGAAAATAATATTAATTAAAAATAAAATATATCAAATCATAGAAATTAAAAAAGAAAAAATTTGACTTAACAAGAATATAAAATAAAAAGAAGTTTGACTTTAAGGATATGTGAACCTGACAAAAACAAGTTCATTGCGCAACGCGAACTGTCGTCTGGCGATGAGCTGTCGTATTTCCACATCGACGGTTTGTTTGCTTAATTTAAGATTTTTAAACAGTGATATAAAATGTGAAAGTTTATGAATTTGCATAACATATCATTTATATCAACATTTACATCAAAAGGTTTTACTTTTTTAATCATTTACAAACTTAAAGTTTACGACATACTTGCGCCGATTTCCGGTAATTTCCCAAATCTCGATGTAAACAACAAATCGGAATGACAAAAACTGATGGATATTATTAGTGTATGACGAATATTGCGAACACAAACTGATGTCGGGTGTCATAAAAAGGGAATGGAAAAAAAGGACGAGACCATACACCAGTTCCCTGTGATCTAAACCTGCCATTTGCAAGCAGTAAGCATGGTAGGTGTCTTATCATGACATGTGCTATTGTATTATGTTCACATTATAGATTATTATGATCGTATATTATCCACGTGAAAACAATATCGCCTAGCCTATATGCAGAATAGCTAAACAATAATCCTAATTTGTTCAAACATAAAAATTATTCGTTGTTAATTCAGTCAGTGTTTGTCATTAAAATAATCACAATTTTAGTTCGAATTTTCTTAAATGAAATTAACCATCTGATGATAAATGGTAAGGTTAACCGCATAGAGGGCCCTGAGTTTACTCTACCATTTGACAAGCTTATTTACTAACATATACTCACAAATTATTTTGAGTGCAACACTTTCATGCACATTAGCTTGAACAGTATATTTGTAAGGAATAGGTTATATGTTTGTATAACTATTGATGATTTTTTTAGCACATATAGTTCATAACATGAAGAATTAATCTTTTATTCACTATCAATAACTGATAATGTTGATTCTCTGTACTGTGAAAACATTTGAACAGCTGACTGATATTCACCTTTATTGAACTGTAAAAACCAAAGTACAGTTGAAAGAAAATTTAGTATATCATGGTTTATCGGTTGATAGAATTGCTCACATCATATTTAGATTTCATGTGCTGGGTTCATTATTGTTACAAATTCTTATTGTTTCCCCATTATTTTAAAATCATTAAACGCAAGATTTCTAAATACACACAGTTATATAAGATATGAAATTGTCAAGTTAAGTAACATTAATTTAAATTTTCAAGATTCGAATAAAATGTTGACAAGTTTCACCTGATATCAAATTTATGTATAGAATAATCCATTTATATAAGGTTCTGTCTGTCTATGTTGCATACACTTTCATAATATGCCTATATGAATTTTATTTTTCTACATGTAGCTTCTTAAAATCATCCTTTCATATAAGTCCTTCTTATATGTTATAAGTAATAGTACCAGTAATATCAGGGTTTTTTTTTAATACAGACTTTTCAAACCTCCAAGAGATGAGAACATCACTGGTATGTGTTAACGAGGTCATTCCTAATACAAGACACAATGCGGAAAAATATAAGACTAATGTAAAGAACTGAAACCATGAGTGATGAAGAGAAGAGCTGATAATCAGAATATTGTCTCTGTTATGTTCATCCTGATAAAGCCTTTCCCGATTGATGACCTGGATCATTTATTTGGTAATTTAAGGATGACAATATTTATTTCAACATTTATGATATAATATTAAGACAATTAATAAGCAGCACAACATATCCTGAAATATGAAACTGGACCAAACCAGTGATAATCTACCATTTATGATTTATTACATTTACTTGGATTTGAAAACCATTTCTGAAAATCCAAAAGTCATGAATAATTTAGACATATAATGCATACAATTAAGAATTAGTATTGTAAAAGAATATATATTATGGTAATGCATATGCTATAAGAAATACAATTGATAGATATCAAAAGGTGTTTATACTGACCAAGTGCAGTAATGAAGTTTGTAATGGCTATATACTGTTCATGTGGAGAAACTGGTTTTTTAAATATATATGTCTTATGTTTATAATTATGTTTAATTTGATGATTGCATAGTATATCAAATCATCATTTCTGTGTATTAGTGTCTGTCTGTCCATCCATTTATCTGTCTGAAGTCTGTTTTATTTTATAACCCTGATGAGGTTACTGATGTAGATCAAGTTGAGATCATCATTATGACTTTTATATACAACAAGCCTCACAGAAAATATCAGTCCTCTTAAATTATAGAGTTTTTGAATGAGTTATGAATGTATGGTTGAGTAAAATTTTTATTTTTGAAATGATTTTTGTGAATAAGAATACTTTTGTTATAACTTGTCCTTATCTATATTTTTATCATTTTTGCATGAAAAAAAATATACATATCCTAGTTAGGCCACACCAATATAATTTCTTGCTTGTCGGACATTAAGTGGAAAAGGTTACAAGCGGGCGAGCGATAAAATAATAAGATTATTATTTTTTGTAGCCGAAATTTTTAGGCGGTCTGTAATGATATGATTTGTAAAGTTTTATTTAAACACGAGCATGCAGGATCCGATGAAAAAGAAATTTAATTGGTGTGGCCTTCCACATTTTCTATTTTTAGTTCAAATTGAGGCTGAACCATTGTAATATATTACCCTGCATAATCAATTTGATAAAGTCTAAATCATACATTATGAATAGCATCAAGACCAATATGGGGACCAAGGAAGAGTTCAAAGGAATTATAGGATTGCATACAATCATGTATATACATAAGGACAAATCATAAATCATTTCAGAATCTGCAGTGTTGTTAAGTCCAATATCAGATATGATTTAAAGAATTATTATGATTAAGTATCAAATTTCATTTTATACCTGTAATCATTTGAAAGATTCTCCTATTTTCCGACACCCATTTTAATGCAATACCTTGCAAATCAGACAAAACTTTTAAAGATTGATAGAGGAAATTCAAATTAATTACAATCAGTATATGATTTTTATGAAACCTGTGATTTATTTGGTTTGATTGTATTTTAAATCTTTCAACAAAGGCTTAATAAAGATTGTGTGTATTAAAGTTTTCATGCTTGTTTTTCTTTTTTGTGTACAGAGACTAGAGTTTCTTGATTATATCAGATGCACAACTATGACACTCTGTTAATTACCATTAAAATAAACTCTTTAGGAAGTGAAAAAATTGTTAAATGAAAGAATCATTTTCTCTTTATATGATTGGTTTTTAGAAATACAACCATTTATGGCAGTGTTGACTTTCATGAAGCGCGCAGAGTGATTTTTTGTAAAAGTCAGATCAGAGGAAATTCGGATATTCAGCCTTTTTTATTCAATTAATTGTAGTATTTGCAACACAACTCCATTAATTTTGTTCTACAAGAACTTATGCAGGTTCACAGTATAACTAGTGGAAAGAAATTGCCATTTAAAACTGAATTATACGTCTTTTTTAACAGCATGTAGGGTTTGTAGCTTCTATTTCAAAAGAGGTCAGAGGAAATTCAGACGTTATTATCTTTTTTTTCTAATTCACCAACATGCCAATTATTTATTATTAATTTTTTGCTATTTATCATTTCTTCATAATTACATTAAAAAAATAAGAGTGTAATTATATGAAATAGTATTGTTTGCAATTTTTCTAGCTCTGGTCATGTCAAAAAATGTCACTTTTTTAGTGGTCAGAGGAAATTCAAACTAAAATAGCGGATTAAATAAAAGGAATTCTTATAATCCATTTTCAGATAAATAGAGTATTTTATTAACCTTTTTAATATTTTGGTGAGAAAAGTTTTCTAGGTAATTGTAAATATGTCTTTTATGACATTTTTAATTTGCATTTAAGGTTTTTTTTCTCGTTCTAATTTTTTGAACATGGGTAAGTTTGAAGGTCGTTGCCATGGAAACGAACTCACGAACATATGCTTAAAATGTCTTTTTTGACAAAAACAAATCGATTAGAGTCTGTTTAAACAATTTTTTCAATTATTCAATTACTTTCATGTCAGGTTCACATATCCTTAAGATCAATTCTATGTAAGAATCAATGATTTATAAAAGGGTCTGGCCATGCATAGTCACCAATATTCCTTATATTTCATACATGGACACACCTAGGAGTAAAATGCAAAGAAACCACTAAAAGTTGGTTGCTAGGGGTAACTGTTGCCATGGTAATCGAGGCTAAAGATGGGAAAATAGCAAAACTTACCTACTTTGAAGCCATATTAAAAGGTTTTGCCCACTAATGTAAACTATCAAAGACATAAAGAAGCCTTTTTTTTCTATTTTCAATTATCTAATTATATAAGAGAATTGATGGAGAAACTAATACTTTTAAAATGTTACCATGGAAACCGTTACAAATTTTTCAAATCAGTTTTCTGCGGTTTTTTAATAAGCCAAAATAGGAAACTGTTAAATTTTTACATCCATATAAATGTTTAAGCAATATAGATTTTATCGTGAAAATTGACATCCGTTGCTATGGCAACAAGGCCAAATATTAAGAAAAACTGAGAAATTTAAGATTATTTTGATATGCTTTCATTCCTGATTTTAGATTTTTTTTGCAATTGTTTTAGTTGGAACTTGTAAAAATATATCTAAATTTTCATTATACACCACAAAAACCTTTGTTATGCAACAGAGAAGTGTTGTTGCTATGGAAAATTAAGTTGCGTAAAAAATCACACAGAAATTCTTACTTTTTGAAAAGTCCATAGCAACGGAAGTTTTTTTTTAAAATTTCAGAATTTCTCAAGTGTCATTAAAGTTAAGGACATACTTTATTTTTTCTCACCATTTGATTTTATATATTTATTCATTATATCTGAATAATATCCATTTAAAAATGCCTAAAAATATCATAATTTTCCTCATTTTTAAGCATGTTACCATAGCAACGGTTCTCAATTTTCATATTTAAATTTTTAATTGCACAATCATAAGTGTTTACCAAAAAATCAAAGATTTGCACTTTTTATTCAAACTAGATGAAGAAAACATATTTTGATATTTCTGTTTAGTAACCATGGAAACAATACAATATAATTCAACATATATAGACAATTGATGTGAAAAGTGTTATTTTCCGAGCTTGGGTGGAATATCATCTAGCATTTTTAAAAATATATTTTACCTTAGTCTCTTGTAGATAGGCATCTTTTCATTTATGTTTGCTTCAAACAAACAAACGAAGTTAGTGCTCTTAACAACTTTAAATGTTACAGATTTTACGATAAGATATAAATTTATCACACAGGTCAGATTTTGCATGTTGTGGCATGTTAAACAAGCTTGTCACTGACAATCACTTGTTAACACTTTGTGTGTATCATATGAAACTATTTGTCTTGCCTAGGTGCAAGTGTATGTAAGGGTAAAATTACCAAATCATTCAAAACTCTATCATCCTTGACGGAAGGCCTCTTTCGTTTTGGTTTCCTTTTAAAGAGGTTTCTTTCATTTTTCGTTTTCTGAAACAAAACATTTCATGTCTGAAAAAGATTACATTAGAATTGTTTCAATAAGTGGTCAAATATTTATAGCAGAGTTATTCAATTTAAAGAATGTGAAATCCTTATAAAAAGAAATGCTGTTTTTATGTAATAAAGTTCATTATTTCACGAGAAATATTATGATGTAATGATTGCAATGCTGCAGTTAGTTTTATCTTAAGCTCATTGTTTGTCTTCCCTATAACAACATATATAGAACTAAATAAAAAGACATATATGACATAATTTGCGATACTATCAAAATTAAGTTTACAAAATTTTGTCAACTTATAAATCTTCAAAATAGATGTCATCATCAATGAAGAGAACTGTATAAAGCAACAAAATCATTTAAATATTGTTTAATCTCTATGATTCTTTATTGACTGTATGGTAAAAACTTTACGTTATATCTGTATCGTTAAGGTAAGAGGTCCGAGTTTTTAAAATATCAATGGCAATCTTGAAAAATTAAATAACTTGCGAAAAAAGACAAACGTGTTTGTCCATATCTTTCTTTGTCAATCAAGATTTATTTTGTATAAAATAATAGAATAAAATGCGTGTTTAATGGCTATGCATGTCAATATGAGTGTTTAATGCAAGGATACTTTAAATATATTTTGAGAGAGAGAGAGAGAGAGAGAGAGAGAGAGAGAGAGATCTTTTTACTGCTGATTTGTTTTCTCACAAAACTCAAATTTCATTCTGTTGAAGTTGTTTAATCTTTTCTAGTTATCGCTTATTTAGCTTTGTAACCTAGAGATCTTTTAAAAACGTCTTAAGTAAACAGGATGTAACCTGACAAAGAAAACACTTATGCTATTTTAACAGCTAGGCGTAATGGCTGCGATAGTGTTATCATATTACACTAGGTACTAACCAAGGTAAAATTTTGGCAATGCCACATTTGGATTTTTTTTATGAAACACCTTTTTCCTCTAAAAAGCATGTTATGGTTTGGCCTTTTTTCTAAAAATGCTCTCATGGTTTTTCGTTGTTTATTTTAAATGTCATACTGCATTTAATACTATTCACCGCCTATTTTCTCCAATGCTTGAACACATGCATGTTCTATACATTTTTAAATTTACTGTTAGAGAACAAGTGTTAGTCGTTTTCAATAAACATGGTGTTCCGTTATGGCCACGTACACTTCCATTCTTTCGCATTCAAATTTAAGACGATGATGCGATAATGCAGAAGTGGGAAATCCTCGGCTAAATAGTATTGCTGTAGATACTTTGTTTTAAAAGAAGCAATGCTTGCTCACGTTCGAACATTATCTGGTTGTTAATTCCATTAAAAAGCCGTTGATATTCTAAAAGATCGCTTATAATATTCAGTTCTTGATTTTGGTATATATAATCAACCCGCACAGGATGAAGCTCTGCCATTCAGTCAACTGAAAGGTGACGGAATTGTAACTGAAAGGTGACTGAATGGCACAGATGTGCCATCCAGTCACCTTTCCAGACCTTTCAGTCAACATTCAATTGAGTGAATGGCAGGGGTTCATCCTCTGCCGAAAACACTACTTCTTGTTTCGCCAGTACTTACTTGTATGGTGGCATATTTCTGCCATCCACATTATTTTTTGTCAACATAGCATATCACGTAAAGTCAAGAGAACTATTTTATCAAGTAGAGATAAATGTTTAATTTCTTAATTGAAACGGACTTTTTGTTGAGATAGCTATCTCAATGATTTATCTTGTGTCTTGACTAATATTCCAGGCATTTGGAAATACTGTTATTCACAAAACAAGATAAGTTATGAATAGATATTACCTACGAGTCCTTTGATCTACATCGAGGATAATTAATGAAAAATATAAAGCTTTCTTTAGATAAATATGCTAATTTTTCCCTTTTTTAATATACGCTGTACGTCATTTCTTCATATTTATAAAGTTGAATTGTCTTTAATACTTTAAACTACATGACATTGAAAGTGTTGTGCTAAGAATTAAAATAAACATGTTTTTACCTCTGGTTCTACATGTATTTTGGAGATTTTTTCTCTATCTTAATATATTTGTTTTCATTACTCATTAAATAGTTTTCTGGATATTGTTCTTTAAAAGTATTATTATAATCTCTAATCGTATGAGTTATTTCAATTAACATGTAATTCAATATCAAACTAGCGTCATCTGTCTTTTATTTAAGGTGCTATGGACGTTAGAACTCAATTCAATGTGATTGTTAAGATCAGTCAAAAAGGATATTTGTTGGGTTTTTTTCAAAAGGAACACGCATTTTGAATATACTTTATCTTTTATCTAATTTACAAAAAGCTACATTTCAAAACATTATGCTAGCACATAAATAAAACTTAGATAAATCTTACATAGCCAAGAATAATTGAAAATATTCCTATCTCAAATTTAATAAACATGTAGTACCCTTCTTTTTATTACAACTTAGCCTTAATAATGTAGTTAAGATAAACACTCTAGCTATCTAGTTAACCTTTATGCAAAAGTGTGACCAACCACGATCAATTTTACTGAAATTTGATGACCAGATAACGTGTGTTCCTATAAATGAGACATAGAAATGCTCATACATTCATGGTCGAGTTACTCTCTTTATATTATTTCAGACTTCTAGTATTTTGGATGTCATGGAGGACGACGAAGAAATACATTTTACACACTACGGAAAAACACAAAGGGAAAAGCATAAAAGTTCGTGACTTGCGTTGATATTATGTAAAAAAAAATGATGTTTTCATATAGACAACGATAAAATAGTAAACATTAAGCATAATAAGATTTTACATGAAACATTCTTTTTGAATGTATAAAAAATAAGCAAACAATGATTACAAGATTAGCATCAGCTGAATATAATATGATAAAATTCTGTCTGTCTTTCACTCAAGGGGACTTAAGTGAGTTTTTATTAGAATGCAAGGTAAGTTAAAAAAAATATAAGTACAGAAAAAAACGTTTAATATTTTTTTTTCTTTTCTGAAGATGATGCAGACTAGAGCTTCCTTAATAAAATTCGATGATTCCAATCTTATTTTTACGTTTGTTATTCGGTGAAAGTCGGTGGATCAGAAATTAAAGTGACCACACATAAAGCTGCACAGATTGAGTTTAAAAGGTTGATGCAAGCTAAAAACGAGATAGTATATGTTGAGGATTTTAAGTTTGGAAGTTAACAAATGACTCACAGTCATTTGATGTAAAAAAAAATACTTTTTGGCATCGGTAATAAGGAAAAGCAAATATATTATACGTAACCTGGAGCTATATTATCTCAAAGCTTACTTGTAGTGAAAATAAACAAACACAAAAAAAAAACAAGCAAACAAAAACCAACCAAAAACACACCGATTTTATAACGTTATTTCCTCTTCGTTAATCTAACAAATTAATTTCTATTCTAATTGACGCTCTAACAAACGAATTTTGAAAAGAAAGATTCCATCGATATCTAATAGGCGAAATGCAGGGTAAACATATAAATAGAAATGAGGCTTACTTTTAAAAAAATACAGGCAATAAGTAGTATACATCTATAAAGGAAAAATGTACATAACAAGCGCTTATTTCCGTTTTTCATAAAGGCGGGTGTTTAAGGTTAGCAAAGATCCTTTATGATGCACTTCTTCATATGCAACTTACTTGAAACTGTGCATTAAATATTAGTGTTTAATTTAAAATCTTGGATTGAGATATTACGCATCATACGGATTTTTCCCATGTAACCATAATTTGATAATGATCTAATGTTTGTTCCTTATCAACAACATTCTTTCACAAATTGCTTTTAAATGTTACACATCTCATTATAATTGCTACATTATATTCAGTTAGTGCTGTATATTTCAAAATTTATTTTAATTTGTTACAGGAACCGATGAGAATGAACAAGAGAGTAGTGAAAAAGTTTGTCCAGATCCTTGTCTTACTGACTGCGTTAGTGGACCAGAAAATGCCACTACACAGATTCCCAACAAAAAATTCAAACGCTTGAAACGTATGGCTAACAAAGGTAATCAATACTGAGGACTACAGTTTGAAAGTTAAGAAATAATTCAGTATCATTTCACGTCAAAAATATTTTCTTGCATCGGTTATTTTAGAAAGGAAGTTGTTATTATGTTTTTAATTTATTTGATAGAACTTAAGCCCATTGCCTCTCAAAATCAATATTCTGATCAAAATAACACAAGCCTTTCGTTAGATATCTTCTTCGTTTAAGTAACAAAATGCAGTGTAATAGACAAAGAGATAGATAGATAGATAGATAGATAGATATATAGATATTTAATCCAGAGCGCTTTCGCCTGATTGTCTCTTCAGTGGATTTCAAATTGTAGCAAAAATAACAAACAATGACGTCAATATTATGACGCCATAAAGTAGACAACGTCACGAACAGTGACACAATACCTGGAGAGGGAGGCAAGTATTTTTACAAACGCATGTAAAAGTAATGAAATATGTACAAATGATATTGTATTAAAATAAGACGGTATTGAAATGAAAGCTCAATAACGTCAATGCAGAATAAATAATGCAACGATTAAGTTCAGGTTTAAATTCATTTATGAAATATTGTTCTTTTGCAAGTCGCAGTTGATCAATTTTCTCGCGGTCTTTGTAAAATGGAAAACCTAAGCTTAATCGATAATTTCTTTATTTATTCTGCATTACATGTTAAAACTATGCGTCCAAAATTACTTAAATGTTTTTGTTTAGCAGTTATAACATATATTTGTACCTGTAAAATTTTAAAATGTAAATTTTATACTATAACCCTTAAATCCGCATCATGATAGATACAGTTGTAAACTGATATAGCAAGTGCTATTTTTATTGAACATTATGGTTTCTAGTAATCAAAACATATGAATTTTTTTTTCTTACAGATGGTTAAACAAAAACCAGTACGCTGTCAATAACAATGCATACTTAGGGCAAATATAAAATTGATAAATAAAGCGAAAGAGTTTATTATCACACTAATTAATCTTTAGATAAAACCTTTCATTTCTTAAGTTCAATGATATTTGGTAGTAAAAAAAAATCACAATTAATTCTTAGAACAATCATGAATGTAATAAATAAACCGGAACATAAACCCCGATTTAGCTAAACTATATTTAATAGATATTCGGTCATTCCAATCTTATGCTCAAATCTGATAATCGATAAAACTTTTGTTTCTCTGTCTAGTACTAAAAAAGACATCATACGGATTGTTGTCATGCGTTTGTAGCAAATGTCACGTCTTTCATTATAGTCACTACCAGTTATTACCACTTGTTGCAAAATCCTTCGTAACTTATTACAGGAAACATTATGAATGAACAAGAGAGTAGTGAAAGAGTTTGTTCAGATCCTTGTCTTACTGATGGTTGTAGTGGACAAGGAGACAAAGCTGCACAGATTGACAAGAAAGTCAAACGCTTGAAAAGTGCTGCAAACGAAGGTAATCTATTCTGAGGATTATAAGTTTGACAGTTAAGAAATAATCCAGTGTCATTTCATGGCAAAACATTTTTTTTCCTTGCTTCGCTAATTTTTGAAAGCAAATTGTTAATTAATGATAAAGTGTATTGAATAAAACCCAAGTTCATGTTCTTTCAAAATGCACAATCTGTTCAAAATAGCACAATTTCATTGTGAAATATCTTCTTGGTTAACTTTAAAAAAAAAATTGTACCCTTTTTATTTATAATCTGACAAACGAATTTCAAAAGGAAAAAAAATTCTATATCGAAGCCACAAATCTCAATAGCAATAAATCTATAAAAATAAGGTATTCTTAAAAAACGTAAGTATATACTGGTAAGATACCCATTTCAACTAATTCTTAGAACAATCATAAATGTGCCGTCAGTTCAACCATATCTTTTACAATATACACCTGGAATATCATAGCATTAAACTCTTATTGCATAGCATTGGAATTTCATACCTTAGCGTTGGAATATCATACCATAGCATAGAATCTCATTCGTCATATCGTGCCATAGTATCCCATAGCAAAGCATACAACATGAGTTTGCCTTGATTGGAATTGTTTTCATTTGAAAGAATAAATGTTTACATTGCAGTGGTAAACTTTGGCTTCTTCTCATTTTACTTCGAAATGTTTGGAACTGTTCTATGAATGCAGGCGTTTTGTTACAAATCTCTTGGCATACAATAGCATAGCATACCATATCATTAAGCACTTTATAATTAATTGTTGATATCATAACATACAAATCTCACAGCTTTGAATTGAAAACTAATAGCATATTGTTAAAATTGCAGAACGTAGCATAGCCTCAAATTGTAAAAGATATACACGAAATGACTATAAGAAACCAGAATATAAACCATAATTTAGCTAAATTTAGATGTCAGCATCAAAGATACCTTTCCAACTATCCCATAATTTTTCAAAATATTGTAATTTACAGGTTTGTATTGCAGCATATTTTTCAATATTGTATTTTAGTTTTAAATGACAAAGGAAACCAATCAAACATGGAACCTTTTTTGACACAGGAAAACAAAATAAATATTGTTTCATATAAAGAATTAAAAAATTGATGACTTAATCTGTTATGAAACGACAATGGAAGTTGGCCAATTATTATATTAGACATATTAAATCCGACTCTTTCAGAGGTCTTTCTGTAATTGTATAAACTAAGTTCACTCCAAAGTGTATGTATTTTCTCACAAAAAATAAAAACATGTATAATAGTTTCAACATTACTTTTACAGAAACCACATCTGTCAGATGTTTTGACATTAATTTTTGTAAGGTAGAAGCCAACTGGAAAAATGTTGTGTAAAATTCTTAATTGAAGCCGTTGTACAGAATCTTTGGTAGTTTTAAAACAAATCTTGAAAATGTCACATACAGTAAAATCTTCAACATTATAATCCGTTAGATCTGTTTTCCATTTGGTTACAGCAATAGGAACAACTACATTTTCATTCAAAACATTATAAATAATTATTGTACACTTTTCATGGGGTAGAACTGTTTGGAAAATTAATGGTATACATGGATTATGATTTCTTTTAACAAAACTCCTGTCAATATTAGACATTTTGAAAAACTTATAAACTGCTGTTTTTACACTATTGTATTGCATAGTACATATAACCTTAAGATTGTATTTACATTTAAATTCCTCAATATCTAAAACATTACAATATTCATCATAAAAATCTTGTTCAGCCTTTACACCGGTCTTGAAAGCAAGTTGTTAATAAATTACAAAATTTATTAACTAAAACCGGAATCCGTAGACTTTCAAAATTCACATTCTGTTCCAAATATCAAAATTTCATGCAGAAATATCATCTTCGTTAACTTTTGGATATATTGTATTCGTTTCATTGAGACTTGGACCAACAAAGTTTTAAAAAGAAAAGAAATCATGGATCTTATCCAGAAATCTCTGTAGCATATATTAATATGAAAATTATATATTCTTCGAAAAAACGTTATAAAGATCCCCGCGAGATACCCATAATAATTAATCTTTAGAACAATCATCAATGTGACTAGTTTACCAGAATATAAATTAATCATAACTAAGCTAAACTATCTTCTGATAGAAGTTTAATGATATTTGGTTTATTCCAAAATGATGCTTAAATCTGATAATCAATGAAACATGTGTTTCTCTGTCTGGTACTAAAATTGACATCATACGGATGTTTGTCATATGTTTGTAGCATATAAACAACATTATTTCACATATTGCTTTTAAATGTTACGTCTTTCATTACAGTCACTACATTACAGGCAGTTATTGTCACCTGTTGCAAAATTCTTTGTAATTTGTTACAGGAAACATTGGGAATGAACAAGAAAGTAGTGAAGGAGTTTGTCCTGATCCTTGTCCTACTGACGGCGGTGGCAGTGGGCCAGCAGATACAGCTGCACAGATTTGCAACAAGAAAGTCAAACGCTTGAAAAGTGCTGTGAAGAAAGGTAATCTATAGTAAGGATTATAAGTTTGACAATTAAGAAATAATCCAGTGTCATTTCATGGCAAACACTTGTTCTATCATTGGTAGTTTTAGAAAGCAACTTGTTAATCAATTATAAAATATTTTAAATAAACCCTGAGTCAAGAGTCTTTCAAAATTCCCAATCTGTTAAAAATAACACATTCTCTTGGTAAAATGTCTTTTTTATTACCTTTTAAATAAATTGTACTCTTTTCATTGTGGTTTTGACAAACCAATTCTTAAATGGAGGAAAAAATATCTATATAATCCAAAAATCTCAGAAGCAAATATAAATATAAGAAATATATATTCTTAAAAAACACATTTAAAAGAAACTGTACAATACGCATCACAATTAATTTTTAGAACAATCATAAAATAATGTGACTAAGAAACCGGAATACAAACCATAGTTAAGCTAAATTATAGGGTGAAAAACCTCTTGTGTTCAAAGTTTAATGATATTTGGTTCATTCAAAACTTACTTCATATCTCATTATTAATGAAACTTGTGTTTCTCTATCTGATACTAAAATTGACATCATACGGATTTTTGTCATATGGTTGTAGCTAATTAACAACATTCTTTCACAAATTGCTTTTGAATGTTACGTCTTTAATTATAGTCACTACATTACAGGCAGTAAAAGCTTCGTGTTACAAAATACTTTGTATTTTATGACAGGAACCGTTGGGAATGAACAAGAGAGTAGTGAAAGAGTTTGTCTAGATCATTCTATTACTGACGGTTGCTTAAATCTGATTATCAATGGAACTTGTGTTTCTCTGTCTAGTACTATGACTGACATCATACGGATTGTTGACATATGTTTGTAGCATATTAACAACATTATTTCACATATTGCTTTTAAATGTTACTTCTTTCATTACAGTCACTACATTACAGGCCGTTATTGTCACCTGTTGCAAAATTCTTTGTAATTTGTTACAGGAAACATTGGGAAAAAACAAGAGAGTTGTGAAAGAGTTTGTCTAGATTATTCTATTACTGACGGTTGCTTAAATCTGATTATCAATGGAACTTGTGTTTCTCTGTCTGGTACTATGACTGACATCATACGGATTGTTGTCATATGTTTGTAGCATATTAACAACATTATTTCACATATTGCTTTTAAATGTTACGTCTTTCATTACAGTCACTACATTACAGGCCGTTATTGTCACCTGTTGCAAAATTCTTTATAATTTGTTACAGGAAACATTGGGAATGAACAAGAGAGTAGTGAAGGAGTTTGTCCTGATCCTTGTCCTACTGACGGCGGGGGTAGTGGACCGGGAGATACAGCTGCACAGATTTGCAACAAGAAAGTCAAACGCCTGAAAAGTGCTGTAAAGAAAGGTAATCCATAGTTATCCACAAATTTCAGTAGCAAATTAATATAAAAATTATATATTCTTTAAAAACACGTTAAAAATATCCAGGTGAGATACCTATAGCAATTCAATTTTAGAACAAAAATAAATGTGACTAAAAAATCGGAATATAAATCATAGGAAGGTTAACGATCTTCTGATAGAAGTTTATTGATATTTGGTTCATTCCAATATTATGCATAGATCTGATAATCATTGAAACTTGTGTTTCTCTGTCTGGTACTAAAATTGACATCATACGGATTTTTTTTCGCATGTTGGTAGCAAATTAACAACATTATTTCAAAAATTGCTTTTAAATGTTACGTCCTTCATTACAGTCACTACATGACAAGCAGTTAGTGCCACTTGTTGCAAAATTCTTTGTAATTTGTTACAGGAAACATTGGGAAAAAACAAGAGAGTAGTGAAAGAGTTTGTCCAGATCCTTGTCCTACTGACGGTGGTAATGGACCGAGAGATACAGCTGCACAGATTCCCAACATTAAAGTCAAACGCTTCAAAAGTACTGCAAACAAAGGTAATCTATACTGAGGATTATAAGTTTGACAGTTAAGAAATAATCCAGTGTCATTTCATGTATTTTTTTTTCTCGCATCGCTAACTGTTTGGTTAATTAATTATAAAGTGTATTGAATTAAACCCGAGTTCATGTTCTTTCAAAATTCGCAATATGTTTAAAATAACACATTTTCATTGTGAAACATCTTCTTGGTTAAATTTCAAATCCATTGTACCCTTCTCATTTATGCTCGGACAAACGAATTTCAAAAAGGAAAAATAATCTATACCTAATCCACAAATCTCAGTATCTAATATATCTATAAAAATAAGGTATTCTTTAAAACAACAGGCAAATATATTCTTGTATGATACCTATCACAACTCATTTTTAGAACAATCATAAATGTGCAGTCAGTTCAAGCATATCTATTGCAACATACACCATAGTATAGCGTAGATTTGAAATCTTATTGCATAGCATTTGAATATCGTACCTTAGCGCTAGAATATTATACCATAGCATACAATTTCATAGATTCTCATTCGTCATATTGTACCATAGCATACCATAGGATAGCATACAACATGAGTTTAACTTGGTTTGAAATGTTTGTATTTGAAAGAATAAATGTTCACATTGCAGTGGTAAACTTTGGCTTCTTATCATTATACTTCTAAATGTTCGGAACTCTTATGTGAATGGAGGCGTTCAGATTCAAATCTCTTAGCGTAGCATAGCATGCAAATCTTAAAGCTCTTTATTTTACTTTTTCATTCATGTACAAAAGCAATCAAATCTCAGAGCGTTGAATTGAAATCTCATAGCATATCATTAAAATTGCAGAACGTAGCATAGCCTCAAATTGTAAAACAAATGCATGAAATGACTATAATAAACCGGAATACAAATCATATTTAGCTAAACTATCTTCTGATATGACTTTTCATTTTAAGATTAATAATATTTGGTTCATTTCAATATAATTCTCAAATCTCATAATAAATGAAACTTGTGTTCCTTTATCTGGTATTAAAATTGATATCGTACGGATTTTTGTCGTTATCGTACGGATTTTTGTCATATGGTTGTATCTAATGAACAACATTCTTTTACTAATTGCTTTTAAATGTTGGGTCTTTCAATTTAGTCACTACATAACAAGTAGTGTACAATGTTGCAAATTTCTTTGTAATTTGTTACAGGAAAGGCTGGGAATGAACAAGAGAGTAGTGAAAGAGTTTGTCTAGATCATTCTATTACTGACGGTTGTAGTGGACCAGGAAATACAGTTGGACAGATTCCCCAAAAAACCGTCAAACGCTTAAAAAGTCCTCCAAACATAGGTACTCTATTCTGAGGATTATAAGTTTGACAGTTTAGAAAAATTCTGAAGTCATTTCGAGTCAATCTGTTTTTTCTTGCATCTTTTATTTTAGAAAGCAAGCTGTTGATTAATTATAAAATGTATGCAAAAAAACCCGGAGTCATCGGTCTTTCAAATTCACATTCTGTGCAATATCTCACAATTTCACGCTGAAATATCTTCCTCGTTAATTTTCAAATAAATTGAACTCCTTTCATCGAGGCTTTGACAAACCAATTTCATAAAGAAACAAAAAATCTATATATTTTCCAGAAATCTCAGTAACAAATACATCTATAAAAATAAGTATTCTTAAAAGGACGTAAAGAGATACCATTGAAAACCCCATAACAATTAACTCTTAGAACAATCATAAATGTGAATAATAAAATGGGATATAAACCATAGTTAAGCGAATGTATCTGTTTACATAGCTTTTCTTTTTTAAAAGTTTAATGATATTTGGTTCATTCAAAACTTACTTCAAATCTCATTATTAATGAAACTTGTGTTTCTCTATCTGATACTAAAATTGACATCATACGGATTTTTGTCATATGGTTGTAGCTAATTAACAACATTCTTTCACAAATTGCTTTTGAATGTTACGTCTTTAATTATAGTCACTACATTACAGGCAGTAAGTGCTTCGTGTTGCAAAATTCCTTGTATTTTATGACAGAAACCGTTGGGAATGAACAAGAGAGTACTGAAAGAGTTTGTCTAAATCATTCTATTACTGACGGTTGCAGTGGACCAGGAAATACAGTTGCACAGATTTCCAACAAAAACATCAAACGCGTAAAACGTGCTAAATACAAAGGTACTCTATACTGAGACTTTTAAGTTTGAGAGTTAAGAAAAATTCGCAAGTCAGTTCACGTCAAAATGGGTTTTTTTCTTGCATCTCTAATTTTAGAAATCAAGTTGTTAATAAATTATAAAATGTATTTAATAAAACCAGAGTCCGTAGTCTTTCAAACTTAACATTCTGTTCCATATCACACAATTCCATGCAGAAATATCTTCTACGTTAACTTTTAAATATATTGTATTCTTTTTATTTAGACTTTAACTAACAAATTAAAAAAAAGAGAGAAAATATAAATCTTATCCACATATCTCAGTAGGAAATATTAATACCAAAAAAATCATATATTCTTAGAATACACATTAAAAAGATCCCAACAAAACACCCAAAACGATTCAATTTTAGAAGAATTATAAATATGACTAATAAACCGGAATATAAATCCTAATTCAGCTAAGCTATATTCTGATAGAAGGTTAATGATGTTTGAATTATTCCAATATTTTGCTTAAATCTGATAATCAATGAAACTTGTGTTTTTCTGTCTGATACTAAAATTGACATCATACGGATTGTTGTCATATGTTTGTAGCATATTAACAACATTATTTCACATATTGCTTTTAAATGTTACGTCTTTCATTACAGTCACTACATTACAGGCAGTTATTGTCACCTGTTGCAAAATTCTTTGTAATTTGTTACAGGAAACATTGGGAATGAACAAGAGAGTAGTGAAGGAGTTTGTCCTGATCCTTGTCCTACTGACGGCGGTGGCAGTGGGCCAGGAGATACAACTGCACAGATTTGCAACAAGAAAGTCAAACGCTTGAAAAGTGCTGTAAGGAAAGGTAATCTATAGTGAGGATTATAAGTTTGACAGTTAAGAAATAATCCGGTGTCATTTCATGGCAAACACTTGTTCTTTCGTTGGTAGTTTTAGAAAGCAAGTTGTTAATCAATTATAAATTTTTTTTTTAAACCCTGAGTCAAAAGTCTTTCGAAATTCCTAATCTGTTAAAAATAACACATTCTCTTGGTGAAACGTCTTTTTTATTACCTTTTTAAATAAATTGTATTCTTTTCATTAAGGTTTTGACAAACCAATTCTTAAATGGAAGAAAAAATCTCTATATAATCCAAAAATGTCAGAAACAAATATTAATATAAAAAATATATATTCTTTGAAAACACATTTAAAAGAAACTGTACGATACGCATACAATTAATTTTTAGAACAATCATAAAATAATGTGACTAAGAAACCGGAATACAAACCAAAGTTAAGCTAAATTATAGGGTGAAAAACCTCTTGTGTTCAAAGTTTAATGATATTTGGTTCATTCAGAACTTACTTCATATCTCATTATTAATGAAACTTGTGTCTCTCTATCTGATACTAAAAATGACATCATACGGATTTTTGTCATATGGTTGTAGCTAATTAACAACATTCTTTCACAAATTGCTTTTGAATGTTACGTCTTTAATTATAGTCACTACATTACAGGAGTAAGTGCTTCGTGTTGCAAAATACTTTGTATTTTATGACAGGAACCGTTGGGAATGAACAAGAGAGTAGTGAAAGAGTTTGTCTAGATCATTCTATCACTGACGGTTGCTTAAATCTGATAATCAATGAAACTTGTGTTTCTCTGTCTGGTACTAAAATTGACATCATACGGATTTTTTTCGCATGTTGGTAGCAAATTAACAACATTATTTCAAAAATTGCTTTTAAATGTTACGTCTTTCATTACAGTCACTACATTACAAACTGTTAGTGCCACTTGTTGCAAAATTCTTTGTAATTTGTTACAGGAAACGTTGGGAAAAAACAAGAGAGTTGTGAAAGAGTTTGTCTAGATTATTCTATTACTGACGGTTGCTTAAATCTGATTATCAATGGAACTTGTGTTTCTCTGTCTAGTACTATGACTGACATCATATGGATTGTTGACATATGTTTGTAGCATATTAACAACATTATTTCACATATTGCTTTTAAATGTTACGTCTTTCATTACAGTCACTACATTACAGGCCGTTATTGTCACCTGTTGCAAAATTCTTTGTAATTTGTTACAGGAAACATTGGGAAAAAACAAGAGAGTTGTGAAAGAGTTTGTCTAGATTATTCTATTACTGACGGTTGCTTAAATCTGATAATCAATGGAACTTGTGTTTCTCTGTCTAGTACTATGACTGACATCATACGGATTGTTGTCATATGTTTGTAGCATATTAACAACATTATTTCACATATTGCTTTTAAATGTTACGTCTTTCATTACAGTCACTACATTACAGGCCGTTATTGTCACCTGTTGCAAAATTCTTTATAATTTGTTACAGGAAACATTGGGAATGAACAAGAGAGTAGTGAAGGAGTTTGTCCTGATCCTTGTCCGACTGACGGCGGGGGTAGTGGACCGGGAGATACAGCTGCACAGATTTGCAACAAGAAAGTCAAACGCCTGAAAAGTGCTGTAAAGAAAGGTAATCCATAGTTATCCACAAATTTCAGTAGCAAATTAATATAAAAATTATATATTCTTTAAAAACACGTTAAAAATATCCAGGTGAGATACCTATAGCAATTCAATTTTAGAACAAAAATAAATGTGACTAAAAAATCGGAATATAAATCATAGGAAGGTTAACGATCTTCTGATAGAAGTTTATTGATATTTGGTTCATTCCAATATTATGCATAGATCTGATAATCAATGAAACTTGTGTTTCTCTGTCTGGTACTAAAATTGACATCATACGGATTTTTTTCGCATGTTGGTAGCAAATTAACAACATTATTTCAAAAATTGCTTTTAAATGTTACGTCCTTCATTACAGTCACTACATGACAAGCAGTTAGTGCCACTTGTTGCAAAATTCTTTGTAATTTGTTACAGGAAACATTGGGAAAAAACAAGAGAGTAGTGAAAGAGTTTGTCCAGATCCTTGTCCTACTGACGGTGGTAATGGACCGAGAGATACAGCTGCACAGATTCCCAACATTAAAGTCAAACGCTTCAAAAGTACTGCAAACAAAGGTAATCTATACTGAGGATTATAAGTTTGACAGTTAAGAAATAATCCAGTGTCATTTCATGTATTTTTTTTTCTCGCATCGCTAACTGTTTGGTTAATTAATTATAAAGTGTATTGAATTAAACCCGAGTTCATGTTCTTTCAAAATTCGCAATATGTTTAAAATAACACATTTTCATTGTGAAACATCTTCTTGGTTAAATTTCAAATCCATTGTACCCTTCTCATTTATGCTCGGACAAACGAATTTCAAAAAGGAAAAATAATCTATACCTAATCCACAAATCTCAGTATCTAATATATCTATATAAATAAGGTATTCTTTAAAACAACAGGCAAATATATTCTTGTATGATACCTATCACACCTCATTTTTAGAACAATCATAAATGTGCAGTCAGTTCAAGCATATCTATTGCAACATACACCATAGTATAGCGTAGATTTGAAATCTTATTGCATAGCATTTGAATATCGTACCTTAGCGTTGGAATATTATACCATAGCATAAAATTTCATAGATTCTCATTCGTCATATTGTACCATAGCATACCATAGGATAGCATACAACATGAGTTTAACTTGGTTTGAAATGTTTGTATTTGAAAGAATAAATGTTCACATTGCAGTGGTAAACTTTGGCTTCTTATCATTATACTTCTAAATGTTCGGAACTCTTATGTGAATGGAGGCGTTCAGATTCAAATCTCTTAGCGTAGCATAGCATGCAAATCTTCAAGCCCTTTATTTTACTTTTTCATTCATGCACAATAGCAATCAAATCTCAGAGCGTTGAATTGAAATCTCATAGCATATCATTAAAATTGCAGAACGTAGCATAGCCTCAAATTGTAAAACAAATGCATGAAATGACTATAATAAACCGGAATACAAATCGTATTTAGCTAAACTATCTTCTGATATAACTTTTCATTTTAAGATTAATACTATTTGGTTCATTTCAATAAAATTCTCAAATCTCATAATAAATGAAACTTGTGTTCCTTTATCTGGTATTAAAATTGATATCGTACGGATTTTTGTCGTTATCGTACGGATTTTTGTCATATGGTTGTATCTAATGAACAACATTCTTTTACTAATTGCTTTTAAATGTTGGGTCTTTCAATTTAGTCACTACATAACAAGTAGTGTACAATGTTGCAAATTTCTTTGTAATTTGTTACAGGAAAGGCTGGGAATGAACAAGAGAGTAGTGAAAGAGTTTGTCTAGATCATTCTATTACTGACGGTTGTAGTGGACCAGGAAATACAGTTGGACAGATTCCCAAAAAAACCGTCAAACGCTTAAAAAGTCCTCCAAACATAGGTACTCTATTCTGAGGATTATAAGTTTGACAGTTTAGAAAAATTCTGAAGTCATTTCGAGTCAATCTGTTTTTTCTTGCATCTTTTATTTTAGAAAGCAAGCTGTTGATTAATTATAAAATGTATGCAAAAAAACCCGGAGTCATCGGTCTTTCAAATTCACATTCTGTGCAATATCTCACAATTTCACGCTGAAATATCTTCCTCGTTAATTTTCAAATAAATTGAACTCCTTTCATCGAGGCTTTGACAAACCAATTTCATAAAGAAACAAAAAATCTATATATTTTCCAGAAATCTCAGTAACAAATACATCTATAAAAATAAGTATTCTTAAAAGGACGTAAAGAGATACCATTGAAAACCCCATAACAATTAACTCTTAGAACAATCATAAATGTGAATAATAAAATGGGATATAAACCATAGTTAAGCGAATGTATCTGTTTACATAGCTTTTCTTTTTTAAAAGTTTAATGATATTTGGTTCATTCTAAACTTACTTCAAATCTCATTATTAATGAAACTTGTGTTTCTCTATCTGATACTAAAATTGACATCATACGGATTTTTGTCATATGGTTGTAGCTAATTAACAACATTCTTTCACAAATTGCTTTTGAATGTTACGTCTTTAATTATAGTCACTACATTACAGGCAGTAAGTGCTTCGTGTTGCAAAATTCCTTGTATTTTATGACAGAAACCGTTGGGAATGAACAAGAGAGTACTGAAAGAGTTTGTCTAAATCATTCTATTACTGACGGTTGCAGTGGACCAGGAAATACAGTTGCACAGATTTCCAACAAAAACATCAAACGCGTAAAACGTGCTAAATACAAAGGTACTATATACTGAGACTTTTAAGTTTGAGAGTTAAGAAAAATTCGCAAGTCAGTTCACGTCAAAATGGGTTTTTTTCTTGCATCTCTAATTTTAGAAAGCAAGTTGTTAATAAATTATAAAATGTATTTAATAAAACCAGAGTCCGTAGTCTTTCAAACTTAACATTCTGTTCCATATCACACAATTCCATGCAGAAATATCTTCTACGTTAACTTTTAAATATATTGTATTCTTTTTATTTAGACTTTAACTAACAAATTAAAAAAAAGAGAGAAAATATAAATCTTATCCACATATCTCAGTAGGAAATATTAATACCAAAAAAATCATATATTCTTAGAATACACATTAAAAAGATCCCAACAAAACACCCATAACGATTCAATTTTAGAAGAATCATAAATATGACTAATAAACCGGAATATAAATCCTAATTCAGCTAAGCTATATTCTGATAGAAGGTTAATGATGTTTGAATTATTCCAATATTTTGCTTAAATCTGATAATCAATGAAACTTGTGTTTTTCTGTCTGATACTAAAATTGACATCATACGGATTGTTGTCATATGTTTGTAGCATATTAACAACATTATTTCACATATTGCTTTTAAATGTTACGTCTTTCATTACAGTCACTACATTATAGGCCGTTATTGTCACCTGTTGCAAAATTCTTTATAATTTGTTACAGGAAACATTGGGAATGAACAAGAGAGTAGTGAAGGAGTTTGTCCTGATCCTTGTCCTACTGACGGCGGGGGTAGTGGACCGGGAGATACAGCTGCACAGATTTGCAACAAGAAAGTCAAACGCCTGAAAAGTGCTGTAAAGAAAGGTAATCCATAGTTATCCACAAATTTCAGTAGCAAATTAATATAAAAATTATATATTCTTTAAAAACACGTTAAAAATATCCAGGTGAGATACCTATAGCAATTCAATTTTAGAACAAAAATAAATGTGACTAAAAAATCGGAATATAAATCATAGGAAGGTTAACGATCATCTGATAGAAGTTTATTGATATTTGGTTCATTCCAATATTATGCATAGATCTGATAATCAATGAAACTTGTGTTTCTCTGTCTGGTACTAAAATTGACATCATACGGATTTTTTTCGCATGTTGGTAGCAAATTAACAACATTATTTCAAAAATTGCTTTTAAATGTTACGTCCTTCATTACAGTCACTACATGACAAGCAGTTAGTGCCACTTGTTGCAAAATTTTTTGTAATTTGTTACAGGAAACATTGGGAAAAAACAAGAGAGTAGTGAAAGAGTTTGTCCAGATCCTTGTCCTACTGACGGTGGTAATGGACCGAGAGATACAGCTGCACAGATTCCCAACATTAAAGTCAAACGCTTCAAAAGTACTGCAAACAAAGGTAATCTATACTGAGGATTATAAGTTTGACAGTTAAGAAATAATCCAGTGTCATTTCATGTATTTTTTTTCTCGCATCACTAACTGTTTGGTTAATTAATTATAAAGTGTATTGAATTAAACCCGAGTTCATGTTCTTTCAAAATTCGCAATATGTTTAAAATAACACATTTTCATTGTGAAATATCTTCTTGGTTAAATTTCAAATCCATTGTACCCTTCTCATTTATGCTCGGACAAACGAATTTCAAAGAGGAAAAAAAATCTATATCTAATCCACAAATCTCAGTATCTAATATATCTATAAAAATAAGATATTCTTTAAAACCACATGCAAATATATTCTTGTATGATACCTATCACAACTCATTTTTAGAACAATCATAAATGTGCAGTCAGTTCAACCATATCTATTGCAACATACACCATAGTATAGCGTAGATTTGAAATCTTATTGCATAGCATTTGAATATCGTACCTTAGCGTTGGAATATTATACCATAGCATAAAATTTCATAGATTCTCATTCGTCATATCGTACCATAGCATACCATAGGATAGCATACAACATGAGTGTAACTTGGTTTGAAATGTTTGTATTTGAAAGAATAAATGTTCACATTGCAGTGGTAAACTTTGGCTTCTTATCATTATACTTCTGAATGTTCGGAACTCTTATGTGAATGGAGGCGTTCAGATTCAAATCTCTTAGCGTAGCATAGCATGCAAATCTTCAAGCCCTTTATTTTACTTTTTCATTCATGTACAATAGCAATCAAATCTCAGAGCGTTGAATTGAAATCTCATAGCATATCATTAAAATTGCAGAACGTAGCATAGCCTCAAATTGTAAAACAAATGCATGAAATGACTATAATAAACCGGAATACAAATCACATTTAGCTAAACTATCTTCTGATATAACTTTTCATTTTAAGATTAATAATATTTGGTTCATTTCAATATAATTCTCAAATCTCATAATAAATGAAACTTGTGTTCCTTTATCTGGTATTAAAATTGATATCGTACGGATTTTTGTCGTTATCGTACGGATTTTTGTCATATGGTTGTATCTAATGAACAACATTCTTTTACTAATTGCTTTTAAATGTTGGGTCTTTCAATTTAGTCACTACATAACAAGTAGTGTACAATGTTGCAAATTTCTTTGTAATTTGTTACAGGAAAGGCTGGGAATGAACAAGAGAGTAGTGAAAGAGTTTGTCTAGATCATTCTATTACTGACGGTTGTAGTGGACCAGGAAACACAGTTGGACAGATTCCCCAAAAAACCGTCAAACGCTTAAAAAGTCCTCCAAACATAGGTACTCTATTCTGAGGATTATAAGTTTGACAGTTTAGAAAACTTCTGAAGTCATTTCGAGTCAATCTGTTTTTTCTTGCATCTTTTATTTTAGAAAGCAAGCTGTTGATTAATTATAAAATGTATGGAAAAAAACCCGGAGTCATCGGTCTTTCAAATTCACATTCTGTGCAATATCTCACAATTTCACGCTGAAATATCTTCCTCGTTAATTTTCAAATAAATTGAACTCCTTTCATCGAGGCTTTGACAAACCAATTTCATAAAGAAACAAAAAATCTATATATTTTCCAGAAATCTCAGTAACAAATACATCTATAAAAATAAGTATTCTTAAAAGGACGTAAAGAGATACCATTGAAAACACCATAACAATTAACTCTTAGAACAATCATAAATGTGAATAATAAAATGGGATATAAACCATAGTTAAGCGAATGTATCTGTTTACATAGCTTTTCTTTTTTAAAAGTTTAATGATATTTGGTTCATTCAAAACTTACTTCAAATCTCATTATTAATGAAACTTGTGTTTCTCTATCTGATACTAAAATTGACATCATACGGATTTTTGTCATATGGTTGTAGCTAATTAACAACATTCTTTCACAAATTGCTTTTGAATGTTACGTCTTTAATTATAGTCACTACATTACAGGCAGTAAGTGCTTCGTGTTGCAAAATTCCTTGTATTTTATGACAGAAACCGTTGGGAATGAACAAGAGAGTACTGAAAGAGTTTGTCTAAATCATTCTATTACTGACGGTTGCAGTGGACCAGGAAATACAGTTGCACAGATTTCCAACAAAAACATCAAACGCGTAAAACGTGCTAAATACAAAGGTACTCTATACTGAGACTTTTAAGTTTGAGAGTTAAGAAAAATTCGAGAGTCAGTTCACGTCAAAATGGGTTTTTTTCTTGCATCTCTAATTTTAGAAAGCAAGTTGTTAATAAAATATAAAATGTATTTAATAAAACCAGAGTCCGTAGTCTTTCAAACTTAACATTCTGTTCCATATCACACAATTCCATGCAGAAATATCTTCTACGTTATCTTTTAAATATATTGTATTCTTTTTATTTAGACTTTAACTAACAAATTAAAAAAAAGAGAGAAAATATAAATCTTATCCACATATCTCAGTAGGAAATATTAATACCAAAAAAAATCATATATTCTTAGAATACACATTAAAAAGATCCCAACAAAACACCCATAACGATTCAATTTTAGAAGAATCATAAATATGACTAATAAACCGGAATATAAATCCTAATTCAGCTAAGCTATATTCTGATAGAAGGTTAATGATGTTTGAATTATTCCAATATTTTGCTTAAATCTGATAATCAATGAAACTTGTGTTTTTCTGTCTGATACTAAAATTGACATCATACGGATTGTTGTCATATGTTTGTAGCATATTAACAACATTATTTCACATATTGCTTTTAAATGTTACGTCTTTCATTACAGTCACTACATTACAGGCAGTTATTGTCACCTGTTGCAAAATTCTTTGTAATTTGTTACAGGAAACATTGGGAATGAACAAGAGAGTAGTGAAGGAGTTTGTCCTGATCCTTGTCCTACTGACGGCGGTGGCAGTGGGCCAGGAGATACAACTGCACAGATTTGCAACAAGAAAGTCAAACGCTTGAAAAGTGCTGTAAAGAAAGGTAATCTATAGTGAGGATTATAAGTTTGACAGTTAAGAAATAATCCAGTGTCATTTCATGGCAAACACTTGTTCTTTCGTTGGTAGTTTTAGAAAGCAACTTGTTAATCAATTATAAATTTCTTTTAATAAACCCTGAGTCAAAAGTCTTTCGAAATTCCTAATCTGTTAAAAATAACACATTCTCTTGGTGAAACGTCTTTTTTATTACCTTTTTAAATAAATTGTATTCTTTTCATTAAGGTTTTGACAAACCAATTCTTAAATGGAAGAAAAAATCTCTATATAATCCAAAAATGTCAGAAACAAATATTAATATAAAAAATATATATTCTTTGAAAACACATTTAAAAGAAACTGTACGATACGCATCACAATTAATTTTTAGAACAATCATAAAATAATGTGACTAAGAAACCGGAATACAAACCATAGTTAAGCTAAATTATAGGGTGAAAAACCTCTTGTGTTCAAAGTTTAATGATGTTTGGTTCATTCAAAACTTACTTCATATCTCATTATTAATGAAACTTGTGTTTCTCTATCTGATACTAAAAATGACATCATACGGATTTTTGTCATATGGTTGTAGCTAATTAACAACATTCTTTCACAAATTGCTTTTGAATGTTACGTCTTTAATTATAGTCACTACATTACAGGAGTAAGTGCTTCGTGTTGCAAAATACTTTGTATTTTATGACAGGAACCGTTGGGAATGAACAAGAGAGTAGTGAAAGAGTTTGTCTAGATCATTCTATCACTGACGGTTGCTTAAATCTGATAATCAATGAAACTTGTGTTTCTCTGTCTGGTACTAAAATTGACATCATACGGATTTTTTTCGCATGTTGGTAGCAAATTAACAACATTATTTCAAAAATTGCTTTTAAATGTTACGTCCTTCATTACAGTCACTACATTACAAACTGTTAGTGCCACTTGTTGCAAAATTCTTTGTAATTTGTTACAGGAAACATTGGGAAAAAACAAGAGAGTTGTGAAAGAGTTTGTCTAGATTATTCTATTACTGACGGTTGCTTAAATCTGATAATCAATGGAACTTGTGTTTCTCTGTCTATTACTATGACTGACATCATACGGATTGTTGTCATATGTTTGTAGCATATTAACAACATTATTTCACATATTGCTTTTAAATGTTACGTCTTTCATTACAGTCACTACATTACAGGCCGTTATTGTCACCTGTTGCAAAATTCTTTATAATTTGTTACAGGAAACATTGGGAATGAACAAGAGAGTAGTGAAGGAGTTTGTCCTGATCCTTGTCCTACTGACGGCGGGGGTAGTGGACCGGGAGATACAGCTGCACAGATTTGCAACAAGAAAGTCAAACGCCTGAAAAGTGCTGTAAAGAAAGGTAATCCATAGTTATCCACAAATTTCAGTAGCAAATTAATATAAAAATTATATATTCTTTAAAAACACGTTAAAAATATCCAGGTGAGATACCTATAGCAATTCAATTTTAGAACAAAAATAAATGTGACTAAAAAATCGGAATATAAATCATAGGAAGGTTAACGATCTTCTGATAGAAGTTTATTGATATTTGGTTCATTCCAATATTATGCATAGATCTGATAATCAATGAAACTTGTGTTTCTCTGTCTGGTACTAAAATTGACATCATACGGATTTTTTTCGCATGTTGGTAGCAAATTAACAACATTATTTCAAAAATTGCTTTTAAATGTTACGTCCTTCATTACAGTCACTACATGACAAGCAGTTAATGCCACTTGTTGCAACATTCTTTGTAATTTGTTACAGGAAACATTGGGGAAAAACAAGAGAGTAGTGAAAGAGTTTGTCCAGATCCTTGTCCTACTGACGGTGGTAATGGACCGAGAGATACAGCTGCACAGATTCCCAACATTAAAGTCAAACGCTTCAAAAGTACTGCAAACAAAGATAATCTATACTGAGGATTATAAGTTTGACAGTTAAGAAATAATCCAGTGTCATTTCATGTATTTTTTTTCTCGCATCGCTAACTGTTTGGTTAATTAATTATAAAGTGTATTGAATTAAACCCGAGTTCATGTTCTTTCAAAATTCGCAATATGTTTAAAATAACACATTTTCATTGTGAAATATCTTCTTGGTTAAATTTTTCAAATAAATTGTACCCTTCTCATTTATGCTCGGACAAACGAATTTCAAAAGGGAAAAAAATCTATACCTAATCCACAAATCCCAGTATCTAATATATCTATAAAAATAAGGTATTCTTTAAAACAACAGGCAAATATATTCTTGTATGATACCTATCACAACTCATTTTTAGAACAATCATAAATGTGCAGTCAGTTCAAGCATATCTATTGCAACATACACCGTAGTATAGCGTAGATTTGAAATCTTATTGCATAGCATTTGAATATCGTACCTTAGCGTTGGAATATTATACCATAGCATAAAATTTCATAGATTCTCATTCGTCATATCGTACCATAGCATACCATAGGATAGCATACAACATGAGTGTAACTTGGTTTGAAATGTTTGTATTTGAAAGAATAAATGTTCACATTGCAGTGGTAAACTTTGGCTTCTTATCATTATACTTCTAAATGTTCGGAACTCTTATGTGAATGGAGGCGTTCAGATTCAAATCTCTTAGCGTAGCATAGCATGCAAATCTTCAAGCCCTTTATTTTACTTTTTCATTCATGTACAATAGCAATCAAATCTCAGAGCGTTGAATTGAAATCTCATAGCATATCATTAAAATTGCAGAACGTAGCATAGCCTCAAATTGTAAAACAAATGCATGAAATGACTATAATAAACCGGAATACAAATCATATTTAGCTAAACTATCTTCTGATATAACTTTTCATTTTAAGATTAATACTATTTGGTTCATTTCAATATAATTCTCAAATCTCATAATAAATGAAACTTGTGTTCCTTTATCTGGTATTAAAATTGATATCGTACGGATTTTTGTCGTTATCGTACGGATTTTTGTCATATGGTTGTATCTAATGAACAGCATTCTTTTACTAATTGCTTTTAAATGTTGGGTCTTTCAATTTAGTCACTACATAACAAGTAGTGCACAATGTTGCAAATTTCTTTGTAATTTATTACAGGAAAGGCTGGGAATGAACAAGAGAGTAGTGAAAGAGTTTGTCTAGATCATTCTATTACTGACGGTTGTAGTGGACCAGGAAATACAGTTGGACAGATTCCCCTAAAAACCGTCAAACGCTTAAAAAGTCCTCCAAACATAGGTACTCTATTCTGAGGATTATAAGTTTGACAGTTTAGAAAAATTCTGAAGTCATTTCGAGTCAATCTGTTTTTTCTTGCATCTTTTATTTTAGAAAGCAAGCTGTTGATTAATTATAAAATGTATGAAAAAAAAACCGGAGTCATCGGTCTTTCAAATTCACATTCTGTGCAATATCTCACAATTTCACGCTGAAATATCTTCCTCGTTAATTTTCAAATAAATTGAACTCCTTTCATCGAGGCTTTGACAAACAAATTTCATAAAGAAACAAAAAATCTATATATTTTCCAGAAATCTCAGTAACAAATACATCTATAAAAATAAGTATTCTTAAAAAGACGTAAAGAGATACCATTGAAAACCCCATAACAATTAACTCTTAGAACAATCATAAATGTGAATAATAAAATGGGATATAAACCATAGTTAAGCGAATGTATCTGTTTACATAGCTTTTCTTTTTTAAAAGTTTAATGATATTTGGTTCATTCAAAACTTACTTCAAATCTCATTATTAATGAAACTTGTGTTTCTCTATCTGATACTAAAATTGACATCATACGGAGTTTTGTCATATGGTTGTAGCTAATTAACAACATTCTTTCACAAATTGCTTTTAAATGTTACGTCTTTAATTATAGTCACCACATTACAGGCAGTAAGTGCTTCGTGTTGCAAAATCCCTTGTATTTTATGAACAAGAGAGTAGTGAAAGAGTTTGTCTTGATCATTCTATTACTGACGGTTGCTTAAATCTGATAATCAATGAAACTTGTGTTTCTCTGTCTGGTACTATGACTGACATCATACGGGTTGTTGTCATATGTTTGTAGCATATTAACAACATTATTTCACATATTGCTTTTAAATGTTACATCTTTCATTACAGTCACTACATTACAGGCAGTTATTGTCACCTGTTGCAAAATTCTTAGTAAATTGTTACAGGAAACATTGGGAATGAACAAGAAAGTAGTGAAGGAGTTTGTCCTGATCCTTGTCCTACTGACGGTGGTGGTAGTGGGCCAGGAGATACAGCTGCACAGATTTGCAACAAGAAAGTCAAACGCTTGAAAAGTGCTGTAAAGAAAGGTAATCTATAGTGAGAATTAAAAGTTTGACTGTTAAGAAATAATCCAGTGTCATTTCATGGCAAACACTTGTTCTTTCATTGGTAGTTTTAGAAAGCAACTTGTTAATCAATTATAACTTTTTTTAAATAGACCCTGAGTCAAGAGTCTTTCAAAATTCCCAATCTGTTAAAAATAACACATTCTCTTGGTAAAATGTCTTTTGTATTACCTTTTAAATAAATTGTACTCTTTTCATTAAGGTTTTGACAAACCAATTCTTAAATGGAAGAAGATATATATATATAATCCAAAAATCTCAGAAGCAAATATTAATATAAAAAATATATATTCTTAGAAAACACATTTAGAAAATACCGTAGGATACGCATCTTAATTAATTTTTAGAACAATCATAAATGTGACTAAGAAACCGGAATATAAACCATAGTTAAGCTAAATTATCGGGTGAAAACCTTTTGTGTTTAAAGTTTAATGATATTTGGTTCATTCAAAACTTACTTCAAATCTCATTATTAATGAAACTTGTGTTTCTCTATCTGATACTAAAATTGACATCATACGGATTTCTGTCATATGGTTGTAGCTAATTAACAACATTCTTTCGCAAATTGCTTTTGAATGTTACGTCTTTCATTATAGTCAATACATTACAGGCAGTAAGTGTTTCTTGTTGCAAAATCCTTTGTATTTTATTACAGGAACCGTTGAGAATGAACAAGAGAGTAGTGAAAAAGTTTGTCTAGATCAATCTATTACTGACGGTTGTAGTGGACCAGGAAATACAGTTGCACAGATTTCCAACAAAAACATCAAACGCGTAAAAAGTGCTAAATACAAAGGTACTCTATACTGAGACTTTTAAGTTTGAGAGTTAAGAAAAATTCGAAAATCAACATAGGTGTGATATATATGACTGTTTAAAGCTTCCATTCTTTTTTATTGACATAATGAACAATCAGACTTAAACATTTTGAAAAAAAATGCTGTCAAGTCTATTGGATCAAGATAAAAGAAAAAAGTCGCATGTCACTGAAACGGGGGACTATGTTATCGTTAGCACTTGTAATAATGCAGAAGAGAATAATGAGGTTGATTTTCACCTTTTAGATAATGAAGAGAGGCATATAATCCCCTATGAAGATAACACACATTCTGCTACAATTATTGACAGTAAAGTTGGAGCGGAAAAGGTGACAGCTGACCAAGACAACAGTTTGGAAAATACCAAAATTGTGAAAGATGAATTCGTGTATAGGGTGTTGCGTATTGATGAAACGATCGAAGGTGGTCTTTATCCAAAAAATATATATGCAAAGAAAAGTGTACAGGAGCATGTTGAAGACGGAAGCAACTATTTTTTTCGATCCCAGTATATTTCTTGCTGCAAAACTTTAGATGGTGTAATTTGTTTGGCAGGTTCTACAAATAACCAACATTGCCTTCGTGATGTTGTGTGTATCAACATAGCGAAACTACAAGATGTTACAGTCATTGACCTTACTAACCCAAATACGTTGAAACAACATGTTGAGTATAAATCTAAGGCTTGGAATTTTGCACAAAAATACGATGAAGTATTGCTGGAGCCAATATCTCACATCCCGTTTGAATGCGTCGAAAAAGTTGGATATGTTCGCAATCGTATATTTTACAAATTTTAGGACCAAGTACTACGCTGCACTGTTAAAGTTTACTCTGTGGTCGCGCCAACCAGAAAGTACGAAAAATATTAACTATGACATCATACAACAAAACAAGTCGTCAAAATTGCTAATAGATAAACAAATTTCCGATTGTTATGGGTTCAAAAACACTAAACTACACTAAAAATTACCTACGCGTGCAACTTTATAGTCAAATAAGTCACACAACGATAAATATAAACAACAGACTGACCGCGGTGTACTTGTCGATGTGACGTTATATTGTAAATTTTGACGCATATTATGTGTAGAGAGAGGCGGATCAATCAATTTTTTAGCATGAAAAAAAGCATTTTATAAATGTACGGAGCATAATCATAAAACAATTATTATATCATTAAATCCTATATACTTTGCTTATTTTGATTCGGCATGTAATTATTATTTTAGAGCGTGTATTATTTTTTTTCAAAAATGTTTAATGTACAAGTTCGATGTGTTTGACAACGGGTTGCCTATCTATCCGCTTTTTACAAGGGCATAAACTAAACAATTAATTGCGAACTTTTGGATATAAATTACGGTTAATTCATTAAAAAGTGCTGCTGCTTCAATGAAATCTAGAGAATGAATTAATAAATACGTACAATATCAAGCAAAGTAAATAAGTGAAGGAAATTTCAACCGGAGTTAATTTCTTTGATAATTATTTTTACGAATAAAAATTGAACTCTTTAAAAAGCAGCAGCACTTTTCAGAATCTACCAGAAAAGTAGAGTTTAATTATCATTTGAAATTTTAATTCAAATAAGGGTTTGTCCTAGTAATATTGAAATGTGTTTATGACCTCCGTTCGCGCGGGGGTGTTAAGGAAGCATATGGATTCTGAGTTACATGTAATTTTGTGAAATCACAAATCTTACTTATTATGTACATATTCAATTATCTAAGCAACGAAACGTAGAACGAAAGCAAATTAAAAATACTGAAGTCAATTTTTTTTCAGAAATTAGTTTGTATTACGTAGATTTACACATTGATGACGTCATGACTAAAAGTTGAATGTCGTGTGAATTTGATCGGAAGGCATTGTAAACATATTCAAAATATAACTAATCTAAGAACTCTAATAAAATATTGTGGTGTGATTATTGAGAATGGAACATAAGAATACTGGGAGAGATAATAGTTTTATCAATCATTCGCTAAAAGGTATGTAAATTTGCGTTTATTTCTCGGCCAGGCTTTCCTCTGTCGTTGTTTACGATATAAAAATCCGACTAGAACAACACTACCCCACATATATTGAACTTAGAATTTTATATGTATCGTTAGTTTGATCAATGCTTGAATTGAAAAGTGCTGCTAGAATCCCATGTTGTGTGTTGTTTTGATGCAACTTGCCGTTTTCCGTTCAAACTTTATTAAAGTTGGGAAGGTTTTACGAGAACCGGATGAATAACTATTGAATCAAGAAAAACATAGGATTCTAGCAGCAGTTTTGATTAAACTGAGATGTTTTGCCTTCACTAAGTATGTTTATTTTATTTTGGAAACTGCGGGGTAGTGTTGTTCTATCTCATTTTATGTTAAGGAATATATGTAAGCTATTTATAGTTGTCACGTGATCATGCACCAATGTGGCAGTAATGTACTACCCGATTTTATTGCACTGACATCTATTTCAAAGGATAATACAAAGTTTTTGATCGTATTCAAAACAGTTATTTAATTTCACGATTTTGAATATAACAGTCAAAATAAGACGCTAAATTGCCCATATGCTTCCTTAACACCCCCGCGCGGTGGAATTATCATCGCATATCAGGTGACTATCAATGCGGGGGACCAAACTATATAGCATTTACTGTATTGTTTCATTTGATATCATGATAAAATAATTTTACAGAAATATTTTGTAATAATAGATTCATCGTTTTATGAACGTTTAAATCCGCTGATATTTTCTTAGCAAGCCTTAACAGTGATGCGTAGGTTTTCCTCTCTATTTTATCGTCAATAAGGTTTAATAAATATTTTTAAAAGTTGTAAACAAAAAATATGTTACTATGTAATATTATACATGTTCATAATATTTCTGAGTCACGTTTCCAGTCCGTACGATGTTATGCGAGTGTGTCTTAATAAACGAATTCATAGCACTGTGAATAGATACAAAAGATAAAAAGAGGATCAATGCAAAAAATTGATGATTCATTTGATTAATAATATGAATAAAGGTTTTAAAGAAACAGGAAGACATGACTTCTTGTTATATACTTTAATAAATTGTCCAAATTTGTTGTAGTAAATTCCATACTACTGCATTGATCACAGTTATTACCATTGTTTCTCAGGCGAGCAATGTGGCCCCGGGGCCTCGTGTTTATCCACCTGATATATATTGGTAATTTATGCATGTGCTTTGTGATTATGTTTTTGATGACAATTTTGTATTTTGCAGCAGAAAATGTTTAGAGAGAGAAAGAGAAAAGAGATACAGAGAAAAAAATCAATTATGTTAGTAACCATACAGATATATCTATACTACTATATTAAAATAATAGACTTGAATTAATGGGCTTTAATACCGAGGAATCGGAAGAGTGCTTTCTTTTGTTTTATATATTTTAAACATCATTGGTACTTGAAGATTACCAGTTTGTTATCCCCTTTTGCAACTTGTTGCAAGGGGGATATAGCATCACTGCTGTGCGTGTATGTAAGGATGGATGGATGGATGGATGGATGGATGGATGTCAATTTTAGCCTTTTTAGCAAAATTTAAAGACAACCTTCGCATGGATGTTTATCAAGCTTCGTACACTTCATAAGCATGTTGAAAGGACAAACCCTATTCATTTTCCAGGAATTCCGTTATACATTTTTTAAGATATCGTTAAAATTACAACACTTAGAAATTGTATGTACTATTTCCGGTTCGTGAAAGTAAACATTTCAAATCAACAACTTGATATGTTGTTGTATGTAAGCCCTGTAAAGGTAAGAAACAAATATTGTTGAGAAATGAGGAGTTGAAAGGATGTTCAAAGTGAAAAACTGAAGCAAGTAGGAGATTAAGTTCACCCTAATTTAATCGAAACAAGCAGCTGTCTGAGCTGAATTTCGGGCTATTTTTAACAAATTACTTAGAGAAGAACAGGTTCATAATTAAGAAGAGACTTTGACAAATATCGTCAACATGATTAAACGGGAACTCATTTCATGTTAATCGCTGAAGATGTGTTACTCTTTTTAAAATATTGGGGTTAAAATTACGACATGTTAACTCGAATTTTCCCATAGAGCAGACTATAAGTCGCCAGATCTTAGCTACGTTTCCTTTTCAATAAAAAAAACTTTAATTTGCCTACACTAATTGTCTACATGCGTAAAGCCCCTTTCACAATTGGCGCAAGAGCAGAAGCGGCTGAATATTCATGCGCCCGATAAAATTAGATATGAATCGTAAACTGTTGCCGAAATAATCGCATTTGAAAAAAGTATTCGTACGAAGTTCGCACGATCTAATTAAGCGTTGTGCGATGTAAACGCATTAAATCTTGCGATATATCTTGCGTCTATATGCGACTGTTGTACAATGAAAGCGACTGTTAAAAGATAATGCAATAGGATTGCGTGAGAAACCAGGTGATCGGACGATTGAACGTGCGCCAATGCGATTGGACGTGCGATCATGCGTTCCATGGTACGAATGCTAGTGCGAGTCAGAGGGGGTATTTATACCGCCCATTTCCGACGCTCTTCAGTAGTTGAAAGCGAGAGAACATGCCGCCCAAGAAGAAACAGAGATGCAGCAGCATTTATTATAATACCTCAATATGATTATTCTATCATATTTGATTGATCTAGAAAGTCACGTGACCGGGCGATTTCATAGGAATGAAAAAGCTGATTTGAGCACATGATGTAGACAAGTATGATTAAATCAAAAATATATAATCATTATGATTCTCTATATATCACAAAACCAACTTAACTATCTATGATTCGAAATAATGAATAAAAAGGGGAGTAACAGAGGATATCAAACAATTTTTAGAAATCAACGTATTTTGTATTATCATATGTTGTTCGTTTATTGCATTAATGTTCAGGAAATATGAAGATTTTTCCCCCCAGAAATACTAATTTCCTACGGGCGATGCCCTGGGGAAATATGATTTTTGTTGGAGAA